>JAHRHZ010000047.1:12411165-12445553 GCA_024137785.1 Ginglymostoma cirratum | reverse complement strand
GGGTCTAGGCCCGAAACGTCAGCCTTCCTGCTCCTCTGATGCTGCTCGGCCTGCTGTGTTCATCCAGCTCTATGCCTTGTTATCTCATTTTTTTTAACATGCTTGCTTGAATTGCTGCATTGGTAGACTTGAGTTTTTTGGCAAAATTGCAAGTGCTTGATGGCATTATAGGAGCTACAGAAAGAAATGAAGAGTAATGTGAATATGTACAAAGTGAGAACAGGTTCTTGTCAACAGTTTTTTTAAGGTTTGTTTAAAGATTGTGTTAAACAGATTCTTTCCCTGCAATTCCAAAGATTGAAAGCGTGTAAACCTTGACTTTCAAAACAAATCCACATTGGATTGAGATCCAAACTTTGGATTGTCTTCTTGCTATGCCTGTTAAATGAATAATGAGTATGAGCATATATCGTAGTGAGTGAGTAAGAGTGAGTGTTTTCTGGTCAGCCATGCGTTGGAAAGAAGGTTGAAACTGCCAACAACACATTACAATATACTTGTAAATGTGTATGCTGCCACCACAGTAACACATTCCCAAATGAAATAAAGATCTTGCCCATTCTGTAATGATACATTTGACTCTGGGCTGCCTTATATACGTCACTTTGAAAAGGGAATTCATCAAAACATAAGGGTATTAAGTAGCAAAAGTGTAGGTCAAGACTTTAAAATTTTGCACGTGATATCACAGTATCTGGATCTTCAGTCCTGGAAACTTTAGGGTATGTGCAGCTAGCCAGATCTAAACAGGGGTTAGGAGTAGCCAAGCTGCTCTCGGGTGTCTTGATGTGCAATTGAATTTTTGTTTTGAAATTTTTCAATTTGAAGATTGTTTAAAACTTTTCAAAATATGATCTTTTGAGGTTAATTTTGATCTTCTGGGTTAATTACTTCTGCAGTTATTTGATTTTTTTGAAATTTATCATTTGGCTCATCCTATTATTTGTTTTCCTGCTCTTGTAAATTTTATTACATTTTTCTTCACCTATCCACCTCCCTATCAAATATTTACTAACTTGTACTGTAATGCATTCAATGGAAGTGTTTGTTTCCTCAGTGTAGTCCATTTTTAAATGCTTAATGTCTTCTGTGCATACCATCCTTTTGCAGTGTACTTTTTGACAAAAATGCTTGCTGTAATGCTAGTGGTTAATGTTCTGTACTTGTCAGGTCTCGTGCATATCTGCTGAATTTGATTAAAAAGATATAATGCATGTGCAAGATACTGATGTGCATTCTTGGAAGAATTCTGCATATTTATAAGGATACCTGAATTTTAAAGGATGTTCTATGATGTAAAATAAATGCCCTTACTGCTATCATAGAAGGCAAATCTGTTCTATTCAGACCCAATGCTAAATCTCTTGATTGCAAGGTTCCTCAATACTATGCAATATAAAGTATGGTAACATAGTTGTAACGTCTTTGGACTAATAATACAGAATCTAAGCTAATGTTCTGGGTGTGTTCGAATCCCACCATGGCAGATGATAACATTGAATTCAGTAAAATTCTACAGTAAGAGGCTAGCCTAATGGCAACCAGCTAACGACTATTGATTGTTGTGAACTCTCATCTGATTCACTGTCATTTAAGGAAGGAAATCTGCCAACCCTATCTGGTCTGGTTTCCAAGTGACTCCAGGCACTTTGTTTAATGCTTAAGTGCCCTCTTGGCAATTGGGGACAAGCAATAAATTTTAGCCTAGCAAGTGGTGGCCATATCCCATGAATGAATTAAAAAATTTGAGTTTTGCAACCATCACGAAAGTGCTGAATATTAGGCAACAAAGCTTAATTATAACATTATAGAAACTTGATCCATAGTAAATTCCAAAAACAGGAAATATGACATTACATTTCATAGTTGAAATAATTTTTATATTGCAATGAATATTTTGGGTGAGGAGTGGTGAGTGGCTTTGTTTGAGGCATATTGAGAGTGCCAAAACTATTGTTTTCAGCTCCTGCCACAAATTTCATTTCTTAGCTACCAACTCCATCCCTCCATCTGGTTGAACTACATTGTTTGCAGACTTGGTATCATATTTGACCACCTGGGCTCCTGCTACATTTTGGTGTCAAAGAATCATACAGCACAGAAACATACCCTTTGGTCCAACTCGTCCATGCCAACTAAGTCTTCCAAACTAAATTTAGTCCCATTTGCTTGCATTTGACCCATATCCCTGTAAACCTTTCTTGTTCATGTACCTGTTTAAATGTTGTAACTCAGTACAATCAAGTTCAGAGTACCTTGATTGACATCCCATACACCAGTTTAAACATTCATTCTCTGTACGACCAATGCACCATGACTTATAAGAGGTGACATGTTTTTGATATACTGACATCTAGAAAGACAAAGGCAGCATTTCTTGAGAATGCCACTGCCTAGAAATCTCCGTCCTAACTTGGAAATATGGCACCATTTTTTTTTTGATCAGTGATGGATAAACATCCTGGAACTCTACCTAACAGCATTGTGAAGGTAGCTTTGAATGCACAGACTACAGTGGTTGAAGAAGGGGCTGACCACCACCTTCTCAGCTGCAGTTGGGGATGGACAATAATTACTGGCCTTACTGATGACCACCAACGCCTGTGAATTAACTTTTCTTAAAAAAGAACTCCAATGGCAGCTGTGTTTTCAGTTACCAAGGCCCTAAGCTCTCAAATTCTAGACACCTCTGCTTTTCTATCTCATTTTCATCTTCTAAGACACCTCTGAAATCTACCCTAATCAAAATTTTGATTATCTGCCTTAATATTTCATTATGTGGCTTAGTGTTCCATTTTGGTTTATTATAATCTTGTGAAGTGTTTTGGAGGTTTACTACATTGACACCAATTTGTATTTACAAAAGTAGCTTTATTGTGGATGTAATGTATGCAGAAAGCTATGAGCTACTATGTAGTACCTAATGAAGTGATTAGGAGCATCTTTCAGATGACATCTCAAAGGAAAACAAACAAGAGTTCTCTTTTATGGTCTGTCTTCAGATTTCTAATCTATATCCTTTGAAATTAAGGACCTCATGATGACTTATTGCTTTCTGCCCATAACCAGCAACTCATCCATAATTTCTTCAAGTAATAGAAATTGAACTTTAAAAACATTAACACGTGGATTTGTAGGGTTTTTTTTCTCCAGATCTACTTCATGTTTTCAGCTGAAGAACTTCAAGAAAATCATAAAATCCCTACAGTGCAGAAGCATGCCATTTAGCCCGTCGAATCGATGCCAACCCTCTGAAGAGCAACCCACCCAGACCCACCTCTCTACTCTGTTCCTATAACCCTGCATTTCCCAAGGTTAATCCACCAACCTACACATCCCTTGACACTATGGGCAATTTAGCATGGCCATTCCACTTAGCCTGCACATCTTTGGACTGCAGAAAGAAACAGGAGCAGCTGGAGGAAACCCATGCAGACACTGGGAAGATGTGCAAATATCGCACAGTCACCTGTGATTGGAATTAAACCGGGTACGTGGCGTTGTGAGGCAGCAGTGCTAACCATTGAGCCTCTGTGCCGCCCCCAAGAAGGAGTTGGAAATTCTGTCGATTAAAGTGCTGTCGTTTCATTTGAATTTCATAAACTGCAAAGCAAATTTCTTTCATATTTATGTCCATTTCCTATTTGATGTGTGCTAAACTGCAATATTGCAAATTTTCTGTCGAGGATAGAGCTGACCAGGGATTTGAACTGAACAGTGTATGGAATCGTAAATCAAGTTCGATATCTCAATCCCCAGATTTCAAAGGAACATCATTTAAATGTAATGGATGCCTTTGTATGGATGGCTGTACAGCATTTGAAGCATAGAGTCATGTTCAAAGCTCTGCAACAAAATGGCTTTTGTTCTGTAACAGCTATTGATATTGTTTGGCTGTACTATATATACCTTTTTTCTCATCTTTGTCAAACACACACTCTGGTTTATTTTCTCCAGCCTGCATAGATCAGCTGTGAAAACAAGCAATTGATTTGCAGAAGAAATGTGTGGTACTTTACCCTTGCTTGACTACTTTGTATTGTAGGGAGAAGGATTTGAAATCAACAGTCTGATGGTGGCAAGTAGACATTTTGCAGGGAATTCTAGGAGGGAATGGTATAACACCTAGAAGATTAGCTTCCAGTGGCTGAATAAAGGGAAGTGGACGATGGCATCGAAGGATCAACAGTGTGGCGGATGCAAGCAGGCATTTGTAGCTCGCAAATGTATTTCTAATAATGAAATCTTTTTAATTTGATTTTTGCTTCATGGTATAATTCATGGAACTCATCAAGGATATGTGTGGAAACTATATGCTGGATACTGCGGGCTCCCTGTTTACCCTAGATTGTCAGGTGGTCATCCATTCCTTCTCGGTCTGTACTTTCTTAACTTGCAATGTGACCAAGTAATTAAATGTGAAAACCCTGTAGTTCTTGGCCTGTTGAACCACTGACTCCAGCCTTTGTTCAAATTACAAAATCCAGAGCTAAATTTTCGCAGCTGGAGACATGTTGCATGTCTAGTCAACGAGGCCACTGTGATACAGTGGTAATGTCCCTACCGTTTTGGGTCAGAAGGCCCAAGTCCTATCTGCTGCAAAGTGTACAATAATATCTGAACAGGTTGAGAAATATCAGAGGCCACTGGAAGTGCCATGACCACACATTGCAGGATTCGCAATACACAAAGCTGAGCTGCCCTGCCCTGCCTTGCCTTGCCTTTACTTTGCAGACTATTTATGAAACAGGGTGTCGCTGATTTTTACGAATTTCTGATTTACAAATGCTCGTACTTAAGAATGCAATCCCATGCATTACTCTTGCTTGACTACATTAAAAACCAAACATTTCCTGTACTTACGAACAGCTGCTTTACATTGTCCTGCATTGCGTTCCGACTTGTGTACAAATCGACCTGTGAACTAAGTCCAGAATAGAGCCTTTTCACAACCCAGGGAATGCCTATAAACTGGAGATTAATATGTAGAATTACTCACCAACTGCTTGCTAATCACTTGTTTCCATATGTCACTATTTTCCCCCCTTGGTGTCCGGTTTCAAACTCCACCTATGCTGTATTCCTGCTGGCTGTTTTTGAGCTCTGCTCAGTTCTTATTCCTTCTTGCCAGTCTCCAAGTTGTATTGTTGCTACATAAGTGTCATTAAAGCTTTTATTTTGTTTTCATGGTTTTCTATCTTTTCAATCTGCTTTAAGAACAATCCTTCCCCTGGACAACCCTGCAAAACTACCACTGAAAGCAGTGTAGTAAATTATCTTGCGCTCAGTCCCTAACTGTAGTTACCAACCAATCAAATAGTGGCTTTCTTGTGAGGTCACTTTTTTTCATTTTGCAGTGAAACTCGGTGCTGATTTTCTGCAGCAACTGCATTAAGCACTAGTGAGTTTACCCATCTTTGTAGCCCACTAAAGCTGTCACTCAGAATTTTTTTTATTCAAGTTTTATTATTAGTTTCAATAGTCATCTTGGAGTGCAGAATTTGAGTATTGCTGAAAGATACTTACCTATTTTGTCAAAGCCAGAGAATGACTGTCACTTGCTTTGTTGAGTTGAAACAGGTACAGTGTTGTGCACATTCGTTCTGCAAAGAATAAATTTAACATGTAACTTCCAGTCCATGCAAATGTGCTACACGGCGAACTCTTAAGCTGAAGTTTGTCAGCATAATTCTAAGCGCACTTAGAATTATTTAGCAATCTAAAATTGTGGAATTACATCTATTGTGTCCAGGAAAACAGGTGATCACCATTCTCTGGTATACTCCTCTGATCAAGGCCTTCACCAATCATAACCAACATCCCTTGTTTAAATTTAAATTTTTCCATTTAACTGTCAGTTGCTATTGACTGGCAAAGGTACCGCCTTGGAGAATGCACCAATCAGAATACACTGGCACCCAAGCAGCACTCTACTTGTACAGCATAAAGAGATTGTTTCCCCTTACATTTCTTATGGATTTCCCTGATGAATGCAAGATGAAAACTTTAACGAGACATCTTTTTTCTGCAGCTAAACTATTATAGTTTTGTTTTTAAATGCTTTTCTCCATAATCCTATTCCTGTTATCATTTCTAGAATTAGAGAAAGCAAGTTAAAAGATTTGCCCTTTAAAGTCTGCATAAGACCATTACATGTTCTCTAAGTTTATGTTGCATTACCTGGAGTTAATAAAGATATTTGGTATTGTTGATATATTGATATCTTTCTTTAATATATTTTCTGTTCTGTGTGCTACACGATGTGCGTTTTGTTGGTAGAGAGGCTAGGTTATATCTACCTGCTGCTTTCTCAGTGAGTTGTTGACCTTTTGGGTTTGATATTGGCACAATACAGGGTTCAAGATCAGTTGCTTTGCTGCAAAAGAACTGGAAATCAAAGTTGAAGAGAGTTGCCAGTGAGGCTAGTTGAGGCATTTCTCTCAATTTGATTTGGTAAACAAAATTATTGTTACAAATAGATTTTCAAGGTCCTGTCAGCCAGATTTAAATAAAGCCCATGCACTGAATTTCTCAACCCAATAGTAAGTTATCTATAGAGAGCAAGATTACATCCAAAACCTGAAGAATATAGAGGCTTAGAAAAGAACTTGGATTTCTACTCCTCAGGACGTGCACCTCAATAAAAACTGACGAAGAAAATTGCTCCCTGTTTGTCTGCCAGGGTAACTACTGCTATCGTTCATTAGTTTGCCCATCCGTACGTCCATCCATCCAATCCGACTTCCAACCATCGTCAGTACCACCCTTCCAAATCCAATTCCAGTGCCATGACATTGTGGCACTTTCAAGGATGCTGGGATTAACCATTCTTTGTAGATTTGCTGGCCTGAAATAGATTTCTAGCAAAAAAATCGGTGCTGAAAGCCATATCTTGATTAGAAGTTATTTCTATCCTCCCCTTCAGTTCAAAATATTGCAAAATATTCTGACATTAAGTCTTTGAATTTTTAACTTCCAGTAGTAGGGATGCATTCTATAAAATAAATGTTTTGCATGACAATTCAAGGTAATGAGTTTCTGAATTTGAAACTTGGTGCTATGGCACTGCTGTCATAGGACCTCTTTATTCAAAATTGTTCTCAGCTTTCTGCTTTTAAAAGTGTTATGTTGAAAGTAGTATTTTTAATTTGAGTAATCTTGCCTTTTTTTTTTTCAAATTTAGTTCTGTCCAAAACACACTTTTTAAACAGAAAAAAAATGAGTACGTGAGACACTGAACAATAACAATTATAGGATCTTCAATAGAAGGAATAATAAACTATCTGTTAATTTGTTTTCCAGGCTGCAGACCTGATGAATGAGCCCCATTTTTGAAATTGAGATAAAAATGCCTTGTGTTTCATTGTTTGATTAAAGACTCTGGTTATACTAATTTGCTCATCCATAAAAAGCTGTGTATTCTGAGGCGAAAAAAGAAGTAAAAAATATAGGAAAGTGTTTGAAAAGTGGTTTTGTTACTGATGCTGTTTTATAGAAACAATCCATCAATCATTTGAAGGCAGTTTCTGGAACAGTCTAGGTTGATATGTGTTGTGGCCTTGCATCATTATGTTGCTATTTCTGCTCCACATTGAGCATTTAAAAATTTGGGGCTGGATTTCCCTCCCAGCAGGGAATAAAGTTTTTGGTCTGTTCCAGCACCCCAACCCAATGCACTGTGATTTTTCTGTGTGGTGTCTAATTAATTACCAGAGTGGAGGCTGTCCAGCTGAGTATGGCAGACAAGTTATCTCAGTTCGAGGTTTAATTCGAGGCCTTACAGCTTCAAAGGAGAATAGACTGCAATGGAAGGTCAGTGAGTGAGAGGGTACTTCAACTTTGAAATTTTTAATGAAAAACTAGATTCAGCAAAAATTGCTTGGATGAAGCTTTGACCAGCCTGTCATTTCGGTCTTGGCAAGGGTTGAAAATCAACCCTGTCTGAAAGTTGGGAAGGGTGAGCTGCCTGATTTTCTTTTTAGATTGTTGGTATTTCTGTATTTCACTTGCTCTTTCAGGAGAGCTACATTAAATAATTCTGCCTTGGTCCCAATTAGAAGTGTCATGAGTGTGTTCTGTACGCAGTATTCTAAAAGTGGCCTCACCATTGTCCTGTACAGCCACAACAAACATCCCAACTCCAGTACTCAGTGCTCTGACCAATGAAGGCAAGTGTGCCGAATGCCTTTTTCACTACCCTGTCTACTTGTGACTTCACTTTCAAGGAATTGTGCACATGTACCCCTGTGTGTTTCTGAGCTATGACATAGTTGTTTGAGGGTGATGCTGCTGAGGGACTGCCACAGCATGAATGATAGCATTTTGGAGAAGAAGAATAAAGAATGAACATTCCAAAAAAAATTTTTTTATATGCTTTTCAGTTTATATTTATTAAAAATGCAAATCTGACAATAAACCTGAACTATTATATTGTTAAAAGTATTGATTGCAACATGAGTAGAAATCTTTATTTCACCCCAGATAAATTTTCGTGAAATTTCTGAATGTTACAATTTTGAGTTTTTGAAAACTAAACAAAAACAGCAATACCCATCTTTGGGGGAAGTTTTTAGAAACTTTTCTAGAACCAGACTATGGTGTCATATTTTATATAAAAATATCGACATCAGTTTGACCCATTTAAAGTTGAATCAATATTTCCAGTTGGTTTAAAATTGTTGGCTAGTTTTCATTTGAAGAATGTACCTTTTTAGGATGAAAGCAGCTTTGTTACAAAAGCTTTGTATAAATAGTTAAAGTTTACTTTAGAAAATATATTCAAAATATTAAATAACTGCTTTTTTTATAATTAAGGTAGAAAATATATGTGGGTCCTGAACCTCAGCTATGTGATATTTTATTCCAGTGTCAGGTGGATGTTTTAGAGTTAATTTAAAAGCATGCAGTATGTTTGAACAATCGTGATTTATGAGGTCTTAAAAAATATGTTGTGAACAGTAGGGGAAAAAAACGTTTATTACTTTACAGGATTGATGTATGTTTTTGTGGAGCGATTTCAGGTTTTGAAGATGGCAGTTTTACAATAAAACTAGCAATTAACTTGGATCCATCTTCATACAAAGTATTGGTCCAATAACAGCATAAGAATTTTAAACTGTATTGTCCTTGTCTGTTCATGTATGATTTTGTTTTTGTCTCACTAAAGCATTTATCTTTATGAGCTTAATGTTTTGTGACGCTTCTCGTAATTTAAAATGTCCTTGAAAGATGATACAGAATCTTAAAAACTTGATTAATCAAGCATTTCCTTTTTTAAAAACCTGTTGAGAGTAGCAACATTTTAAAAAAGACTAATTGTGGAGGAAAAAACCTTGCAGGACTTCTATAGGACAACGTGTAATGTATTTTATCCTTGTAATAGTTTGTAACTCGTAAGGAAAATAATTTTTGTCCTCATTCGGTAGCACTGCTTAGTCGGAAATTTGAACATCTACTAAGAAATATAAATGAATATTGAAACCTCCTTATTTTGGATGAAGTTTCAAGTTGGAGACTACTTGACAGTTTAGTTTCATTCACCACCAGCAATCTTGCATTCTGTACGCACACATTATTTTGATAATTTTTCACTTGATAGAACAATTGAAGCCATTGGAGTATAACCCGTTTGTAAGATTCATTTCATTAACTGCTACTGTTTCATTAGATACAAATTGAAACAAAAGTGCATTTTAGTTAGATTCCAAGCAGTTGTTAATTATGTATTCTAAGATCGCTAACCTTCCATGTATGAAAAAAGCTTCAAATGATGCATTTGTTTTGGCAGAAATAAAGAACACAGAAACGGTCTTCCATTCATTCTTGCACTCAAATGAAAGCTGCACAACATATTCATGCACAGATTAAGAACAAATAATTGGACAGTTCATTTGGTACAGATGTCACAGAAAAATATTGATCACAGTTGGCTGTCAATGTTATATAAATATGATTACAGGATATCTGAATCGCGGGTTTTCTTCATTACGTTGCAGTGGTGAATACAAAATTCAGCACTTTCAGGAAAAGTTTTTGAAATGATATAAAAGGTTTTATTTGTCCCTATCTGTGATATTTGCATATGAAGTGGAATATGTCTTATTTCAGTAGCATGAGCAATACTAAAGCTGAGCAGGATTTGAGTAATTTACATTAGTGGTAATGTAGTAAAATTACACACTTGGGGCAGTATCCACACTGAGATATTATTGAATTTGGAGAATTTTTTATATTAAAGGCATGATTAGTAAGTTTGGTGGCATTGTAGACTATAGAGTCATAATCGAAATGTTGTTTATACATGTTAAACTGCCCTTGGAAACCCTTCTGTTGAAACAGCAAAAGAATAGCATTATGAGTTTGAAGAATTCGTTGTCACAAATATCTGTTGGGATGTACAGTGCTGGCTGGCAAGCAAGCAGGAACAGGCACTTACACTGCAGAAAATGAGAGGATTGATGATACAGAAATGACCATCTTAAAGTTTAAAGGGGTCACCTACAATGGAAGGATGCAAACTTAACGGCTTTGGGTGTCTAATCCAATACAGTAGTGTCTGTTTGTTTTGTGTAAAAAATACTTGATGTAGTTCCTGATTTGTGGAAAATTTCCAGATTCTTGAATAAATACAGCTGGTTCACTGAGGTTCATGAAGGAGCCTTTTCGTTCCTGACTGATTTTAGTTCATGTGCAAGTCCATTTCCAACTAAGTAGTATACTGTTCATGTTCTTAAGGAAGTTTGACATGAACAATAAGTACTGCACTGTCAGTCACCCACGTGTCATGAAGAATACTTTTTGGGGGAAAGGATCGTGTACAGAGCTAGAGAAGTAGGAACTGATATAGAAGCAGGGACTTTTTTTTTAAAAAAGTGATCTGGATGTACAACTATCAACTATGAAGATTTCTACCAAATACAAAAACATTTTAAAGTTTCCTCGAAGCTCCGAACACATCATGTGGTGACTGTGTTTTGTTTGTTTGAAAGTAATACGCTGTTGTGGATTTGTGCATTAGTAGTCAAAGGAAGTGGTACATCTTTCATTTCAGTTGAGATTTTGAATTGCAATGATACAGCAATCAAAAAGAATAGTTAACAGCACCATCTCATGGAATGACCAAGAATAGCACTGGTTAATCTTGCTGGCATTGTCCATGAAGGCTGTCACCACTTCAAAAATTTGTAGAACTAATTAATATTTTTGAGTTGAACTAAAACGCTGAAGCTGAGGTCATTGCACATTAGTAGATTAAGATTCCTATCATTTCAGTTACAGTCCTTTTTTTTTTGACATAGGAATTTTGTACCTTTTTGTCCCTGTAATCCCCACATCTTTTATTAAATTATTTACTCTGTGTACAAACCCAATCTGGCCCTATATTCCCCCAGCTTTGGAACTTCTTACATGTGGTTTGCAGGTGTTTATACCTTGCTTGCTCAAGCAGAAAAGAAAGGTTGGTTAACCAGCTGTTTGTGTGAAAACAAAAGAATTCCACATTTTTAAAAAAAAATCAGTAACTCTTCTTTAGTGTAATGTTGTATGTGGCTGGACTCAAAATGCTTGCATGGGTCCCTCCAGTCTAGTTTTTAAGTCCACTCTGAATGATAGACTCTGAGGCATCTTGCAGCCCAGGCATCCAGGATTCTAAAACTGCACTTGACTGTGGTTATTATCGATGTGATCGACCTTTGTTTACAGTTTGAAGAGGATCTTTTGGCACGGTAGTGGTGCCTCTACCTCTGGATGGAAAGTCCAGGCTCAAGTTGCACCCAGAGATATGTCATAATGTATCCAAACAAGTTGATTTAAGAAAAAGGTATCTGCTAATATCTAGGCAGTTTTTCTGATTGCCGTTACCTCCATAAAACACGAGGGAGCAAGAATACAGTCATCTGCTTACTGTGTTGCTTTCAGCCAAAAGAATATTGGAGGTTGTAAAAGCCTTAGGCCTGGATATTAGAAAGTGAGAGCACTTGAACTTGCAGCGTGTTGATTTTATAATTTTTTTTTAAAAGCACTTGATCAAATAGAAAAAGTTCATTTTGAATTTGAGTTGAGAATTAAATTTATCATATGGCTTGATTATTGGTTCAGAAGCATTTTAAGGCTTTTTTTACACACTTTGGTAGAGACCTGGAGCATGCTGGCAGGGGTGTGGTAGAAGCAGATACAATAGCACTGTTTTAAGAGGCATTTAGACAGACACATGAACAAGCAGGCAATAGAGGAATATGGACCACGTGCAAACAGATGGGATTAGTTTAGAATTGTGGTCAACACATACATGGTAGGCCGAAACGCCTGTTTCTATCCTGTTTTATATTCTAAAGAGAAGAAGCTACTTGGAATTATGTTGCCATTCTTACCTTTTTTACTGTTTTTCAATGTTGATCATTTGTGATTAATCTTTTCAATCTAGGCATGGCAAAAGTGTTGCACATACAATGGCATATAATTAGAATTATGAAAAAAACTGTACAATGTCAACACCTCGATTTGACATCAATTGTGAAATTCATGACTGACTTGGCCTAGGGTTATTTCCTGTGCCACTGACGTTGGGCGTCTCTAATATTTTTTTTTTAGCCTATTTGTAATTAAACATTTGTATGTTAAATCTCAGTATGGGTTGTTTGAATTTGAATGCAGTGGATTGTCATAGCTGTCATAAATGTGGACAGAGTTTCAGAGCAGTCTGTCGGATATGGATTTGCCTAAAGCCGCTTCTGTGAGATGGAAGCTCTTGGCAAAAGTATGTGCTGAGTGCCCTAGTCATTTGTTCTCACTGTAACCACATCTGTGATTCAAATACAAAAGAAGACAGTCCTTTGGTTTTATTAGATTTAATGTTTTTCAAAATTGCTTGCATGATTTGCAAATTTAAGCACATTTCTAGATAGTCTTTATTCCGAAAGACACTAAACTGCAAATAGTAAGGTGGAGTGGTTAGGAAAACAAAAGAATAAAAATATACTTTTTCTTTTGAAGGCTTGGTTTTTTTTGCCCTAATCAGCAGAAAACTGATTACCTCACATCCATTTGAAAACTCATGGTCAGTACAATGTACTGATTTTAAAAAAAAACTTCATTAAAAAATGTTTACTGTTAGTCTGTTTGAGAGAGTTAATTAGTCTTTTCACCTTTCGCTTCATTCAAGAGCTACAGTTTTGGCAAAGTTTATACTCCATCACGAGATCGTCAAAACGATATGTGCAGTTTACTTGCATAGTTATTTTAATGACCATTTATAGATTTCTTGCATCTGTTCTTTCCTTCAAAGCCTGCTTATTCCTCTTTTCTGTCCAAAATTGACATCCTAGAGTAAATGCGAGGCAATAAGTATGATGCCTCTTATGTTTTGACATGTAGAAGAAAAGATTCTGCGGCTTAATCAGTTTTTCACTTTTTTAAAAAAAAAGTGGTTTTTTTTGTCTTCTTTCCAGTTTGAAAAGTGCTGTTGTCGGCTAAAAGAAATAGATTTGTCTGATAATAGCAGTCATATGTTATGACTTCTGTGTTTGATTTCCCCTTCCTTTTTTTTTCTCCATCAAAATACAGTTTCAAAAGCTGAGAAATGTACTGTGCCAAGACTGTTTAAAACTGTTTGTATTCTGTAGTCTTGAAAGTGGAAGTGGGCAGTCTTTTAAGAGAGAATACTTACATATTCGTACCATGTGTATCTTTCGTTGTTTGGTTTTGACTCTGTTTTAGTGGGATGAGATATAATTGCACACTATGGTATTGTTGAATTTAACTTGGGAAAATTGTGATGAAACCTATTCAAGAAACTGTTGAAAACCACATTTAAAAAGCACATCTCTAGAAATTGAAATTCATGCAAAGCCTAAGTGAAGCTGCACCATTTACTGACTCCAAGCTAAAAGCTTCTGACAAGCTTATCGTCTTTGCCTAGTAACATCTGAATTATTAAAGCTGGCTTTGTTCATCAAATTGAACAACCAATAAGGTGGTTACTCATAAATTAGGGAGGGGGTCATGAAGACGATGTGGCTGTGCCTTGTGAAGCTAGCAATCATTGTGAGTACAAAAGATCTCTTGGTGCTATTCAGTTGACTTCATTAAAATGGGAAAATAGAAAGATAATATAAAGCTGATGCACATCAGGGAATGTGTATGTTGAAGTTTTCGTGCAACATTTTTTTCTGCACTAATTTTATATTCAATTTTCCAGTGATTATGATATTCCATTTTTTTATTCTGTTAAACCTTTCTTTATAAAACAAGTTAAATTGCAACTGGTCTTCTTCTAGTAGGGAAAAGAGGTGCTGCTGACTTTCTCTTTTTAATGACATTTTCCTCTAATTCTTATGTACCATTTGCACTATTATGGAAAATTTGAGCCGCAATAGTATTTTTTTAGAGATAACAGATGCTGGAGTCAGAGATAAGTGTGGAACTGGAGGAACACACTGTGTTATCTCAGTATTTTTTTGATTCGTTTACGGAATGAGGGCGTCGCTGGCTAGACAGCATCTGTTGCGCATCCTTAATTGCCCAGGGGGCAGTTAAGAGTCAACCACATTGCTGTGAGTCTGGAGTCACATGTAGGTCAGACCAGGTAAGGATGGCAGTACCTTCCAAAAAAGACATTAGTGAACCAGGTGGGTTTTTCTGACAATTGACAATGGATTCATGGTCATCATTAGACTATTAATTCCAGATGTTTATTGAATTCAAATTCCACCATCTGCCTTGGCAGAATTCGAACCCAGGTCTCCAGAACATTATCTGGGTCTCTAGATTAACAGTCCAGTGGTAATACCTCCAGGCCATTGCCTCCCTCTAAAGTAGATTTATTTCCAAAACCAGTTGAAGGTATATTTTGACCCTTCTAACTCATTTGAATTGAAGTGGGTCAATGGACTAATATTATCCAGTCTGTAACATGCCATTATAGCTTTTGCTACTTCCTCCCAATAAGAATTTTTATTTTGCAGATGTGTTACAAGTAAGGACCTGTGCAGTAAGCACTGCTTATTGTAGAACAAAAAGTGTATTTATAAAATACCTGTGCTTCTCCAGTAGCCTTTTTACCTTGCTTGTGGACCTCCTTTAAAGATTTCTTGATTATGATTCTCTACTTTCTTTCTTGATTGTAATGCTTAAATTCCCTACACGAGAGGAAATACCCACAAGCATTGAAAAGGTATGTAGAGTCCATGTAAAATGATATCCTATCACTTTTAGTTATTGGAACTTTTTCCAGGAATTGGGTTATTTTCTTTCAAGAAACACAGACTAAGCAGTTACCCTGGCAGTGTAGCGGTGTCTGAGTTTTCCACAGCCAAAGTACACTTTTCCATGTTGACACTCATCTTGCATTTAGTGGAATCAGGCCCTCCTTATATTTAGGGCAGCACAGTGGCTCAGTGGTTAGCACTGCTGCCTCACAGCACTAGGGACTTGGGACTTGGGTTTGATTCCACCCTCGAGCGACTGTGTGGAGGTTGCACATTCTCCCAGTGTCTGTGTGGGTTTCCTCTGGGTTCTCCATTTTCCTATACAGTCCAAAAGTGTGCAGTTTGGGTGGATTGGCTATGCCAAATTGGCCATAGTGTCTATGGTTCGGTAGATTAGTCATAGGAAATGCAGGGTTACGGGCTAGGATAGCGTAGTGGGATGGGTATGGTTGGGATGCTCTTCGGAGGGTCAGTGAGGTCATCAGACTTTTGAATGGTTCCATTAATGCACAAGTGACATCAGCGATTTACTGTGGTATTACAGTATTGTTCCTATAGTTTGATTATATTGTGTTCACCAATTTTCTAATTTTAAGAAGTTCATAGTAGTAGCCCTTATCTCAGAGAAGGGAACAGATTGGTTGCTGGAGACCTGGCAAGTCTGGTGGAATGTGGTGGAAAATCTGTTAAAACAGGGCAGCATGGGGCTCAATGGTTAGAATTAGAATTAGCTTTATTGTCGCATGTACTCATTTGAGTACAGTAAAAAGTTTACAGGTCGCCGCTTACAGTGCCATCTTGGGTACAAAGGCCAAATTCTTTGTTGCGGGGTGGGGGGCGTGTGAATATTAGAAAAAGAAGTCAATCATTAGCGATCGTGGGAATAAATTAGAAAAATAAAGTTCAGAATAAAGGTCATTCCAACCCAGAACATGCTGGCACCTAACTACCAGTCAGTGTTGGATCTTGACTTGACCATACTGAGAGCTTCACTTTGAGGCCTGAAGTTCATGCTGAGGCCATGCTGGGCTGCAAAGAGACCACCAGGCCAGGAGACTGGCATGCTGGGCAACTGGGAGATTGCCACGCCGGGTCCTCGCTGAGGCCGAGAGTCTGAGTCCACGTTGAGGACTGCTCAGCACTGCTTAGCGCTGCTGCCTGTCAGTGCCAGGGACTGGGTTCAATTCCACCTTTTGGTGACAGTCTGTATGGAGTTTGCATGTTCTCCCTGTGTCTGTGTGGGTTTCCTCTGGGTACTCTGGTTTCCTCCCACAGTCTAAAGATGTGTAGGTTAGGTGGATTGCTAAACTGCCCATAGTGTCCAGGGACGTGTAGGTTAGTTGGATTAGTCATGGGAAATGCAGCATTACAGGGAATAAGGTTGGGGCATGCTGGGTCTGGGTGGGATGCTCTTCGGAGGATCAGTGCGGACGTGAAAGGCTGAATTTCTGTTTCCACAGTGTAGGGATTCTGTGAATTCTATGCATTCAATTATTTTAATTGCACAAACAAGAAATTAACACCTGTGGTGACAATCTGAATTTTTTTTCTGGTTATTGCTATTATAAACTTTCAGCAAGATGGCAACAGACTAAGGCACTCCATTGCTCTGCCTGTTCTTTCTTTTCTCATTTTCCCTCCTTTTCTACATTTTTCTTCACTTAATGGTCTGGACTTGCCGAGAGGGGGATGGAGGAGCTGGCGAGTCCTGGAGGCAAATCCCAGAGTGGCGTTCGGAGTGGGGAAGCAGTCCTGGAGTGGAGGCCAGCTTGGGGGAGGGAGTCCTGGAGAATACTTGGAGCAGATGAGAGCCGATGGAGAGCAGACTGGAGGCTTGGATTGGTTTGGGGATGAGTGTTTGACGGGGGTTTGGCGTGGGCAACCAGACCATGTGTGAAAACCACTGCGTTGAGCTACTGCAGTGTAATGTTTATTTGTAATTTGTTTATCTGACTGTAATGTCCATCCTTTTAACTATGTCTTACCTCTAACTTACACTATGAATCACTATAAATCAATGCAACTACTTTTCTATTTTTATTCCTCTTTTTCATACCTAAGATGGCGCCACAAGAGGCGACATTGTAAAACTTTTCTCTGTACTTCTGTAAACGTACAATAAGGCTGTTCTGTTCTATTCTATAATGTGTTAAAATTTGTAGGGTTTCACAGTACTATAGTTAAGTATAATTGAATTTTTTTTTACTTTGAATGTACACTGACTTCTCTTTTATGGGCTGCTGTTGCTTATTGAATGCATATATCTAGCAAAAAAGGCACCTGGATGGGTATATGAATAGGAAGTGTTTAGAGAGATATGGGCCAAATGCTGGCAAATGGGACTAGATTAATTCAGGATATCTGGTCGGCATGGACAATTCGGACCGAACGGTCTACTTCATTGCTGCACAATTCTGTGACTGTATAAGTTATAAGTTGAAAGAGCAGTTGCTTTTTAATTTTTTTGATAAAACTGTTACTTTGAGTTACTGACGTGAGTGGCTGACTGATAAAGTCATTAAATTATCAGTAGTAGTGGAGTATCTTGAGTGTTTTAGTTCAATGATGTCTCACTCTCCAGCTTAGCTGCACCAAACTAGTTTTCCTAATATTCAATGCTTAAGTAGCTAATTTATTAAAAAAAAGCTGTTAAACTTGCATTTGTAATACAGATGCCCGTGTTAGAAGATGAAATGGTTCTCTGCCTCTGGTTCCTTTGTTTATATCTGACTCAAAATCCATAAGAAACTTTATTTCAAGCTGCTGAAGCTCATTTCATTTAAGCCCTGAAATCCTGCTAGTAAGAAATTGTTTGTTCCATTATGTTACTATCAACATGTTTACAATCAGTACAGAAAAGTAAGAAAGAAAAATAATATTTTTTGTGTTGCTGCCGTTTTAAGACAAAAGCTCCGAAGCTTCCTTTGCAAAACAGAAATTAATCTGGGGCCCATTTTTGATACTATTCTGAAGTGAAATGAAATAAGTTGCTTCTAAAACCATCGTAAATGCTTGTGGCAAAATTAAAACATTGGAGCTATTAGGAAATGTAATCCAACAGTAATTGATTTGTTGACTTGTAGAATGATTTTCTTGCCTCTACAAAATAGCTGTTTATAAAGTAACTTCTAATTTCTGACTTCTAAATAGTTCTCTTAAGAACACAAACAGAAATTGCTGGAAAGGCTCAGCAGGTCTGACATCATCTGTGGAGAGAAATGGCTTTGTTTTAGCATCTTGGTGCACTTGCTGAAATCTTGAGCTGTCTAAAACCCAGAGGTTCCTTGCGCTATTGGTTGAGAAGGGAGAATGAACATTCAAACTGTTGCCTTTTCTGGTTAGAACTATGTTATATGTTATTACTAGAATGCTTTCTTTACTTAATTGATTTAATTCTAATAGAGATATTAACTTAACTTCAATCCAGAAGGCTAAAAGTAAGCATTTAACATTTTGACTAGTATCTTGTAAAATGGGAATGCTTGTAGAAACTATTTTTGTGTGATGAATAAAAGCAGTTGTTTGATTCTAGGTGCTTATTTATGCACTGGTTTTTATTTTCGCTTGTATCTGATTTCTGTCATGGTTTGCTATTGCTGTTATGGTATATTTGCACCAAATGTCATCTGTTGTAGTACAGGGTAATTGAAGGTAGAAAGATGTACTGTGTTGTCTTGTGTTGTATTGTATTGTGATACTACTCTGTACTGGAGATTTATTCTAACAGAGCTGTGGTAGTACACACGTTTCAAAATACAAGAAGCAATACTGACCAACATCTACAAAGAAAACAAACTGTTTAATGTTTCTAGTGGAAGCTATTTGGCATCAGTTCACGGAAGGCAGAAATGATTGTGTGCTCTTTGAAATTTATTTCTCCTTGATTGGTGGGGGTGGGGGTGTGTGCTTGTTTGTACTTGAGCATATTCATAGTTCTGCCTTAAAGAATAGACAATAAGGGTGAAATTTATCTGCATCATGCAAAACAGGCCAGTAGTGAATAAGCAGGGTTTTATTCTCCCCATGACAATTGTTATTTTTTGTTGACTTTGAAATATAGCCAAGAATTTTAATTTTGAACCAAGTAAAAACAATTGAGATACTAGGAGACTTTTCTCTCCTGAATAATAATCTGCGTGGCAAGGGAAGCAGTTATAGTTCATCAGACTATTTAATGTAGATAATCAGCAGCATCAGCTGATACAGTGTAAATAGTTGTAATGTGGAGATCTCAGTCCAAGGACAATGGCCACAGTTCTCATTTGAGCTGTTCCTCATCTTCAACTTGTACATCGAGTGGTCACATCTTCCTTGGCCTCAAGCTTTTAAGATGTTCAGATTTTCACTATTCTTTTATCTTTATTGCTGGCAGGTTATCTTTGATTTTATTAGGGGGTTTGAAGTGAGAACATCCGCATTGATTATTCCCAGGCAGCACAGGGATTTCCTCGCCTTTTGGCTGAATGCATATCTAGAGGGGGGCAATAACCTTCATGTGGTCCTGTTAAAATAAGATTTTCTGGCTTGAAATGGTGCTGGCAAGAAGGCAACTAAACCATAGTCTGTAGGCTATGGGTTCCAGCATTTTAAAAAAAAAATTGGAAAATGAAATTTCTGAGACCACAAAGCCAAGAAATAGGACCTGCAACAAGAATATACCAACTTTTAATGTTGAGGGCCTGTTTTCAGGAAAACTTAACAAAACATAGCTCTTCAATAGGAATGCAGACATAGAATAAAAGCTTGAATCCCTACAGTGTGGAAGAGCATCCTACCCTATCCCTATAACCCAGGATTTCCCATGGCTAATCCATCTAACCTGCACATCTTTGGGCTGTGGGAGGAAACAGTAGCAGCCGGAGGAAACCCACGCAGACGCGGGGGAAAATATACAGACTCCACACAAACAGTCGCCCGAGGTTGGAATCAACCTGAGGTCCCTGGCGCTGTGAGGCAGCAGTGCTAACCATTGAAACACTGTGCCACCCCAGACATGGCCACCCTGCAAGAAGCCCATCTCATGGACACTTCAGCCATTAAGATCACTTTCTCAGATACCAGTTCGTTATAAGCCAGGATTGTAAAACATGCAGCCCAGCCACCTAGTAAAAAGAAAATCTCCTACTGATGCAGAAGACTTAAAACAGGTGACATCCTCTTCCTCTTCCCATATCTCTGTCAAAGTTGGTAAACTGACCATCACAAATTTGTTCAAGTCACCAAATTGTCCAACATTGCAGTACGGCCCACAGTACACTCGGTCATCTACTGAGTGACTTCAACAGCCAGCGTCACATTTAAGGGCACCCCAAAAACAAGACTGAAATACAGTTGTCAGATTGAGCATCCATGTATGACCTTTATTTAATCCTATGCATGATACAGTATTCCATATTGCCAGGTAGAAGACTGGCAAATAGCGTGGAGTTTACTATGCAACAATGGCAAACAGCTAATAGGTATCACCTCTTTCCCTCATCCACAACTCCACTGTCTACATCACCTAAATCCTATTCTCACGATTTTTATGGCTGGTCTTTAGAGTGACCAAAACCAGTGCCATCGAATCTGCAGAGGGCATCTGGAGTGCTCATGGCAGATGCGTAGAAACTCCCATTAACTGGATCCCTGAAAACTAAACTACTTCACTCAGTTTCTGAAGCTGGCAGCTAAACATTTTCGGAAAATCTTTTTTTTTTTCCTTTGTATCCTTTTATGAGCCATTCATTTTCTGGAGTCCAGCAAGGAACAAAAGAAGATGCTTTTGAGGCAATAGCCCTTCTAGAGATCATTCATGACAAGCACCTCAAAATAGTAGGAGTCAGCAGAGAATATCAGCTCCATGCACTCTAGGTAAAACCCATGGAAGCTCCTGCACTGCCTGAGAGCAGCTCAATAGCAACTGCACCACTAGCCAGAATACTGTTGATGCTGTTGTTTCCCAATAAATCCAGAAATACCAACCAGCAGGGAGGATAAGCAGATCATAAAATGTTCTGCAAGGGATATAGCGCTTCTTGCTCAGGTGCGGTGGGAGATGAGTCTCTAAGTTGGGGAGAAGCCAAGTCTGTCTCTCCTTCCAATGCAAGCATCCTGAAGAAGGCAGTCTGGGGTGACTAAGCAGGGCACCCAAAGCCAACAGTCTTCAGTACGTGTGCTTGGGAAAGGCTGTGAAGAAAGGAAATTTGAGGAGAGAAGAACTGTGTGAAACCTTAGACTGACAGTGTATACACTCTCTCTCATTCACGCACTTGCCTTTCTCCCTTCCTCCCACCATCTAAAATACAATAACAAACTATGGATGCTGGAAACTGAAATAAAAGCAGAAATTGCTGGGAAACTCAGCATTTTGACAGTATCTGTGGAAAGAAAACAGTTAACATCGAGTTCAGTGATCCTTCAGTATTGATAGCAGCTAGGAAAAAATGGTGTTTATGCTGATGACAAGAAGCGGGGCTGGGCAGAGGAGTGGATGGACCAGTGGAACTGACAGAGAGAGAGAGAGAGAGGAAAAAGTTAGACAGGCAAAGGAATTGTTGATTGTAAGCTAGATAAGTGATAAAGGGAACTATAGTGGGTGAAAATGAGGTTGCTATGCTGAAAGCATCTCCTGTCATGACAGGACCTGGGATGTAGGGACAGGGAAAAGACATGGAAGGAGGTGTTCATGCTCTAAAATTATTGAACTTGATGTTGAGTCCTGAAAACTTTAAGGTGACCATGTTAGAAGATAGATGTTGTTCTTCCAGTTTGCATTGAGCCTTGCTGGAGCACTGCAGCTGGCTTGGGGACATTGTGGTGTGTTGAAGTGGCAGGCAGCTGGAAGCTTTTACAGACAGAACACCGATTGGGTGACCACTCTGCATGGTGAAAGCCTTTACAAAATAGGAGAGTGTTCATGGCTTTCTGACATGACAGCATTTATTCTAAATATCAATGTCTTTAAATTTGAGACACCTTAACAGTATTCAATTACAAACTCTGTACCAGGTAGTTGGTATGAAAAGTGGTAGGAGAATGCTTTGAGCTGTTTCTAGCTGTTTTTAAAACACTAGTCATTTTATTTGAAAGCATTCCATCTAAAAATAATTAGATTAATATTTAATTTAAATCAAATACGTTTGCTGTATGGACTACTGCAAGTGTTCTCTTTCCATGAGACTTGCAGCACCCTCGATGGATGTAGATGTGGCTGTGCAGATGCCATCACAGAGGCATGGCTCAATTGTGGTATCTATTAGACTCTTACACCATACACACACATACAAATGTCAGAGCAGCAGCCCAAGAGAATACTGATGGTGCCTATACATTTTACATTGTACCTTAAGACTCTGCCATTTTGGTGATTCCTATACCTTGGCATCTGCATGAAGTTGAGCAATGGTAGTTGTATCCCAGTTGCTGTTATGGGAACTGGCTGGAGCAGTGATGACCCCATTCATCTGCTCCAGCAATTAGCTTCCAGTCAGCATGAATATGATAGCAAACTAACTGCATGTTGGAAGATTGCTGAAGAAGTTCAGTCTATGAGGCTGCAGAAGCTGTAAATGACCCACATTTAGGATGATGACTCATCTGGTAAAATCCAGCCCATTATCTCAAAAGCAACTCAAGAAATGAAAGAAGCTGTATGCCAATAATTAGTAACAAAGAACTGAATGCTGGAGATCTGAAAAAAACAGTGCTAATCACGAGCAGAGATAACAAGGTGTGGGGCTGGATGAACAAAGCAGGCCAATCAGCATCATAGGAGCAGGAAAGCTTGACGTTTCAGGCCTAGACCCTTCATCAGAAATGGGGGAGGGGAAGAGGGTTCTGAAATAAATAGGGAGAGAGGGGGAGGCGGATAGAAGATGGATAGAGGAGAGGATAGGTGGAGAGGAGGCAGACAAGTCGAAGAGGCGGGGATGGAGCCAGTAAAGGTGAGTGTAGGTAGGGGGGTCGGGAGGAGATAGGTCAGTCCAGGGAGGACGGACAGGTCAAGGGGGGCGGGATGAGGTTAGTAGATAGGAGATGGGGGTGGGGCTTGAGGTGAGAGGAGGGGATAGGTGAGAGGAAGGACAGGTTAGGGAGGCGGAGATGAGCTGGGCTGGTTTTGGGATGCGGTTGGGGGAGGGGAGATTTTGAAGCTTGTGAAATCCACATTGATACCATTGGGCTGCAGGGTTCCCAGGCTGAATATGATTTGCTGTTCCTGCAGCCTTCGGGTGGCATCACTGTGGCACTGCAGGAGGCCCAGGATGGACATGTCGTCTGAGGAATGGGAGGGGGAGTTGAAATGGTTCGCGACTGGGAGGTGCAGTTGTTTGTTGCGAACTGAGTGCAGGTGTTCTGCAAAGCGGTCCCCAAGCCTCCGCTTGGTTTCCCCGATGTAGAGGAAGCCACAATGGGTACAGCGGATGCAGTATACCACATTGTTCCACATTGGTACCTTTGGGCTGCAGGGTTCTTCCACATTCTCCCCTTCCCCCAACCGCATCCCAAAAACAGCCCAGCTCATCTCCGCCTCTCTAACCTGTCCTTCCTCTCACCTATTCCCTCCTCCCACCTTAAGCCCCACCCCCATCTCCTATCTACTAATATCATCCCGCCCCCTTGACCTGTCCGTCCTCCCTGGACTGACCTATCTCCTCCCTACCCCCCCATCTACACTCACCTTTACTGGCTCCATCCCCACCTCTTCGACTTGTCTGCCTCTGCTCCATCTATCCTCTCCTCTATCCGTCTTCTATCCGCCTCTCCCTCTCTCCCTATTTATTTCAGAACCCTTTTCCCCTCCCCCATATCTGATGAAGGGTCTAGGCCCGAAACATCAAGCTTTCCTGTTCCTTTGATGCTGCTTGGCCTGCTGTGTTCATCCAGCCCTACACATTGTTATCTCGGATTCTCCAGCATCTGCGCTACCTTTTATCTCTAATCACGAGCAGATCCTGGGGGTGGGGGCACTGAATAATGAAGTGATGTTGAGTAGGTTGGGCCTGTACTCTTCAAAATTTAGAAGAATGAGAGGTGAGTTTATTGAAAAATACAAGATTCTTAGGCGACTTGACAGGATAGATGTAGAAAGGTTGTTTCCTTTTGAGTGAGATTCTAGGACCAAAGGGCATAATCTCACAATAAGGGGTCGCATGTTTAAGATGGATATGAGAAGGGTTTTCTTCTGAGGATATTGCTAAAGAATTCCTTAGATTCAATGAGGCTTTCAAGGCTGAGTCATTAAGTATGCTAAAGACCAGAGTTAAGGTTTTAATTGGTAAGGAGCGGTTATTGGGAAAAGACAGGAAAGTGCAGTTGAGGATTATCAGATCAGCCATGATCTCATTGACTGGCAGAGCAGAATCAATGAGCTGAATGGCCTTACAAACTATTGTACAAAGTGCATAAATATAAAGTTTCCAGTAACTCTTCGAAGTGCTTTGTCAATAAGGCATTGTGGAAGTGATCGATTGAGTTCCATTTGTAGTTTGATTTAACACACACTTTGCTTTAATGACCCTTATTGTTCGTGCCACTGTAACTTTCTTTTCAATAGACAGGAACTGTTGAACATTGCATAGCCCATATCACTTGTGCTTTAAAGCATGTTTTCTTCAATTTATTATATTACCAATGGGGAATAGTGCTTTCCTGGGTAGATGAAACAGTATTACTAAGTATTATAAATATGTATTATCATTGCCTATTATTTATAGTCTTAGTATAAATCCATAATATTGAGAATATAATTCCTGTAACCACCCCCCTGATTTTAATATCTTGTGGAGCTAATGCACGTGTTTCTATGTGGTTGCATGATGTATCAAATAACTTGAAATATTTTATTGTGTATTTTCTGTATTGCTTATAATCAAATTACTGTGTGAACTCACATCATGATGAATTAGCAGGCCTGCTAGATTATAGGTCTGACAAATTGACTGCACAACTGCATTTATGAAATAATTACTCTTCGCAGTTGGTATTTTTCTATATTGTAGGCGTTAGTGTTTTATGCCATTTAAACTTGTGGTATTCTGGCAATTATAAAATTCATCAAAGGAGACTTAATTCTGGATGTCATTCGTACACTTTCCTTCTGAGTAGGAACTGTTCTTTCTGTTTTTTTTTCTCTAGCTTCACTTTCCCATTGATCAAATCCTATACTTTGTCCAGTAACATTAATATGTATTTCACAAATGATAACTATTCTTGAAAACTCAGACAGAGGATTGTTTTTCGGACTGGAAGCCTGTGACGAGCAGTGTGCCACAAGGATCATTGCTGGATCCATTGTTTTTCGTCATTTATAGAAGTGATTTGCGTGAGAACATAGGAGGTAAGGTTAGTGAGTTTGCAGGTGGCACCAAAGTAGGTGGCGTAGTGGACAGTGAAGAAGACTATGTCAGAGTACAAATAAGACCTTGATCAGATGTGCCAATGGGCTGAGGAGTGGCAGATGGAGTTTAATTTAGATAAATGTGAGGTGTTGTATTTTGGTAAGGCAAACCAGGGCAGAATTTATACAATTAACGGTAGGGCCCTGAGGAGTGTTGCCGAACAAAGAGAACTAAGGGTTCATGTGCATAGTTCCTTGAAAGTGGAGTCACAGGTAGACAGGTTGGTGAAGAAGGCATTTTATATACTTGCCATCATTAGTCAGAACATTGAGTATAGGAATTGGGAAGTCATGTTGTGGCTGTACAGAATATTGGTGAGGCCACTTTTGGAATACAGTGTACAATTCTAGTCGCTCTTCTATAGAATTAGAATTAGAATCCTTACAGTGTGGACATAGGCCCTTCAGCCCAACAAGTCCACACCGACCCTTAGAGCATCCCACCCAGACCCATTCCCCTATAACCCACACACCCCTGAACACTATGGGCAATTTAGCATGGCCAATTCACCTAGCCTGCACATCTTTGGACTGTGGGAGGAAACTGGAGCACCCGGAGGAAACCCACGCAGACACTGGGAGAATGTGCAAACTCCGCACAGACAGTCACCTGGGGCTGGAATCGAACCCGGGTCCCTGGCGCTGTGAGGCTGCAGTGCTAACCACTGAGCCACCGTGCCGCCCCTAAAGGAAGGATGTTGTTAGACTTGAGCGGGTGCAAAAACTACATACAAGGATTTCCCAGGACTGAAAGGTTTGTGTTATAGGGAGAGGCAAATAAGCTGGGGCATCTTTCCTTGGCGCATCGGAGGCTGAGGGATGACCTTATAGAAGTTTATAAAATCATGAAGGACATAGGGTGAATAGCAGGGTCTTTTTCTCCGTATGGGTGAGTCCAAAATCAGAGGGCACAGGTTGAAGTGAAAGGAGGAAGATTTAACAGGAACCAGAGAGGCCTTTTCTTCATGCAGAGTTATGTGTGTATGGAATGAGTTTCCAGAAGTGGTGGTGGAGGCTGGTACAATGACAACATTTAAAAGGCATCTGCGTGGGTACATGAATAGGAAGAGTTTAGAGGGTTATGGGCCAAATGCTGGCATATGGGACTGGATCAGATTGGAATGCCTGCTCAGTGCAGATGAGTTGGACCGAAAGGTCTGTTTCCATACTGTGTGATTCTGTCATCTCAATCTCGATTTGCGCTTTACCTATCAATGCTACTATTTTGTGCAGTATTAGTTTTTTAAGGCGCCTCTTTGACCAATCTTTAGAGAACCTACCCTAGTGTTTACTTTTTATGATTTGATGTCAAATTATTGTTTGATGCTTCTTTTAAGCATGTTGGAACAAGTCGCCATGTTAATTATGCTGTATAAATGCTTTTAAAAAAATACTGCAGATGCTGGAGAAACTCTGCAGCTCTGGCTGCATCTGGGGGAGAGAAACAGTTTGTTTCAAGTCCAATGTGACGTCTTCTTCAGAACGAAGTTCTAAAATATTGAGAACTTCAGTTCTGAAGAAGACTAAAATTGAACTCAAAATGTTAACTCTTTCTTTCTCCAGATGCTGCCAGATCTGCTGAGCTTCTCCAGCACTTTAGTTTGAACAGCAGCTAGCGTGTGTACATACAAAATGCCCAGGCCAAGATCAACTAATTTGGAGTAACAAGGAATTTTGTTTAAGAAGAAATGTGTCTTGGTGTTAATTGGTACTTTTCATCATAGTGAAAAGTTAAGCATTGGAGATGTTGTTATGAATTTTTCTTTTGGAGCTGTAACAATGTTGGCAAGAAGGAAAGGCAAAAGGGAGGAATCTCTCTCAATCTGACATATCAAACAAAATCTACAATTGTCATTTACTGTGTCGTTTTTTCTTTGTTCCAGTATTACCTGTGGGATATCAGGATACTAAGCCAAGTTCAGGCATCTTTGTCCGAAGTAGAAAATGCATACTGCTTTGGGGCTCATCAATATAACTTGATGACAGTTTATGGAGTAAATGTATGTAGTTGATCTAACATCAAGGTGAAAAAGGTAAGTTCGGTTTGCCTCTAATCTCTAGCACAAAATTAATGAAGATTGGTGCTACTCATGTAATATGAAAATGAACTGTTTATTTAAGAGAACTAAACTTCATGACAAATGAGACTTGAAAGGACTGAACAGAAGTACAATTTCACATGTGATAGAGGATAGTTGCCAAATGCTCTTTTTTGTCTATGTTACTGCCTGTAATTTCTGCAATAATTGAAACTGCAAGTAACAACAATAGTCATTAACAAGAAAATTTTGAGGCATGGAGAAAAAGGCAGTTTGGTTTTCGGGTGAACGTTACTGAGTTATTTGACATCCTGGTCATTGTTCCAAGAGGGTTTGAGTACAGGAGAAAGAAACACATGCTGTAGTGTGCAGGACCTTGATGAGACTTATGTTGAAGTATTGTGTGCAGTTTTGGTCTCCTTACCTAAAAGAGAGTGCAATGAAGGTTCAGCAGACTGATTTCTGGGGTGGCAGGTTTATTGTATGAAGAGAGATTGGGGCAACTGAGCCTGTATTCACTGGGGTTTAGAAGAATGAGAGGGTTTCACATTGAAGCGTATACAAATTCTGATGGACTGGATCCAGCAATGATGTTTGCCCTGGCTGAGGAAGTGCAACAAGGAGTCACCATTTCAGGATGTGCAGTAAGCCATTTTGAACTGAGATGAGAAATTTCTTCACTGAAAGAGAACTTGAGGAATTCTCTACCACAGAAGGCTGAGGAGCCAAGTCACTGAATATATTAAAAAAATAGATTTCTAGAAGTTAAAGGAGTAAAAGGGTATGGAGTGAGAGTAAGGTGTTGAGCTAGAGGATCAGCTGTGATCATGTTGAGTTGCAAAGCTGGCTTGATGAGCCAATGGCTTGCCCATCCTATTTTCTGTATTTCTATAGTTCAACTGATCAGGCTGCAGTGCTAAAGTCTAGCTGTAATTCAGTGGATTTTGTGACTTGGAACAATTGCTCAGAGAGATTGGAGCAAAGCCATTAGAGCATTAAGATTTGGAATGAGAAGAACTGAGATGATGGCATGACACAGAATGCATGTATTGTGAAGTTCTGGGATAGCTAACATTTGGAAAAAAACAGGGTAGCACAGAGTGTTGTACAAAAAAAAAAGCAATATTCCAGATACAAGGATTCTAAAAATTTTTAAAAGGCTGGAAATACTCAGCAAGTCTTTCAGTATATACAAGTGATATTTCAAGCCTTTGGCTGTTCCTCAGGATTAGTATTTACAAAGGGTTAAATGCTGAAACTGCTGTTTTTTCAACAGCTATTACCATTCTTGGTGAGTGTTTCCCGCTTTTTTTTATTTTAAAAGAGAACTTTAGAAGTGATTTTAAGATATTGCCATTGGTACAGGAGTACTTCAGAAAGCCTTTTTAACTTTTTTTTCCACCCTGCACACCAACGCTGCACTCAAGAGGGCCCAGCAGTAATGCTCCTTTTTAATTTTGTGTTACAGCAGTGGGTCTTGTGAAGTAAAATGCTCAGGTCAAACAAAAAATCATGCTTGTACCAAATTGACTTCAGCCTGGATAGCAAATAAGGCAATGGAATCGGTTCAGAAGCATGTGAAAGCGGTGACAACTAAAATTGGTGGATGATAATAAACTAGAGGAGATTTTGACTAGTCAGATTTGATTTTTAAATGGAGTTTAATGTTGGGCAACTACTGCAGAAGCGTTTATGGCAGTAATAATAAAGGAATAAAGCTAGGCATAATTAACGTACATATGGAAAATGTTTCTATGCTTCTGTTGTGAATGGTGCAGGCAAATGATAGATGAGAGGTTTGGCAATGGGTCCCTGCTAAAAGTGACTATCAGTGAATGTAGGTGATGTGCGTCACTGCCTGAACTTTGAAACCATGTTAATAATTACTTGTGCAGGAACGAGCTTTCAAAAAAAAATTGTTGCAAAAATTCAAAAGGTTTTCTATGTTTGATTTACGTCAATGGAAGGCCGGAGACATCTCTACTGCTTCTCCCGCACACTCCTGCTCCAACCTATCCAACTGTATTTCCATGAGCTCACAGCCACTTGATCTGATTCCTTCTACTCTCAAATCCTGACAGTTTTTGATTACCTTTCTTGGCTGAAGTAAATTGGTGATGAATACACTTGCTTGAGCCATATCTCTTTACCTAGTCAAGCCACAAATTTGCTGTCACATCAGTTCCTTTCCTCCTGGCTACACCCCACCCCCCAAAAAAAAAATCCAGTATTGACTGGATTCAACTACCTCTTCATCTGTAATCTCCCTTAACTCTCAAGTTCCCATTTACTGTAATCTCATCCTGGCTTCGTGAATCCTTTGTCAACCTTGGCTTAATGGTAGCATTCTCATCTCTTTATTAGAAGATATTGGGATTAAGTAAAGCTACGGTGACTTGAATGTGTACGCCAGATTGTAGTTTATGACATGCCGCCTTTCAGATGCGATGTCAAACAAAGGTCCTGATTAGCCACTTAAGAAGATCTAAAATACTCAGTGACACCATTTCAAAGAAGAACAAAAAATGAAATGTCAGTGAGCCATTCAGTCTGATAATGAATTGAAGTACAAAGGTCTGTCATGTCAAAGGCTGATGCTTCCTGTGTAGGATGCTTCACATCTGATTGCAAAATCTGCTACTTCATATAGTTTTTACTATTGTTATTTGCGGAGTTTCATTTGTGCTGGAATTCCTCTGAAGGAAAGCATAATTCCACTTTGCTGGACAGCTGGTTTCAATTCTTCCCACAATTGTAGAGCAACAAATACACATCATGAGTGTGGTGTAAGGCAGTAGTCTGATTGCATCACAAGCTGCATCGTAAAACAAAAAGAACAAAGCTTTAACAGTTCCTGAATGTCAACTGAACCTAGATAAGATTAATATCTCTCAAATCCTGCCTTTTTGATTTTGTAGTGTATGCTTGGCATTGCTTATCTTGATATAAGCCTAAAGCTGAGAATGTTATGATATTGAGAATGTTTCGTTCTGTCAGTACGAAAACTGTATTGTGTCTATACCCCAAGTATTCCAGATTTGGCTATGCTGCTAGATCAGTGCCGGCTAGAGGTCACGGAGGAAAATATAAAGAATTCTTCTGAAATTTAGAGAAATGTACATTATTAGGTCATTCATCTGTTGGCATTAACTGTATTTTTGTCTCAACAGATGCTTCCTGACTGGCTGAGTGTTTCCACCATTTTAAGATTTTTCCACATCTACCACGATTTAATTTTTGAAGAGTTACACTGATTCGTTCACACACTTAAGAATGAGTCAGCTTTCTAGCCCCTGCCTGAAAAATGATACAATGACAACTAAAACAGAGCAGAATAACCCATTGATATATTTCCCCTGGATTTAGAAACTTGAATAAAACTCCTGCTTCCTCTCCTTCATGAGATTTTGCTTATCTAGTTTCAGTGCAGGAAGGTTCTCTTGATCAATCGCATTAATAAACCTACAATCAGTAGGATGTCAACAATTGATTTTTGACTCCTTTTGAGTCATTTGAGAAAGAGAGAAAATAAACCCAGGATCCCTGTTTCTGTTTGATAGTTATCAAACCCCATAGAAGATGACATTTGCTTATGGGTGCAGACAAATTTGGGCTACATCATGATGATCTTAAGTCAAAGAGTCGGCTTACACTCTTTGTTTATTGCTAACTGAGATTGAGAAATCTCTGGTAGACCTTTATTCTTGAACAAATTCATTCTATGTAAAGCAGGCATTCCTACAACATTGTTTGATAGAGACAGTTTAAGTTGTGTTTTCTTTCTTTCCTACTTTATTATTAAAAATTTAAACTAAATGACTAGCTGCTCATCTTTGAGCCTTGACAAGTGAAAGTCAATGGTCTTAAAAGATGTTACGGTGTTCTGACCAGCTATCCACAGTAACTCCTGGATTGTGATCAACAGTGGGAACCCTCGTGATCCATGAAGTATGGGAAGAAGGAACAGCGTGCAATGTCTATGAAGTGACATTTCTTAGTTAAACCATAAGAGCACAGTGCCATGGAGGTAGAAGAAATCAAGTCCGCATTTGTCCAAGTGTGGCGTCAAGTAGCCTCAGAAAAACTGGAGTCAGTGGGAATCGGGGCTAGACTGTTTGCTGATTGGAGTCACACCTGGCACTCAGGAAGATGAAACTGAAACAAGGGTGGAGATTGCCGATAAACCTTAGCAGATCTGGCAGCATCTGTGAAAAGGAAGCAGAGTTAATGTTTTGAGTCTGGTGACTCTTTTCAGAACTGTACCATAGGAAGATAGTTGTGGTTGTTGGAAGTCAGTCATCTCCGGGTTCAGTTCCACCCTTGGCCAACTTTGTGTGGAGTTTGCACATTCTCCCCATGCCTGTGTGGGTTTCCGCTGGGTGCTCCAGTTTCCCTCCACAGTCCAAAGATGTGCAGGTTAGGTGGATTGGCCATGCTAAATTGCCTATCGTGTTCAGAGATGTGTAGATTAAGTGGGTTATAGGGGAATGGGTCTGGGTGTGATGCTCTGAGGGTCGGTGTGGACTTGTTGGACCAAAGGGCCTGCTTCTACACTCTAGGGATTCTGTGATCTATGACCTAAGAAAATATGTTTGAACAGAATTACTAAGAGGTCTTCAACTCTACCAATGGCTGATATTAAGACCCTAAGACTTGGGGCAGAAGAAGCCCTTTCAGCACATCAAGTCTCCTCTAATATTCAGTGAGAACATGGCTGATTTGATGATCCTCAACTCTTTGTTGCCTTTTTCTCATAACCCTTGATCTCCTTACTGTTTAAAAATCTCTGTCTTAACCTCGAATGTACTTAATGGCCATTCCTCTGAATAGTAAATTCCATAGATTCACTATTCTGAGAGAAGAAATTCCTTCTTACCTCTATGTTAAATGATTGAACGCTTACTTTCAGATTATGCCCTCTGGTCCTAGACCTTCCCACAAGGGGAAACAGGCTTTCCATGTCAAGTTCCTGAAGAATCTTGTATGCTTCGATAACATCGCCTCTCATTCTTCTTAACTCCAATGAGTACAGCCCCAACCTACTTGACCTCTGTTCGTACAACAGTCCCTCCATACCTGTGATCACCCTCCTGAACCTCGTTTGGACTGCCTCCAATACCATATTATCTCTCCTTTGTATACGGAGTCCAAAACTGTTTATAGTATTCGAGCTGCAGTCTGACTCATGCCTTGTATAGTTTAGACAATATTAGCGCAAGTGGTGAAAAACTTGGTCAGCAGAGAGCATCTAGAGGAAAGTCTAGATTTTACAGCCTAAACATCTGAAGGTATGATTACCAACGATGGAGCAATTGAAATGGGATACACTCAAGATATCACAATTAACTCTGACACAACTGTGCTGATTCTTGGGGCTGGAGGAGATTACAAGGATAAATGGATAAATCCTAGAAGGGATTTGAAAGTAAGAATGATAATTTTAATTAATTACTTTGTACTGAAAATTGTTTCTTACATCTTCATTTCTCTTTTAAAATCAGTTGATAATGTTGATATTGAAACATGTCATTCTCCACTTTTCATTTAGCTGAGAATTTAAACTATTTTTGGCTTGCATCTATTGTTTTTTTCACAGTTGGAAAAATGCAGCCGCAAGATACTAATTTAAAAACTGCATTTCCTACTATTCTTGCATAAAACATAACAGTATTCTTAAGAGGCTAACAGAATTTTTGGGAGCGAAAAGTAAAGGCATTTGAAAACTGAAATTAATCCCCTTCCTACTGCGAAAGTTATTTTTTTGCCAGAACTGTGACAGCAGTTTGTGTTAATGTGTTCAATGGTATCAAACTGGCAATATATTTTTCTCGCATAAAATTCCTGATATGTCATGCATTTAGTAACTAGTATCCATAAATATAAAAAACTGCATATAGTAATATACCATGTTTTTACCTTTAACAATCAAATGTAAGAGACATAATTAATATGGATTAGTCTTCACACATGCAAAAAAAAATTTGCGGTAGATTTAGTTTCTAATTGCTACACTAATTGAGTTCGGAATGGACATCAATTGCAAACTAGTTATCAGAATGGATGTCCTTTGGAAATCTGCTGTTAATGAGGTGTTATAGAGTCATGGAGTATTACAGCATGGAATGAGGCCCTTTGGCCTATTGTGTACACACTGGTTATAAAGTACCTATCTATCTAATCCCATTTCCCAGCATTTGACCCACAGCTGTGTGTGCCAAGGCATTTCAAGTGTTCATCTAAATATTAATAAAATATTGTAATGGTTTCTGCTTCAACGCACTTTCACCCACCATCTTGTAGGACAAAAATTTTTCGTTGAGCAACGTGGATCTTGCGGCTGCTCCTAGGACTGCAGGCTTAGTTATAGATTTATTAGAGTTTTTTTTAACAGTTTTACTGGTATTATGGTCATTATAGTTTAATAATATAAGACTTTTTCCATTTTTGCTTTATTAACTTTCAAAAAACCAAACAAAAAGCAATTTTTTTTTTCCAAATGGACTTCTTTCAAAATGTTTTTTTTAAGGGTCTACAGTGAATGGCTGAAGTTTTATTCTTAATTCAGAAATTCAAAGGGTCTAAGTGTTTTAGAGGTCTTCTTTTACATTGCAAATGTTTGGTTTTGGAAAAAACCGAGCAGTTTGTTTTAAGTAAGGAGTTGTGTTTTTGTTCCGGAGAGTCCTACACGTGGGCAGCTCCAGAGAAGACATGTGATAACAAGGTGTAGAGCTGGATGAACACAGCAGGCCAAGCAGCATCAGAGGCGCC
>JAHRHZ010000047.1:12353011-12410765 GCA_024137785.1 Ginglymostoma cirratum | reverse complement strand
CACCCAACACACATAACAACCAGCATCTGCAGTTCCTTCTGTCTCCGGAGAAGACATTTTTATTTGAGGAATTTATTGAAGAGGAATCTTTTTGTCCAGTTAATCAGCTAAGTGGTTGATTTTATTTAATTTTTATATGTTTGATATATCTATTTTTAATTCTTTTTCTATTTTAACATTATTCTCTGTAGGTAATGAAAAGTAGTTTCATAAAAGGTGTCATTGAATTTTTTTTTACGTTTAATGTTATTAAGGCCATATATAAGGTGCAGAATGAGATGAGTGGATTTAGAAAAGTTATTACCCAGCAGGATCAATCAGATAGATGGATGACTGTCAGGAAAGCAAGAAGGTAGTTCAAAAGTTTCCAGTGGCTGTTCCTCTATCAAATAAATATTTTGAACAGTTGAAGGGGATAGTCTGTCCAAGGAAAATGGATGGGCCAGTCAGTTATTGGACACTTGGAACGATTCTTATGTTAGGCAGCATTTGACAAGATTCAATAGAATTATTATTATAGGGCACTCTCCTGTCAGGGGCATATATAGACAATTCTGTAGCAGTGAGTGTAAACTTAGAATGGTTTGTTGCTTTCCTGGTGCTAGGATTAAGGATATTTCTAAACATTTTCAAGCATATTGTTAAAGTTGAGATTGAGAAGCCCAGAAATTATTGTGCACATTGGTAGGAATGACATATTTTTAGGGAAAGGATTATAACAGTACTGAGTGAATTTAAGAGTTTAGGTAGAAGATTAAAAAATAAAGCCTTTAGAAGTAGTAATTTCTGGATTACTCCCAATGCAAAACTCTTAAAGTTTTTGTTCCTTACCTTATTTAAGCAGATAAATCAATGGCTAAAGAGCTGGTGTATTATTCAGCGATTCAGGTTTTATTTTGGGATAGAAAAGACCTTTTCAAAAAGGATGGGCCTAGCCTAAACTGGAAAGGGACCAATGTCTTAGCAGGGAGATTTGCTCATTCTATCAAGAGAAACTTTATACTGACAGAGGAGGCAAGTGGAGGAATTCTAAGTAGCAGTGTAAATTGAAGAATTGATGGGGTAGGTTCTGAATGTGAGGAGAGGATGTCAATTAAAAAAGAAAGACAAGTAGTAACTCTGAAGAAGTAAATTGCATTTATTTCAACGCAAGGGGTTTTACAGGTAAAGCTGATGAACTCATGGCATGTTTAAGAACATGGGACTGGGATGTCATAGCTTTTACAGAACCTTGGCTGAGAGATGGGCAGGACTGGCAGCTCAATGTTTCCAGTTTTAGATGCTGTAGGAAGGATAAAAAAGGAGGCAAGAAAGGAGGTGGGATGGCATTTTTGATTAAGCAGTACATTACTGCTGTAACTCGGGAAGATATTTCTGAAAAATCATTCAGTGAAAATATATGGGTAGAAATTACAAATGAGAAAGGAAAGATCACTTTGATGGAATTGTGCTGTAGGACCCCGAATAGTGAGAGAAATTGAGAAACAAATATGTAGGGAGATCTCAGATATATGTAAGCATAATTAGGTTGTAATAATGGGGGATTTTAATTTTCCAAACATTTTCTGGGACTATCATAGTGTTAAAGGTTTGGATGGTGAAGAATTTGTGCTCAAGAAAATTTTCTTTATCAATATATGGATGCTCCGACTGGAAAAGGAGCAAAACTAGACCTTGTTTTGGGCAATAAGGCAGGGCAGGTAACTGAAGTAAAAGTGGGGAAACACTTTGGGTCTAACGATCATAATTCTATTAGTTTTAAAATGGTTATGGAAAAAGATAAACCTTCTGTAAAAGTTAAAGGTTTTAATTGGAATAAGGCTAATTTTAATGATATGAGACAAGAACTTTCAAAAGTTGATTGGAGTAGACTGTTCGTAGGTAAAAGGACATCTGACAAGTGGGGGGGCATTCAAGAGTGTGATTACGAGAGTTCAGAGGCATTTCTAACCTGTTAGAGTGAAGGGTAAGACTGGTAAGATTAAGGAACAATGGATGAGTAAAGATATTGAGGTTCCAGTCAAGAATAAAGAAATTTTTTTTAGATATAGACATCTTGATTCAATTTAATCTCTTAATCAATATAAAGAGTGTAGGGGCATTTTTGAGAGAAAAATCAGGAAGGCAAAGAGGGGTTATGAGATAGCATTGACAGATATGGTTAAGGATAACCCAAAGAGATTCTACCAGTGCATTAAGAGCAGGAGTGTAAGGCCTCTTAAAGATCAAGGAGATTGTCTTTGTCTTTGTCTTTGTGTTTGTGTTGAACTCCTGGAGAGGGAAGAGATACTAAATGAATATTGCATGTCAGTTTTTACTGCGGAGAAAGAAATGGAGTCTAGAAAATGCAGAGAAATAAACTTTTTGATGTTTTAAACAGTTTACATTACAGAAGAGGAAGTTCTGGAGGTCTTAGAGAATGTAAAGTCTGATAAATCTCCGGGACCTGATCAAATGTATCCCAGAATGTTACGGGAAGTAAGGGAGGAAATTATGAGACCCCTTGCAGAAATATTTTCATCATCTATAACTACGGGTGAGGTGCCTGATGACTGGAGGGTGGCTGATGTATCTTTGTGTAAGAATGGCTTCTCCTTACAACCTGAGAGCCATAAACCTGTGAGTCTGACTTCACTTATGGGTAAATTGTTGGAGGTGATTATTAAAAGGTAGGTTTTATAGAGATTTAGAGAGGCAAAAGTTGATTAGGGACAGTCAGCGTGGTTTTGTGCAAGAGAAAATAGTGTGTCTCAAACTTAATTTGAGTTTTTTTTTTGAGGAAGTTACCAAAAATGTTAATGGCAGAGCAGTAGACATTGTTTATTTTGATTTTAGTAAAGCCTTTGACAAGGTTCCTCATGGTAGTCTGATCAGTAAAGTTACGTCATATGGGATTCAGGGTGAGCTTGCCAATTGGATACATAATTTGGCTTTACAGCAGAGAGTAATGGCGGAGATAACAAGCATGGGGCTGGATGAACACAGCAGGTCAAGCAGCATCATAGGAGCAGGAAAACTTGACGTTTCGGGCCTAAACCCTTCATCAGAAATGGGGGAGGGGAAGAGGGTTCTGAAATAAATAGGGAGAGAGGGGGAGGCGGATAGAGGATGGATAGAGGAGAGGATAGGTGGAGAGGAGGCAGACAAGTCGAAGAGGCGGGGATGGAGCCAGTAAAGGTGAGTGTAGGTAGGGGAGTTGCTTTTCGGACTGGAGGCCTGTGACCAGCGGCGTTCCACAGGGATTGGTACTGGGTCCTCTTTAGTTTGTCATTTATATAAATGATTTGGATGAGAATACAGAAGGCATGGTTAGTAAGTTTGCAGATGATGCCAAAATTAGCAGCATTGTAGACAGTGAAGAAGGTTTTCTAAGATTGCAAAGGAATCTTGATCAAATGGGTCAACGGGCTGAAAAATGGCAGATGGAGTTCGATCCGGATAAATGCAAGGCATTGCAATTTGGTACAACAAACAAGGGCAGAGCTTATACAGTTAATGGTAGGGCCTTGGGGAGTGTTGTGGAGCAGAGGGACCGAAGGGTGCAGGAACATAATTCTTCGAAGTTTGCATCACATATAGACAGGATCGTTAAAAAGGCATTTGGCACTCTTGCCTTCATTGCTCAGTCCTTTTGAAGGTAGGAGTTGGGATGTTGTGTTGGGGTAGTACAGGACATTGGTGAGGCCTCTTCCGGAATACTGCATCCAGTTCTGGTCGCCCAGTTATAGGAAGGATACTATCAAGCTGGAGAGGGTTCAGAAGAGATTTATCAGGATATGCTGGGTATGGAAGGTTTGAGTTATATAGAAAGGCTGGATAGGCTGGAGTTTTTTTTACTGGAGGGAATGAGTTTGAGAGGAGACCTGATAGAAGTTTATAAAATAATGAGAGGTGTAGATAGAGTTGATGGTAGTTGTCTTCTCCCTAAAGTGGGGAATTTAAAGACTATGGGACACATTTTTAAGTTGAGAGGAGAGAGATTTAAAAAAGAATAAGGGGCAAATTTTTTACAATGGGTGGTTTGCGTGTGGAATGAACTTCCTGAGGTGGTGCTGGATGTGGGTACAATTAGTGTTTAAAAGACCTTTGGATGGGTATATGAGTAGATAAGGTTTCGAGGGATATGGGCCAGCAGCAGGCAGGTGGGACTAGTTTAGTTTAGGATTATGTTTTGCATGGACAGTTTGGACTGAAGGGTCTATTTCCATGCTGTATGACCCTATGACTCGTTAAATCCCCTGTAAACCTCCTGCCGCTTACCTTAAATCTACACCCTTGGTAATTGATCATCTCCGATAAGGGGAAATGTTATTTATTTCTGGTGACCCTAACTTTGTGTCTCAAGTTTGCACACCTATGTAAGGTGCCGAATGGGAAGTATCTAAAAACTTACATAGTCAGCATCTTTGAATCAAAATTACAAGACAACGGCAGAGAAGATTGAAATTGCTGGAGAAACTTTGCAGCATCTGGCAGCATCTGTGGGAAGAAAGCAGAGATAATATTTTGAGTCCAGTGACTCTTCATCAGAACTTGTCAGAGTCACTGGACTTGAAGGGTTGTCTCTGCATTCTTCCCACAGATCTGACAAATCTGAGCTTCTCCAGCAATTTCTGTCCTTGTTTCAGATCTCCAATATCCTCAGTTCTTTGTTTTATTATAGCAGAGAAAATCGACCTGTTTCTATGAAATAAATAAAATCATTTTATGTAGGCTGTGTTTCAACAAGCTTCCACAATAACAATCAGTCAACTGCATGGCACTGGTTGAAAAAATGTTATTGCACACTTGTCAGCAGCTGCCACAGTTTGAAGTTATTATTTGTGCCATTAGCAAATATTTTAATAACAGTATCCATCTGGTGATTAGTTAGATTTATTGGACTGTATCTCAAATGGACTTGTAATTATGACAGCAATTTTTACAGTGGCTGTTCTCTGTTTTGAGTGACGTGCCAAGTAACTAGCTGAGGGAAACTGACTCAATCCCATGAAATTTGTTCTCTGTTAGAACTCTTAATTGTCAGTAAAAGCCATATGGTGGCAGGCCGCTGCATTTTATTTTAGTATTTTTATGAATAATTGTAATGTTTATTTTTGAGACTGGCAATAGTGTATTTGCTTATTACCCAATTTAACAAGTCACAAAAGCATGACTATGTATGTAAATTATATGTGTAAAAAGAAAGGTTGGATGGCAAGCATCTTGCTTCATCTAACAAAATAAGAAATTATAATTCAGTGTGTAATGCTTCCACATCATAAGTCCATGGTTTGTTTTTGTTCATAGTATGTAGTAAAGCCCCTAAGTGTTAGAAAATATGCAAAGAAAAATAATTAAATAGTTTTATGATAGACTCTAGTATAGTAGAATATGCACTAGGGTTGTAGAGTCATGCAGCATGGAAACAGACCCTTTGGTCCAAATGGTCCATGCCAACCATGTTCCTAAACTAAACTAGTTCCACTTGCCTGCATTTGGCCTATATTTCTCCAAACCCTGCTTGTTCACATTCTTATCCAAATGTCTTTTAAACACTTTAACTGTACCTGCATCCACCGCTTCCTCTGGCAGTTCATTCCACACATGAACCACTATCTGTGTGGGGGGAAAAAATGTTGCCCCTCATGTCTTTCCTAAAACTTTCTCCTCTCACCTTAAAAATATGCCCTGTAATTTTGAATCCCCCACCCTAAGGAAAAGACCCTTGTTATACACCTTATCTCTGCCCCTCATGATTTTATTAACCTCGAAGGTCACCCTTCAACCTCCTACACTCCAGTGAAAAAAAATAGTCCTAGTCTATCAAGTCTATTTTTATTTCTCAAAATCTCCTCTCCCAGCGACAATCTGGTAAATCTTTTCTGAACCCTCTCCAATTTAATAATATTATTCCTATAGCAGGAATGACATTTTTGTAGATTTTTTTGAAATCTACAGTACATTTTTGAAATAACCTGGGTTTTATTAACACGAATTGGCTGTAATGCGATTGCTGATTAGTGCATGCTGTTTGGATACGGCGAACTTTCTGCTGTACAGGTGTAGTGATTTTCTAAAGCAGTTTCCATACAACACAATTTTCATGGTGATTTTCCCCCATATCGCAAGGTCACACAAGAGCTCAACTATCGCATTAGAGGAGTGTATAGGATGGGCCGAAGGGCTGAAAGTTAATGATGATATTCAACAGCTACATGAGAAAATAGATTGTTTGGGATGGGCTGAAGAGATAAAATCGCTGATGATACTTGACGAGCTGCATGACCTTGAATGAGTCCTGTGAGCGTTCCTTTACAAGCTGAAGACAACAGCTTGTTTTCCCATCCTGTGTTTTCTGTATCAGCCAGCACTTTTGTCTTTCTGTATCTGCTTTCCATGTGCTGGCTATCTCTTAAACTGTCTAAGAGACAGTGTGTTTCATTCCAGGGGCGGGACTTTGCCTCAGCTTGGAATCGTGAATGGTGTCAGGACCAAACCTGAGCCTCCAGACCAGCCATCGGTTGAGGGGCCCCTGACGGGCAGGTGGAGATGAGACTTGCTGGGTTTTTTTCCTGTTACTCTTCCGTTTATTATTTATTTGTTATTACCACTATAATTATTTATTATTACTTAATAAACATTCATGTTTAAGCAAATTGCTGTTAGACAAGCCTTATCTTAATTATATTTACCCGAATCTGAAAAGAACTGCTTAGATGCACTCTGTGATCCAAGACATTTTTGGCAGCAAGGAATGGGATTTGAGAAAATGTGTAAGATATGGGAAAAGCAACCTGATGCTCCAGATACCTTCTGTATTCCAACCCGCAATGCGGCAGACTCTGAATTCGGATCTATAGCTAACATGCTAGCACAATTAGGACCCCTGAAAGGATGGAGGACAGTTATTCCTGGAGAAGGAGATAAGTGTTCATACTTAAGCAAATTGCTGTTGTCGAACCTTCTCTTAACTACATTTAAGTGAATCTGAAAAGAGCTGCTAGGATATTCTGCAATCCAAGACAAGGAGAAATACCTGTACTCCAGAAGATATTGTACAATCTCAACATGACGTCCCAACTCCTCTACTCAAAGGTCTGAGCATTGAAGGCAAGCGTGCCAGATGCCGCCTTGACCACCCTGTCTACCTGTGACACAAATTTCAAAGAATTATGTACCTGAACACCAAGATCTGTCTGTTCTACAACACTGCCCAGAGCTCTACCATTAACTGTATACGTCCTGCCCTTTGTTTGTTTTACCAAAACACAATACTTCACATTTATCCAAATTAAACTCCTACTGCCACTCCTCAGCCCATTGACTCAATTGATCAAGATCTCTCTTTAGCCTCAAGTAACCTCCTTCACTATCCACTATATCACCAGTTTTGTTGTCATGTGTAAATGTAACAACCATGCCTCCTATATTCTCATCCAAATCACTTCTATAACTGATAAGTAAAAATGGATCCAGTACCAAATACCTGTGGAACACTGCTGGTCACAGGCCTCCAGTCTGAAAAACAACCTTCCGCCATCACCCTCTGTCTCCTACAGTCAAGTCAATTTTTGTTTTTATCCAATTGGCAAACTCCCCTTGAATCCCATGTGACCTAATGGGATCTAACTTGACTAATTAGTCTATCATGTGAAACCTTATCAAAATCTTTACCAAAGTCCATCTAAACAACATCTATCGCTCAGCCTTCATCAATCTTTTTGGCTACTTCATTAAAAACTCCCTCGATTTTGTGAGACAGTATTTCCTTCGTACAAAACCATACTGATTATCCCTGATCAGTCCTTGCTTCTCCAAATACATCAATTTTAGATATTTAATTTTTTCTAATGAACAAAAATTTCAAAATAATTTGAGATCATAGCTTCATAATGAAATGAATGACTTCATTTATTGGCTAATTTAATGAAAATTATCCCAGACCTAAATAAAGCAATATCATAAATACTTTGTTTTCTCCATGCTGATATATTTGGTCTGTTGACCTTCTTGAGAATTGAAAAAGGCTGTTTGAATTAAAATCTTAAATGGTATATTGCAGTCATTAAAGATATTTGCCTAGTTAATTCTAACGTTCCATTCCATCGATTTTGGTGAGCGCAAAGTGCACATTTTTTTTGGTTGGAGTTTTCCATTTTTAGAAATGACAAATAAATGAGTTTGGTATCTGACTAAAACATGTGATCCTAGTCACAATTTGGAGAATTCCTTTTTTAAATATTCCTTTAGGTGCTGAAATTGTGGCTCCAAATTCTGGTCATTTAGTTTTAAAAAGAAACTTGCCTACTGAATAAGAAGGAATAGACTGACTCCTTGCTAATTCTAGAAATGTTGGTTGTCCTCTGGTACCTTCTTGAGTGTTAATTTGTCAGTAATGGCAAAGAATGAAGCAAGCTAATTAAATATAAAGAACATCATGGCAAAACCACATTCCGTTCTTCTTCACCATCCAGCATGGATGAGTGCTAAAAAGTCTGGACTGTTCTTTAAATCTGTTTTTCTTCTCTGCCGTAACTCAAGGATGTTTGAGATAGTTGTGCTGTCCTTACCAATTGTTAGCCAGTTTAGTATGGATTTGTACTTGTATCTGGAATCATTCCTGCTCTGTATGGTTCAACTACTTGCTGTTCCTTTAGTGAAGATTGTTGGATGCTACAGATTTAAGAGCGCAGGGGTAGTAATATAAAAGTGAATGGAATTTTGCATATCGGGGCTTCATATAACTTTTGGAAAATATTAGTGTTTCATCGTCACATTAGTCAGTGATTATTTTGAAGTGTAGCTGATGTTTGCCTTCCCCTATCTAAGAGTAAGAAACTGGTAAGCATTTGGATGACATCTGTAGTTTAGCAGCTGTTGCCCAAGATTCTGTTTTACTTAAGCTAATTACAGATTGCAAATAAAAGAGGCTAATGGAGCTACAGCAGAGGTATATGGATATCCCATTGCACCATGTATCTTCCAGAATTTGAATGACTCGTTTCTTTTCTTTAATTCTTAAATTAGTTTGAAGGAAATTCATAGTCATGCCAGGTGATTTTAAGTTTATTTCAGTACTGATATCATACCTCCTAATATTGTAGTATTTGTCCATTTTAGGATTGTTACGGTATGATAAATGTAAGCCAGTGCTAAACAGTGGGTCACAATATTGGAGCATTGCTTTTCTGCCTCTAGGGGAATTTCCTCAGAGTAGCTTGTGTGTAGCTTTTGCAATCAGTGTTTTTAGTTTTGACAATTTCTGTAAGTTTACAGCTAGACACTAGTGTGTCACAAACTTAGAGTGTTAAATACTATAATGCACCCTTCCTCTGCTTGCTGTTTCAAGTATTATTTGTGCAATTTTCTGCTGTGCTGGTAACGTTACTTTTGATTGCTAAAGCTCTGATGGAGAGGGAGGCTTTATGAGCTCTGTCAGTGTGTGCAAATAATTTGTCATATCAGTGTTTATCAAAACAAAAGATTATAATAAGATCTGGTGTCTGAACTTCTGTACTGTCATTTGTTTGAGATAAATTCAATTCTGCCCTAACTTGCATTATGTGGGTTATAAACTAGTTTCCAGTTTGCTCACTATCTACTTGATGTTAATTGTGTCCTTGATTGACTTTCTATTGTAAGTGAGTTTCTCTCTGTGTAATCTTACTCTGTAGTTAGGCCAAGACTTACCATTTACAAGGAGTCTGTTTCTAATTGCTATAATAGTTAAAAATATTTGTGTGAAATGGATCTTCTACACATTTTGTTTCTTGACATTTTGTTTACAATGGGCGCAAGTTGACGGATTAAAAGCCAGCAGTATTTTGACCCATCTCTGTTTTCCTGCCCAGCACTTCTAAGAGAAACAGACAATTGACTATTAGAAGATGTAACAGGAGCTGGTATTGTTGGAAAATAGTAAACTAGATTTTGAATGAGTTTTCAAAGGAAATTGCAATTGCTGTGGTGTACAAAGGCTTAAGCAAGAAATAAGTGAACACAGTCAAGAGTTGAGTTACACTTTTTAAAGCCATAAATTAGTGTTCCCATAGAAGTAGAGTTAACCTAATATAAATTGTGCATATATGAGAATACAATGAAGTCACAGAAATGTGACCATTGCAGAACTACAGGCCCAAATATTGCTGGATGAATAACATCATGTTAATAATGTAAGCTATTATTGACATGTAAATTATTGACCAACTTCAGGGGACTGAAATACATTGTGAATTACAAACTTCTAGAAGTTGATGGTTGATTTACAAAACACTGACTTTTGCTGCTCATAACTAACACCCCTTTCTTAGCCTCTTCCTTATTTTTAAGAGTACCATACCAATCAGTTAGCCTGCTTGATTGAAATTTAAACAAAACTTGGCATTTGGCCGTTAAGTGTCATTTGACTGGTGCATTCTCCATGGCATCATATCTACCAATCAGAGTCCGCTAGTCAACCAATCAGCATTCCCCTGTCCTACAATATGAAGATGTTTCTCTCCTTCGTGCTTCGTGTTCAGAAGGGCATTTGCAAGAATACAATATGAAAAGCCTCGACAAAATGTGTAAATTTTCGGCAACATTTAGTTTGATTTTAGGACCAACAGTTTTATTTTTCATCCTTCAACTTTGAATTGTATTTAACTTAAACTATGTCTTGTAAATACTTTATGTATGAAAACCTCAACAGTGATAATTTTGTTGCTTTTAAACTTTATTCCAAACATATGAATTGGAATCAGAAGTAGGCCATTCAGCCCCTCAAGCCTGCTCCAGCATTCAGCAACGTCATAGCTATCTGGTTGTGATTAAAATTTTACATTCATATCTACCTCTCATAACCTTTGATTCGTTTGCTGAACAAGAATCTATCTACTTGGTCTTAAAAATATTCAGTGATCTCACCTTCACTGCCTTCTGAGGCATAGGTTACAAAATTGTATAACCCTCAAGGAAAATATGACTCCTTATCTCTGTCCTAAAAAGGCAATCCCTAATTTTTAAACAGTGCTTCTAGTTCTGGACTCCCCCACAAAAAGAAACACACACACCTGCCAAGTAAGTTTCCTTCATTGTTGCAAACTTCAGTGGAAACCAACCTGGGAAGGCCAACTTGCTGAAATTATTTACAGCCAATTACAGATCAACACTTTTTGGTTGCTCAAACTTGGTTGCTTGCCAGATCGGAAAAAGTTTGTTTTCATCTTGTCATGTAGTGCGATTACCGGAAAACCCACTATCTAAACCAAAATTTCACTTCCATACAGAATAAAGTTACCTAAAAGAAAACTTGGAATAACTTTTTCAAAAACTTTTGAAACCAAGAAAGAACCGCAGCAAGTCTTTATCATTTTGTTAATGTTCGATTTTGTACCATATGCTCACGTAGAAGGGTTTACCAAATAATTTCATCAATTTAATGATGTTTTTTCACACCTCACTTATTATATTCCATCTGTTTGTATTTTGGGATCAAGGCAGTGGGAAAAAGGTCATTTTGGCATTTATTAAAATTGCTTTCCACAAATGGAGATAAAAATGGTAGTGCTGGAGCTTTGGTAGTTGTATAATTAGGAGCCCCAAGCTACCACTGTATATACTAGAATTACTGTTGGGCAGTGACAAAGAAGTGACAGTCAAATCTAAAACAAAAGCAAATTGGTTTAGAGGGTGAATGTATTGTATTTTATTTTTTCCCTTTAAGGAGTTTAATCCTTACCTAGCTATTTAGAGAAAGTTCATTCCATATTGGTCTTTTCTCCTTTGTAAAATATTTGAGCTGCGTAGGATTTCACTTCCCGTATTTTCTCTTGTACACACCAAACAATTAAATATATAATTGCCTTGCTAACAGCTTGTAGGTACATGAATTTTGTATTAACAAATTTTTGGCACGAAGGAAGTAAGGTAAGAAAAGGCTTTCCTGGAAAAGCCGAATACTGCAGATGCTGGAAAATCTGAAACAGATTGAACAACGTCATTGGAGAGTGAAACAGCCAACAAAACAATTCCTGAAGGCAGAGGCGAGTATCATTACAACATTTGAAAGGCATCTGGATGGGTTTATGAATAGGAGGGGTTCAGAGGGATATGCACCAATTGCTGGCAAATGGGATTAGTCAGAAGAAGGGTCTAGACCCGAAACGTCAGCTTTCCTGCTCCTCTGATGCTGCTTGGCCTGCTGTGTTCATCCACCCCTACACCGTGTCAGATTGGGATGTCTGGTCGGTGCAGACGAGTTGGACTGAAGGGTCTGTTTCTGTGCTTTGTGACTCTATGATGAAAATTCCTTGTCCTGAGATGCTGCTTATTCCATAGACGCTATCTGATCTGCTGACTGTTTCCAGCATTTTCTGTTTTTTATTTTAGAAGTAGCCTAGTCTGTATAGAACAGTTCCACATTGGGCAAGTACCTGTACCTAAAATATAAAAACAAAATGCCAAAGAAACTAAGCATGCCTAGCAGCATCTGTGGAGACAAAAACCAAGTTAACATTTTGAGTCCGATGTGACTGTTCTTTGGAACCAAATAAAAGTGTAAATGAGAAGGGTTTTATGCTGCTTATAAAAAGTGAGGGGCAAGTGGAACTAAAGGGAGATGCCAGGGCAAGGTTGGAGGGTGAAGCAAATTCGAGATCAGAGGTGTCATAGAACAAAAGGCAAAGGGAATGGCAATGGCTGTAGAGAGGGACTGCATTTGTCCAGCGTAGGTGTTAATATCAAAAAACAGCTTAGCTCTGACTGAAAGAAAAGATGCATACATTGAGGAATATATCAAAATGTTAAACCCAATAATGAGTCTAGAAGGCTATTTTCCTAATCAGAAAATGAAGTGCTGTTCTTCTACCTTATGTTGGACTTCTCTGGAATCCTGCAGCAGGCCTAGAACACAAATGAGTATGAGAACAAGAAGCTTTATTTAAATGAAAAGCAACTAGAAAGTTTGGTCCTGCTGGCGTTTTGAGTGGAGGTGCTCCTCAAAGTGGTCTCCCAGTCTGTGTTTGGTTTCCCCAGGATAGAGGAGATTAAGGTGTGAGCAGCAAATAGAGTAGAGTAGGTTGAGAGAAATACAGATAAATTATTCCTTTATCTGGAAAGTGTGTTTGGGGCCTTCTGCACTGAGAATTGAGGGGATATAAAGTAAAGTATTACACCTCCTGCGATTGCGTGGCAAAGTGTTGGATGTTAGTATATTGTCACAGACAGAACTGTTCTTTTTGAATGCTGACTGGGGAGCGGTGGAGAAGATGTATTCGGTGGTGTCATTGTGCTGGATTTGAAAAAAATGATGGAGAATGGTCCTTTGAATACAGAAGTTGTTGGGGTGAAAAGTGAGTACAAGGAGAGCTTTATCATGTCTCTGTGAGGGAAACGAAGGGGTGATGACAGAAGTGTAGATAAAGTATTGGATCCAGTGGTGATGTGGGCATGTGGTGGATTCCTCAATTTAAAGAAAATGGAAAACATGGCATAAGCATTGTTGTGGAAGGTAGCATAATTAGAACAGATGCTAGAGAGGAACTGAGAGAGTGGAATGGAGTCCTTACAGAAAACAGGATATGAGGAAGTGTCGTTGAGATGACTGGGAATTAGTGGTCTTGTAATCAATGTTTGTAGACAATGTGCTTCTGGAAATGGAGACTGATGAGTCAAAAAAGGGGAAGATTCAGAGATCAAGCTGAGAGAAGGGTTGATTTTTGGAAGCAAAATTAGTTACTTGCAGTTCCAGACTGGGAAACAGCGCCAGCACAATCATTGTACTAGAACGAGTTGTGGGAGGGGCCCCTGTGTGGGATTAGAAGATGCACTGTTCCACATACCCACTAAAAATACACCAAATTAGGGTCTGTGTGAGTACACAAACTTACACACTTTTTTTTTTAGTAGAAGTGAGATATGTTGAAGGAGAAACTCTTCAATAAGAGAACTAGCTCAGTCAAGTTCAGTCGGTTAGAAATGTGGTGAATGGGAGCTTTTTGAGCTTCCAGTCATGGAAGAAGCCAAGACCCTTAGTTTGACATAGTAAGAACTGCCAGTGCTGGAGTCAGAGATAACACAGTTTGGAGCTGGAGGAGCACAGCAGGCCAGGCAGCATCAGAGGAGCAGGAAGGTTGATGTTTCGGATCGGGATCCTTCCTCAGAAGGGACCCTTAGTTTGCCCTGGTGGGGGTGAAGGTGTAAAGGAATTGGGTGTCTGTCAGAAAAAAGATGTAGTCAGGACAAGGAAACTAGAAATTGTTAAAATGGTGTTGGCTCTGAAGAGTTTCAAATATAAGTTGGAAAAGACTGGACTAGGGAGAAAATAATAGTAAAGAGAGGAAGAAATAAATTCAGTGGGATGGGAATAGGTTGAAACAATAGATCTGCTCAACAGCTCTGTTTGAAGATTTGGTAAGAAGGTCGAAGTAGTGAACTATTTAGATTTGGTGATCTGTAGGGTGAAAAACTGTGGAGAAAAGATTTCTAAGAGAGTTGAAATCTGTGAAAGCACTGAAAGTAGTAGTTTGATGTTCAGCAAGAGGGATGGAGGTGTGGAAGGGGTTTGATGCAGAGAAGAGTCTGAAAATTGGCAGCCTGCCCCTGCAAGGTAGGAGTTGGTGCATCCTACGACAACAACAGCATCACCCTTGTCAGTAGATTTGAAATCAAAGTCAGGATAGACCTCAAAGCAACACAGGTAACTTGAGTAAGAGAAGCAGAGAAGTGAAGTCAACCAATAAAATGCCAACAGTTCTGCAAGTAGAATATTGCAGTGTGATCCTATTATACTTCGCCTTTATAATTTTTTTGATATAAAAATGTACAGATTACCTAAGGGCTTTGAATTGGTTCTGCAATGCTGTTTGCATTCAATATCTTGAGTACTTTTTAACAATACACTAAAATAGATGTGTTTTTATATATTTTTGTACTTGAGTGAAAGTTGATTGGGCAAGACATCTGTTCCCATTATAAACAGATTTGTGTATGAAATCTATGGGGGCCTTTTTCCATTTGACTTTTTTATTGGGGTGGGAGGGTTGTTGTGGGGAATTATTACTCAGTTTCTCCAAAATGAAAGTGTTGTTGTATACTAGCTTTTATTGCTTTATAATGGTGATGGAAGTGATTTATTGGTGTCTTCTTTTAACACACTATTCCAGTTAGCCAAGTGCTTTGTTATCATGGATAGCTTAATGTGTGCCCTTGATTGAGATTAGCATTTTTGTGCATGTTCTTGGTCTTTACAGATTTGGAATTTGCTTCCTTGGATGTTTTTACAGTTAAATTTTGCTTCTCAGTGATGAATGTGTCCCAAACCAAGTTTACATTCCACTTAGTATCATTCTGAAAATTTAACTGCAGAAATAGAGAGGAAGCTATTAAAATATAATTTTCGCACTAATGTCAAGAAATTCTTCAATTGGAACAAACTTCCAAATAATGAAACAGTTGGATGCTACAATACAGTGACATTGAGATCCACTTCAGTGCTTCCCAAACTTGTTCCCACTGTATACCTATTTCAGAGCTTGAAAACTGTCACAACCCTGAGAACCGAGTTTAGGGTTAGGACAGCTGTGAGAGCAGGTGCCTATTAAAATGGGAATGCAGTTATAACTCTGTTCAACAGTGACCATCTCTACCTTGGAGCTTGTGACCCACTTGGGGTCCTGATCCCATCTTTGGGAAGACCATATCTACTGTTTGGAATAAGTTGAATTGTCTCATCTGTAATCATTCAATAATGGGAACTGTCAGTATAGCAGAAGGATTCACTATTTTTCTGTCAAGCAAACTAAATGCATAAAACTGTTGGCCAGTGCCACCATCAGGTGGTCTAGCCAAGTTGCTTGACACAAAAGGTTCTTACCTCTGGGTCAGCATTCTCAAGGTGCAAGCTATTTGTCTTTGTAACCAGTAACCAAAAGAACTTAATGAATTTTATTTAAAAATTCTCGAATACTTTTAATATATAATTAAAACCTTTGTAAATTTTGATTGCATGGTGCTTGTGGACAAGAATGGATTTGTAAATGCATGCTATTTCAAACAGTTTATATCTTTCCAAGCCAAACGTTTGTGAAACAACTATTTGGTGGTACTGTAACCCTTAACTCCATTGAAATGCAAGTTCATGCAACCTGGCTTGTTGATTTGTAGCTAGTTCCAACTCCAGCATTTCCTGCGAACAGTACATTTCTCATCTTGAGTAATTGGACATCATGAAAGAAAATTAACTTTTCAGTGTCACTTCACATAGCTGTGCCCAAGAGCTGGTAGGAGTTCTTGCTCAGATAATGTCTGCTCCATTAAGAGTGGTTTGTCCATCCTCCACATAACCCAAGAGAAGATTTTTAAAATCTTGAATTTATGACAGCTGAGTGAATCTATTTCGTCTTTTGAGTCATTTACCTCTTGCAAACAATATATTCCATTGTCCTGTTTGTTTCTCTCTAAATGTTGTGTTACTGCATGAAATTTTATTTGGTAATTTTCTCCTTTTTTAAACCATTGCCTGTTTGCAGGCTTGCAATCACTTGGGCACTGGATGCCCTCTAATACCTTTCAAAGGTTAACTGTTGATTGATCTGTGCTACTTGGTAGCAAGAGTCTTTTCTCCCATTCCTGACCTTGTCCTCTATACTTTCCTCACGTCTTTTATTTCATCTAATGTTATTAAGGATATATCTTCAATAGGCAGCGCTGGACAACAGTTGAGAAACATTGATTATTTCAAATTCCTAGCCTTAGGTCACTGAGGCCAACTTTAGTATCTCCATCATTATACCAGTTGAGATGAACTTGAGGTAGATTGTTGATCGAGGTTGAGTCTTCATTGTTTATTTCTGAGCTTCAAAAGCAAAAATTCAGTGCTTGAAACATTGAAGTTCTGTCAAAATTTCTGTAACACAGAATTTCTGATTAATATGGCCGTGTACGTACCGAAGTGCTGCAAGTGTTCCTAATGGTTTTAGGTTTTCATTGACTGAAAACGTGTGTTCATTGGTAATTTCTTCTGAAGTGGGAGTAGTGTAAGCTAATAGAACTTTGATGGTTCTTATCAAGAATCCTGTTTTTATGCAGGAACTTGAATATATTTAAATCTGCAGATAATTGTAAACTTCAGTCTTGGCCATAGCTGTTCAAATCTATGCTTTTGTAATTCAAATTGTGACATTTTGTTATTTGGAGAAACTGTATCAGTACAGTTAGCAACAATAATTTTGCATGTTTTGTGACCTTTTTGAGGAAGACCACTTAATCAAGTTCCAGAAAGAAAAATTGGCCGTTGTCCACTATTTTTGTTTGATTTGTCAGATTCTGTGCATTGTATATGTTGAACATCTTGTAAAGTAAATTTGACAATTGTCTACAGTATAATTATCATATCATGTGATATAATTATCTTGTATATGATTTTAACATACAATCTTGAATAATTTAAACATACCTAGCTTTGAGTCCAAAATAAAGTAAGATTTACCTTGAGTTTAATTCTGATTCCTTGCAACCATGTGGGTACAATACATATGACTCACATTGTCTTGCATAAAAGCCAGAAGGATGACTGTTGAGAGAAAAAGAGGGAAAATAACTGAAGAAGGTGAAAACCGAAAGAACTGCAGATGCTGTAAATCAGGAACAAAAACAAAGTTGCTGGAAAAGCTCAAGAGGTCTGGCAGCATCTGTGAAGGAAAAAAAGAGTTAACATTTTGGGTCCTGTGACACTTCCTCAGAACTGGATGAAAAAGGTGGAATACTGGTTGACCTCTGATTTATGTGGTTTGGTTGGGGTAAATAATGTTTTCATAGTAGAAATGCAATACAGTAATTCATTTGGGAATTCCTGAAATGTTCTCCCAATACTGACAACTTTTGTATCACAAGCAAAATGTCGGCACATTCCCCCAGACACTTCATCTGGAGGATGCCATCTTGTCACTAAATTTTTTTCTGACTATTCATTATTTTAGTTTTGGGCCCATTTGTGATTGTGTTTATCATAGAATGGTGTTTTGCAATAATGGTGTGCTTTTGCGCCCAGCTTCATAAAATATAGATATGGTTTTGTAGATGAACATGAAACTGTTGCAGGATATTATCCTTTAAAGAAAGTACAGCTTCTACGTCATTACTCTTTTTTACATACATTCTAGCATTTTAAGGGTCCATCAAAAAGTTTGTTGATTCTGGAAAAACTATATTTTGATATTTGGAATAGTTGATTCTATTTGGTTTTTTTTACTATAGGTATGATGTGAATATGCGGTGCCTGGCAAGTCGAGTTAACTACAAGACTCTTATTATCATCTGCACTCTGTTTACACTGGTCACTGTACTTTTGTGGAACAAATGCTCCAGTGATAAGGCAATCCAGTTTCCAAGAGACTTGGGTCATCTGGAGGACCTGTTCAGAGGAGAAGGTTTGGAAAAACAGGGAATTGACTCTGAAGATAATAATGATGTGAGTAGCCTTTTACAGGTGGGAAAGTCTCTCCCAAAACAACCATCAGCAGATGCATTCCATCAAGAACAGCAGAAAGCTCCGCCTGTAGCCAGTCTTCTAAATAACAAACTGTTGGGACTTAAATATGAGGAGATAGATTGCTTAATTAATGATGACTACACTATAAAAGGACGGAAAGAAGGCAATGAAATTTATCTGCCGTTCACCTGGATTGAAAAATACTTTGAAGTCTATGGAAAAATTGCTCAGTATGATGGCTATGACAGATTTGAGTTTTCTCATAGCTATTCAAAAGTATATACTCCACGGGGTACTTATCGACCAGATGGGGTATTCATGTCCTTTGAAGGCTACAATGTGGAAGTCCGAGACCGTGTGAAATGCATCAGCGGCATTGAAGGTTGGTCTTGCTATACTAAAATTCTGTCTAACTAACTAACTTCTCTTCCTTCTCCACCCTGGCTGAGTAGTCTGCTCCCTATTTTGGTTACTATATTATATCCTTTTAGTATATTTTTTTAAAAAGACAATTTCTCTGTATAATCTAGTTTGTATGAAAACTTGATTTGTCTGCTGATTTTTTACTTAAATCTCTTACAAATTATAGTCCAGTCACTGCTGGAGCAGATGGGAGAGAAAAATCCCTGCGTTATTTTGTTAAAACGTTGAATTTTTTTTCTTGCAGTCAGCAACTTTAATTTTGACATGTTTGTGCTGCTTTATTTAATTGTCTTTTCAGAATTATAGAACTTTGCATGTTCTGCCAATCGATATCAACTCCAAATGTTTATATTATTTTGAATATTATTAAGTACACAGTTGGTGCACTTGAATGTAGCTTCAAAGGCTTATTTATGTGGCTACTTTTGTTAATAAATTATAAATATGGCTATAATATAGTTTTTAACAATGCATAATTTGTGTGATCAGAAAAATGGTTTTGCATTTATAATAAAGGATGTGTGGAATGTATTGAAGTATCATATCGGGTTTGGACCTGAAAAAGAAAGGACTTGCAAATGATTTTGCATCTGATTTAAGTAATTTTAAAGTATTGCAGGTTGTTGTAAAACAGCAAAAACACAGCAGAAAATTTGTGTAACCTTTGAGATGATGTTCACATGTGATCAGTATCTTAATCATAAGATTGGAATGTAACACTTCCAGGCAGTTGACATTTTGATACAATTTAAAATTTGATTCAGAGGTGGAGGAAGTCTTTATCTAATGGAACACAAAGTGATTGTTGGTCTAAATTCTTCATGCATGAAATCCGCCAACAAGATATTTACACTTGAACAATTCAAATATTGTGATTAATACACTGGTAATATGGCAGGAGGAAAACACATTTTTCATTGCAGTAGCTAAGTCATTTTTTGTGCAAATTATTCTCTGTTTCTTGTGAATCAAATCATCTGTCTAGATTTCCGATTTCCCCTTTCCCTGCCCAATGATTTTATTTCCTCCATTTTCTGAAGGTGTTAAGTCTCTGTTTGGCATGGTGCTACTGATGCCATGTACCCTCCACTATCTTGCCCAAGTGACTGTAATTCATACGTGATCCTTGGCAGCAATTGTCAGCAGGCTATTGTTTTTAGCGGTACCTCCATAGACTGGAATGGACTAGCCGTCGAGCCATCATCTCCATCTCCAATGTACACTTTCTAGCAAGATCTTTGGGTTTGAAGAGTAAAGAATAGCAATCATAATATAATATACACCATTTAATCCACAAGTTTGTAAACCAGCAATAAGTGTTGTTACTTCCACCCTACTTGAGATCTGTTAACTTGACAGTTCAAAGATGAAACTTAGGAGCTCTGGCAGGAAATGGAGTAATACATCAGTTATTCGTTTTTTTTTTACAAGACTAATATCTACTTGTGCGCAAGTTCAGATAACTTGCCCCACCCCTTATCAGATTGGGGTTCCCTGATGGCTCATTTCTATTGAGCAGCAGAATAGGGTAACAGGACACCTGGTCAGACTTTACTGGATATATTTTAATATGTATGTGAGGTCCTGATAACTTTGGGACATGAATTTAATTTAACTGCTGACCTGAAGTGGGGAGCTACTACGGCTTCCCTGCCAGATGAACACAACAGGAAGAGGCACCCAAAGCAGAAAAATCTCAATCAATTGAGTTTTTAAAACATTCAGTGTGGATTTAGGAAGAACAAATGCTGCAAATTCCTCTGTCCTGCATGCATGGCAGCCCTTCTATCAGCACATGGCCTCTTCGCTGCACCGGTATAGTCTTGCCACCGCCACAAACAATTCAGAATAAGTGTGAAATCATTTAGCGGGTTTTAACAAAGACCTGGGTGTTAAAATAGCCTTGACCTTGTGTCTGGAACAGCAAATAAGTTTCCAACTTGTCATTTCACCCTTCAGAGCTTTTATCTGACACCCAGATGCATTTTCAGTTAATCAATCTCATTGGAGACCTCTATCTGAAGGGAGAAATATCAACCCAAGGTCTCGTACCCACCTCTTGTCCCAGTGCATAATGACTTTTTATATAAAATCTAGTCAAGAAACACAGAAGTTAAGCTCAGTTAGAACTGGAACTGATGAAAGATCTTAATCCAAAATGTGAACAAGTCGCTATTTTCCATTTTCAGATGTCACTGGAACCGTATCTTCACATTTTAGAATCAGAGATGTACAGCACAGAAACAGACCCTTCTGTCCAACTCGTTCATGTCGACCAGATTTCCTAAATAAATTTAGTCTCATTTGCCAGCATTTGTCCCATAACCACCTTAAGCCCTTCATATTCATAAACCCATCCAAATGCCTTTTAAAAGTTGTAATTCTACCAGCTTCCACCACTTGCTCTGGCAGTTCATTCCATACACGCACCACTCTGTGTGTGAAAAAAGTTGCCCCTTAGGTCCTTTTTAAATCTTCCTCCTGTCACCATAAACCTGTGCCCTCTAGTTTTGGACTCCCCCACCTCGAGGAAAAGACCTTGTCTATTTACCCTGTCCATGCTTCTTGTGATTTTAATAAACCTTTATAAGGACATAGCTCAGCCTCCGTGCTCCAATGAACATAGCCTCACCCTATTCAGCCTCCCCCATACAGCTCAAACCGTCCAACCCTGGCAGCATCCTTGTAAATCTTTTCTGAACCCTTTCAAGTTTCACAACATCCTCCCGATAGCAGGGAGACCAGAATTGCATGCAGTATTCCAAAAGTGGCCTAACCAGTGTCCTGTACAGGCACATGACCTCCCAACTCTTATACTCAATGCACTGACCAGTAAAGGTGAGCGTACCAAATGCTGCCTTCACTATCCTATCAAGGAAATATAAACCTGAACTCCAAAGTCTCTTTGTTCAGCAGCACTCCCTAGGACCTTACCATTAAGTGTATGCATTCTGCCCTGATTTGCCTTTCCAAAATGCAACACCCCACATTTAACTATATTAAACTCCACCTGCCACTCCTAGGCCCATTGGCTCATCTAATCAAGATCCCACTGTACTCTGAGGTAACCTTCTTCACTGTCCACTACACCTTCAAGTTTGGTGTAATCTGGAAACTTACTAACCATACGTCCTGTGTTCACATCCAAATTACTTATATAAATGACAAAAAGCAGTGGACCCTGCACCAATCCTTGTGGCACACTGCTGGTCACAGGCCACCAGTCTGAAAAGCAACCCTCCACCGCCGCCCTGTCTTCTACCCTCGAGTCAGTTCTGTATTCAAATGGCTAGTTCTCCTTGTATTCCATATGATCAAACCTTGGTAACCAGTCTACTGTGAGGAACCTTGTCGAACACCTTACTGAAGTGCATATAGATCATGTCCACCGCTCTGCCCTCATCAATCCTCTTTGTTACTTATTTAAAAAACTCAATTAGATTAGTGAGACATGATTTCCCAAGCACAAAGTGATGTTGACTATCCCTAATCAGTACTTGCCTTTCCAAATACAAGTAAATCCTGTCCCTCGGGCTTCTCTCCTTCAACTTGCTCACCACTGATGTCAGGCTGACTGGTCTATAGTTCCCTGGCTTTTCCTCACCTGGGGCTATTGATGATGCAGATATCTCAGTGAGCGGCTCAGCAATCACTTCCCTAGTTTCCCATAGAGGTCTAGGGTACATCTGATCAGGTCCTGCAGATTTATCCATCTTTGTGTTTTAAGCCGTCCAGCACCACTACCTCTGAAATATGGACAATTTCAAGATACTATATCTCTATTTATTTCTCCACGTTCTATATCTTCCATATCCTCCTCCACAGTAAAATGCATTTATCTGTTCCCATTCCGCAAAGATTTTGTAACTCTAAATTGTACTGCAGCTTGTGACCTATATGCTAAATCTGGTGTAATAGGACCTAGTGGGCCAGGGCAATGTCGAGTTATGAAACATACCATTGGCCACAGAGGTTTTCCAGACTGTCTGGGATTAAAACTGCAGGTTATATTTTACATTGATGAGCTTAATCACTTGCTGATAGAACTATGCAACTACTGAGAAAGAACAGATGGTCGATATTTTGAAACAACATACTACTTGCTACCAAGTAATAGATAATCTTGAAGTATGCATAAAGAAGATAAATGTAGAGGATGTTGAGATGATCCAGGCCCTGGAGGCAAATGGCAAACCTGCTAGGGATTTGAAGACTCAGGAGGACATTTAGAAAGTCATTTGCTTTTCTCATTAAGAAATTATGCTGCACTGATAAGCTAATGTATATGGGGACTTGAGTGTATATCAGCCAAATATTTAAAAAGGGAAAATAAATCTGAACAAGGCAATTTCATGCCTATTAGAAGTTGGTGAGTGGGAGTACTCAGTATAGCATAACTTGATAAATAGTTTAGATTTGGAAAGAAGAATTCACTTTGGCAAGCATTTTTAAGGTCTTTACAAATTAGGTAGATAATGGAACTTCCTACAATATTTTGGAATTCCAAAAAGTTTCGAACTACATTCCCATTGAAAGACTAATTCTACAGCAAACAACTAGAATCCTCTGTAAAGAATGGAACTAAAAGAATGCAACTTTTTAAAAAAATAGGAGATTAAATACTCACAAAATATAACATTGGATTGTGTGGCAAGTGTCAGTTCCTAAAGAAATCAATTAAAAACACTATACGTATAACCTAAATTAACGACTTGGATACCGAAGCTAACATATTTGTCAAAGTTGCTCATACCACTTAAAGTGAAAAAGCAGTAGAGACTGAGGATGTAGCAAAAGTTCTTGAAGCTTTGGACATGGTCGAGCATAAAAATGAGCTTTAACTGGTAAATGCACAGTGCAGCTGTAGTGTGACCATGCTGGTTAAAAATGTATCATTCAATCCTCTTCATAAAACACTTTGAGGAAGGAAGACACTGAAAGGAATGGAAACCAAAAGAACTGTGGATGCTGTAAAGCAGGATCAAAAACAGACATTGCCGGAAAAGCTCAGTAGATCTGGCAGCATCTGTGGAGAAAAAAGATCATAGTTAGCATTTTGGGTCCAGTGACCCTTCCTGAGAACTGTAAAGTTAACACTGAAAGGAATGGATCCAGTCCTTTCGTTCTCTAGGTAACATGGCAAAACAATTTTAGAAGGTATTAGAATATTAAAATGCATACCTAGAACTGAAGATTACAGGTCTTTTAAAGGTTATATGAAAACTTTGCAATACGTTAGTTTAACCATAATTAGAGGAAAGAGTTTTGTTATGGACACTATGTTACAAAAGGCATTATTTTAAAAAGGAGTAGTACTGATCCCAAACATAAAAACGATATATTGTGAAGGAAATTTGAAGAAGCTGCAAGTCTAGTCCTTAAAGTTGGTGCTTTATGGGCGGTGGCAGTGCAGTTCAGAAAAGGAGGATATGGGATGTCAGTTTGTAAAAAAAAAAAATATAAAAGTGCCTTTGTCAATTTTGCTGATACCACGCTCAGTCAAATACTGTTTTTTGTTTGACTGCAGGAATGTGTTTAGAGTCTTTTATTCCAGTTAATGTTGGTAGAGAGCTAAACGTTCACAACTCGATGGTGGGACTACTGCTTCTGCTGTTTAGCATGTCTTGTAACTTCTGTTGCTTATGTTGTTATCACATCTGATATGATTACTGGATAAGTGAGATCCCCGACTGAAATGTCACTTGATAGATCATGTTTTGCTTAGATTTTAACAAAGTGATCTTTAACTGCAATATAAGCATATAATATTGCAGGTTTGGTTTTGACAATAAAACTAAAGTTTATTAAGCACAAAAAAAAATTAAGATGAAGGGAACAGATCACACTCTTTTCATAGCACAACAGAAATGTAATCTCATTATTCCCAAAACAAGTCATTACCAGTCCCAAAAACACACCTTGTACAATACTCACTAGAGAAAAATATTTTCTAACACCTTGATAGGCTTGAGGTAAACTGAGTTGAAGTCACAGTCTGGAAAGTCTGATAACCTTTCCTGGAAGTTTCATACACCTGAGTTAGTGGCTTCAAATAACCTCGCTAGGGCTTTATCCAAATACTTCTGATCTGGGACTATTGCTAAATTCTTTACTTTCAGCTAATCTAGTTTCATTGTCTTCTTCCCTTTTTAGGAGTATTGCTTGATGTATCCATCTTCATCAAGGACTTCTACAGAACTGCCCCATACTGAAAATGAATACAAATCACTTTTTTTTTTGTCCCCCAAGCGATGTGTGTTTCCCTTTCTAACAGAAGCCTTGATGATTTAGAAACCTCAATTGTATCCCTCTTAACGTAAATGTAAATAAAAACCCATTAGTTCTGAAAGTCATTCCCTCAAGCGGTTTTAAAAGAAATCACCATGGTTACAAAAATACCTGCAACTTAATTGTTAACTCTTCAGATACATTAAAAAACCTATATATCACTAGTTCAAAAGACAACAATTCAAACTTAATGATGTCAAAAATATATGTAGATAGCCCAGTCAACATCAGATTGGAACCTCATTTTTATGTGAGTCTGGTACTTCTCTGGCATACTATCCTATACTCTTTATCATCAGAAGACCAATTCAATAAAGATAGAGTGAGAGATATGCCATGAAGTTGCAGCTTGTCGTAGAGACATATTTTGTGCATGTAGCCTGAAAATGGGAAATAATCTAAATTTCCAAAGTTTGCTTTAAGCAATGCAGTTTTCAACACCATTTGAATTGATTTATTCCAGGCCAGGCACACTCAAGTTGAAAGGAAAAGATTATGGGACCTCCCTTGAAATTGTTACGTTGTCATTCTAAACAAAATGAAATGCCACTGTTGATCATGTCTAAACTTTCTGTCCTTGCTGTTACCACGCCAAAGCAGATTCTCTTTCAGATCACAGATTCAAACTCCAAGAAGACATTGTGCTTTTGCAGTTAAATTTCTTTGAAACAATTCAATAATTTTATAATGTAAATTTATATGGCAATTTCATTTCCTGGGTGGCAAGCCTATGTAACGCAAGGAGCCATGATTAGGCCAATTTTAACTTGGCCTTATCTACATTTTTTTCAGACACTTGTCTAGCCAAAGCTCATCAAAAGGCTGTCCAATGGCCTTATAGCCCTTTAAGATTGGGTAGCTTGGAGGTTACTAGGCCAGCTGTTGGATACATTGTTGAATTGGAGGTTGGGAGGATTTTGCTAGGTCTGGGTGGGGAGTGGTGGAGTGAGTCTTAGACACTCATTGTAGTGATTGTAACAAGGTCAGCCAGGTGGACCTCATAGAATATGAGTTCCCTGATTGGGGCAGTTAATCTGTTCCAATCAGGGAGCCCTGGCTGATGGAAATAAACAGAAAGTCAGACATCCTCACACTGAGAGCTGGCTCTGAGGGAGCTGGATCAGTGTCAAGGACTTTCCACACGTAAATAAAGGTGACATGGTGATGAGATACTGGCCTCTGTAGAGTTTTTTTTCATTAATGGCCCAGATTTTCTTTGTACAGCTCAGAGGAACACTTCTTTTTCTTTGCAAAAGTCGGAATTTGTCTGACTGGGTTTCTGATTCAGAAAATGGATATCTGTTCGATGATTGATTGATTGGGCAATGTAAAGTTTGTTATAATTTCATTTGTTTCCAAATTGTTGGAAAATAATTAACCGTACTTGTTAAGCTACCTGCTGATGGTGTTTAGCTTTGTTTAAGCTTATTGTAAGTTAAGCAATTGTATCATTTTTCACTGCACAAAGGGGTGCACCATATGTAAGTGGAGGATATTTGTGCGGCATCTAACGCGCACACAATTTTAAAAATTCCTTTTGAAGTTATCAGGGCTATGAGTTTCGTAGTTTGTTTAGGATCTAGGGAGCTAATTAGTGTTTTTTTTGATTTGTCATCCTTCACTTAATTATTGAAAAATATTAAGGTGTTTCTTTTTCTCAATGCATTTCTACCTTAATCTTGATTTGCAGCATCATCCCTTAGCTAGCTGCAGGAGCCAGCTTTTTCTCATCTTTCTGAATATTCAATTTCTTTTGGACAATAGTACACCAGATACCAGAACTTACTGCTTAGCTGTTGATATTCTCTCAACTCATTGAATTAGAAAAAAATACAATTATCTGAACTAATGCTTTATGAAGCACTTCTACATTGAGCTAAATAGTGTTATTTTGCTCCATACTATATTGAACAGCAATACTGTTAATTTTAACGCCATTAATTTGAAAGACGCTGATTATTCATAATCTTTGTTAATCAAGTATGTTTCGCTAGGAGCAAGAAAGTTCAGGACTGCTGTAAATTTGTATGAGAGGACATTAATGGCCAGGACAGAGAGATTTCCATTGGAAATGTCATGCTAGTCCAAACATTCTTTAAGGATTGCGTTTCTGTGCAATATCTGCTCAACCATCCTGTCTGTATGCAGCAGCTCCACTGCCATTGATTGGTGACTGCTTTTCCTACTAAGTTTATTTTTGTATTTGACAATGAACTGGATCATTGATTTCCACATGTGGTTAGTATCAGAGCTTACACTTCTATAATATTGTTGATTAAAGGTGGAGCTGCATTTAAGATCTCAGAACCCTCTTTTGTTTGCAGGAGCCCCCAGTTATGTGAAGTACCATTTTCTCAGTTGAAATCTTCAACAATTTATCCATTTTAAAATGAATTAGAAATATGCATGAAATTACTGTACTACGCGCAAAGTTTCTAATACAACTCAGTTAAGTCTGACAATGACATGAACAAGTCTGACGTGAACATCTACAGATATGAAATAGGAGTAGAAATAGATTATTTTGCTCCTCAAGCATACTCCAGTATTCAATAGGACCCTGGCTAAAATTGTTTGTGCTTTGAATTCCACATTTATGCCAGATTATTTACCATCTCCAATAAGAGACAATCTAACCACTGCCCCTTGACATCAAATGGTGTTACATTAACTGAATCCCCCACTGTCAATATCCTGGGGGTTTCCATTGACCAGAAACTCGCCTGGACTTGCTGTAATAATAGTGTCTACAAGAGCAGGTCAGTGGCAAGGAGTACCGTGGTGAGTAACTCACTTCCTGACTCCCCAAAGCCTGTCCACCATTGACAACACTAAAGTCAGGAGTGTAATAGAATACTCCCCACTTGCCTGGATGGCTATAGTTCTAACAACACTCAAGAAGCTTACCACTATCCAGAACAAAACAGCCTGGTTAATTGACACCACATCCACAAGCATTCACTCTGTCCGCTTGGTAGCAGCAGTGTGTACTATCTACAAGATGTACTGCAGAAATTCACCAAACATACAAAGGAAGCACCTTCCAAATACACTGCCACTGCCACTTCCATCTCCAAGGACAAGGGCAGTAAATAAATGGGAACACCACCGTTCATCCTGTCTTGGAAAGGTATTGCCGTTCCTTCACTGTCATTGGGTCAAAAACTTGGAATTCCCTTCTAGGGGCTTTGTGGGTCTGCCATTAGCACATGAACTGCAGCAGTTCAAGAAGGCAGCTCACTATCACCTTCTCAAGAAAACTAGTGAGAGACAATAAATGCTGGTCAGCCAGCGAAATCTACATCCTGTGAGTGAATTTTTAAAAACCTGATAACTTACGACCCTTTGTCTCAAACAAACCTAACCACCTGTGCCTTAAAAATAATCAATGACTCTACTCCCATCGTCTTCTGGATGAAAAATTCCAAAATAGTAAAACATTTTAAGAACAGAAATTTTTCATCTGTGTTCTAAGAGGCTGACCCCTAATTTTTAAATGGTGTTCCCTAGTTCTGGTCTCTCCCACAAAAGGAAACCTCCTTCCTCCATCCACATTGTCAAGACCATTCAGGTTCTTATGCTCTTCAATCAAGTCACTCCCCTGCTCTTCTAAATTCTAGTGGCAACACGCCCAGTCTGTCCAACCTTTTTCATCTTTTTAGAAGAAGTTATTCTTGTCCAACCAGAGAATAGCATAATTTACAGTCATGCCCAGGAACATAACAGACTTAAAACAGACTCAAAATCTCTCTCTTTTACTTTGTTGTTGTTACAGTTATTCAATGAGTTTGGGTTTTTAATAGTAAGTTAATTAAATTGTTGATTTTTGTTGGCCTATTTTTTTGGCCTCATGTATGCTTAACTCAATTGGTGTCATTCTGAGCTCTGTGGATAATTGTATCCCAGTGCAAGACTTCAGCTAGCAATCTAGACTAAACTCTGGAACTGAATGAGTGCTGCATTGTTCAGGTTTCTAACTGTATGGGATGTTAGACGGGGGTAATGACCAGACATTTTATAATGGTAAATTATAAAATTATAATGGTAACAATTTTGGATTTGAGCTCTGGAAAGGCATCCTGTTCTTCATTTCAATCTGCATTTTCCAGCAAACATCAAATTTGGCTGAGTACCAATATGGCCATTTCTGTTGCTGCTCACAATGTGGTCTCCTCTACGTTGGGGAAATGAAGTGCAGACTGGCTGACTGCTTTGCAGAACACCCACATTCGGTCAGCAAAAAAGACTGTAACCTTCCAATTGCCTGCCACTTCAACACACCACGGTTTTCCCTGGTCAGCATCTACGACTCAGGCTTTCTGCAGTGCTCCAGCGAAGCTCAATGCAAGTTAGAAGAACAGCACTTAATTTTCCGCTTGGGAACTCGGAAGCCTTCTGGACTTAATATCAGGTTCAACGGTTTTAGGCCTTGAACATCTTCTCCCATGTCCTTACATCAACACCCACACACCAGCCCTTGTCATCACATGGGCTCCTACCCCTCGCAACCCATTGTCAGCTACCAGTGGTCCACATTAGCAGCTATTCGTTCTCCCATTTATCCACTCCTTTGTCTGTCCAACTATGTTCCTGTCTCTCTCTCAACTCAGTCCTGAGGAAGGGTCACCGGACCCAAAATGTTAACTCTTTTTTTTTTTTTCCTTCACAGATGCTGCCAGACCTGCTGAGTTTTTCGAGCAACTTTGTTTTTGTTCCTGATTTACAGCATCTGCAGTTCTTTCAGTTTTTATTCTGTTTCTCTCTCTTTGGGCTCTATGTCCACCTGTCATTTATTCCCTCCTTTACCCTATCTTTTGTATAAATACTAACCTTTTCTTAGCTACCATCAGTTCTGAAGAAGGGTCACTGGATCTGAAATGGTAACTTAAATTTCTCTCCAGAGATGCTGTCAGACTTGCTGAATTTTTCTAGCAATTTTTGTTTTTGTTGCCATTGATAATACTGGATTGTACATCATATAATGACTGGGCTAGAAGACTAAGTACATTTTCATCTTATCCTCTTTCAAAAGGTTTCTCCTCAAATACTGCTATGTTAACCAAATGCGTGTCGTTTCTGGAATCTACTAAGTCTGTTCCTTATTGCTCAGCTGTATGATGTAGTTTCATTTCTACAGTTGTGCATTTAAATGGTTTTGTGTGGTTATCACATCTGAAGATAAATGACTGCATTGACCATGGACTGGGATCCATTTATTCTTTTCACTATTGTGAATACTTAACATGAGCTGTCTTGTAGATAAATGGCAGCAGAGTCCTGTAATTTGAAAGTTGAAATACTTTACAGCACAGTGCTCTATTGAAAGCTAGGATTCCAAAACCAAATAAAATAATTTAATGAGGATTTTTAGCACTGTATCCATATTCTGTTAAATTTTGTGAAAGAAGTCATCCACAAATCTTGAAGATAATCTGGTAAAAGCCCCCTTTTTTTTTCTTGGTAGGTTTCCAAAATAGCAGTTAAAACAATGAATAAACCTATATCTATTTTTACATGATCCTAGTGAAATTTAAATGAACCTTTTTATATTGCATCTGAATTTGGAATGCATGTATTATTCTCAAGATTCTTTTTATATTATACACCAGCTCATAATGATGAGATGGAACATAACCTAGTTTTACAACTGGTGTTATGCCTTGTCGCACCCAAAGCATTATAAAGGTCATGAATTTTATAATGAATTAATGAATCCAGGTTTTTTTTCCCTTTGAATGGTATTTCCGTATTATTTTCGAGATTGAACTCAGTGGATGCCAACCGTTTATTCTTGTGAAAACTAAGTCAAAGGATTTGATATTATGATGAAATTTGTTCAAGTAGAACCACTTGGATAATTTCTACTTTGGTGCTTCGATTAAAAACCTTTCTTGCATTAAAGTTTACCTCCTAAGTATGATTATTGACTTTCCATTGCCTCACAATTAATCTGTATCTCACCTTTAATGGTAAAAATCTCAAATTATATGCCACATTACAGTGACATGATTGTTGTATTTACCAAGAGACTGACTTACAACCGCATTAAAGAAAATAAATCCTTGACACAATTAACCTGTGGTTTAGTGCCAAGAGAGTATATTAATCATTTTTTTGAGACAATTTGATGATTCTTGATAAGTATTTTTTTCCTGAAACTCAAAAAAAAGAGTGACATAAGTAAATAATGATTTCACAAACAAGACCAGGTCCTGGCTCTCAGGTTGGTGCTATGTCACACACAACGGTGACAACAACTTGACTTTATAAAGTGATTTTAGTGTAGGAAAATATCTTGGCACTTCAAAAGTAGAATCAAGACAAAGGAACACCAAATTAAAGATGATGATGCTGGATGGAGTGATCAGAAGCCTGAACAAAGAGGGACCTCATAGAGTCAACAAGCTATACAGCATGGAAACAGGCCCTTTGGCCCAACTTGACCATGCCGTCCAGGTTTCCTAAACTGAACTAGCCCCATTTGCCTGTGTTTGGCCCATATCCCTCTTAACCTCTCCTACCTATGTACCTGTTCAACTGTCTTTTAAATGTTATAATTGTACCATTTCCTCTGGCAACTCATTCTATATATGTGCCACCCTCTGTGTGGAAAAAGTTGTCCCTCCGATCCTTTTCAGATCTTTCCCCTCTCACCTTAAACCTACGCCCTCCAGTTTTGGACTCCTTTACTTTGTGGAAAAGACCTTGACTAATCACCTTATCTATTCCCAGTGTGATTTTATAAACCTCTGTGGTCACCTCTCAGTCTCCTAAGGTCTAAGGAAAATAATCCCAGCCTATCTAGTTTCTCCTTGTAACTCTCACCATCCAATAGCACCTTGTAAATCTTTCTTGCATTGTTTCCAGTTAAATAACATCATTCCTATAGCATGGTGACCAGAATTGTACATAAAATTCCAAATGTGGCCTTACCATGTCTCATACAGCTGAAACAGGACCGATGTTTTGTCCGATGAAGGCAAGGATGCAAAATGCCTTCCCCTCACTGTCTATCTGTGATGCAGCTGGGAATGGACGAGGTTTTGTTTGAGAATTCTAGAGCATGAGGTGAAGATGGTTGTAGGCACAGTTGCCGTTGTTGGAGAAAATGGGTGCATAAGAGAACAGGGTCAAAGAACTCGAATTGTGGCAGGTTGTAAAACAAGTGGAGTTTAGAGAGAGTGGGAGTGGGTCAGGCTATGAAGGAATTTAAACACAGTAAGAGACATTTGGTGTCTAGGGATCATTTTGGTTAGAGAGTACATAGTAAGTTTTGGACTGAAGTCCAAATACTAATTTGGGTCGGGTGCTCCGGTTTCCTCCCACAGTCCAAAGATGAGCGGGTTAGGTAAATTGTCCATGCTAAATTGCCGATAGTGTTCAGGGATGTGTAGATTAAGTCATTTACAGGGGAGTGGGTCTGGGTGGGATGGTCTGAGGTTTGGTGTGGACTTGTTGGACCAAAGGGCCTGTTTCCACACTGCAGGGATTCTATGATTCTAATGGCCATGGAACACGAAGACAGGGAATCCAACCAGGAGAGAATGGAAATAGTTGAATCTGCTGGTAGCAAAGGCATAGATGAGAGTGTTGCCAGCTGAGATTATGTACAGAACAAATGTGAACATAGGCAGTCTTTGAAAAATATGGTTAGCGTATTTTGGCAGTTTTCACAAGGGATGGTCGTCTGTTGTCAGGGCCAGGATAAGGAGAAGGATCCAAAGTCTAGCTGAGCTGGAATAAGAATCAAATAGGGAACAAAAGTGATTTAGTGATAATATCACTGCACTAGTAAACCAAACGTCTGGACTAAATGTTGTGAAGATGCTGGTTCAAATCCCACCATGTAACTGGTAGAGTTTGAATTCCATTCATTAATCTGGACCATTAAACTAGTCTGACTAACATAATTATGAAAGGTTGTCATAAAAACCGAAATGGTTTACTAAAGTCCTTTTAGGTAACCACTTACCTCTTACCTGGTCTGTCCTCTGAAATAACCTAATAAACCAGTCAGTTGGAGGGGAGTTGGGGGACGGCCAACAAATTCTGGCCTTGCCAGCAACATTTACAGCACGTAAAAGAATGAAGAAAAATTCTAGCCCATTGTCATCAGTCTGAACCACAAATTAGCCAACCTAATTAATTGGCCATCTTGTTGTGAAATAGAGCATCTCTCAAAAAATTCTATCTTTTTTTTCGGAGAAATGCTGAGATTGTACTATTGCAATTATTGAAATGTGGTATTTTTGATTCTCTAAAAGAGCAGAAATCCTAGGCATCCAAGCTCAATCTCTTTTCTATTTTAGTTGAATTGTTGAAATCTAATTTAGAACTTGTGCTTTGTTGCATGTAATTCTATTCCATTTGTTTTATAATTTTGAGTACACGGACCTTGAAAGAGCTTGACTATACAATAAAATTATTAAACCAAATTGTCCTGACTTGTTTCTCACAAATGAGAATAACATCAAAGCAATTCACAGTTCAGTGCAATTCAAGCAACTTCAGTAACTAGCCTCCTTGAATTGATTTTTCTGAAGAACAAAAAAAAGACAAATGTAATTGTTTTTGCCTGGGTATTCTTAATGCTATGTTTAAAAGGAAGTCTGCAGATTAACATGTTGTGCCTTTATAGTCCTTCATGTAAAAATGGTATTATGAAACAATTTTTTAAAAACTGTTAATTCTGTCTGATGTGCAGCAGGAGAACATAATTCACTTGAATATAGATGTAAGTAGATGTTGGTGTGTTGGCCGAGCTGGGAGGTTTGATAGCAGACATTTCGTCCCCTTCCTCAGTGCTCTGAAGCCTCTTGTGAAGCGCTGTTGTCTTGTGCCGGTTTGAAGTTATATGGTCTGGTTTTTCCTACTTCAGGTAAGTCCTAGTTCCTGCTGTGTGTTGTAATGGTCAGTATATGGTCAGTATATTCAACGTGTTTGTTGATGGAATCTGCAGATGAATGCCAAGCCTTCAAGAATTCCCTGGCTGTCCTCTGTTTGGCTTGTCCAATAATAGTAGTTCTGTCCCAGTTGAAAGTGTGGTTTTTCTTGTCTGTGTGTAATGAAACCAAGGACGTTTGGTCGTGTTGTTTAGTTGCTAGCTGGTGTTTATGGATGCGGGTTGCCAGTTGTCTGCCTATTTGCCCCACATGGTGTTTTGTGCAGTCTCCGCAAGGTATCCTGTAGAAAACATTCGTCCCGTCCATGGGATCTATTTGGTCCTTAACTCTGGTCAGCTGCTGTCTTAGTGTGGCTGCCAGTTTGTGTGCTGTTAAAGACCCAATAGATACCATGAACAGGACAAATGTGGCATACAAGATACCATATGGAGACTGCATGAAACACTACGTGGGACAAACAGGCAGACAACTGGCAACTAAATGACACGACCAGCTATCCTTCGTTTCAGTACACACAGACGAGAAAAACTGGGACAACACTACTGTCATAGGACAAGCCAAAGAGAGGACAGCCAGGGGCTTGGCATTCAGGTTTGGCATTCATCCGTAGATTCCATCAACAAACACATTGAATTAGACCCAATATACTGAACATTACAATGTGTTTGTTGTCAACTGGGACAGCACTACTATTGCTGGACCAGCCAAACAGAGGACAGCCAGGGAATTCTTGAAGGTTTGGCATCAAGAATTGACTCCATCAACAAACACGTTGAATTAGACCCGATATACCGACCCTTACAATGCACAACTGGAACTGGCACCTACCGGAAGCAGCAAAAACCAGACCGTGTAAACTCGAACCGGCACAGGACACCTTTTTTACAGGAGGCTTCAGAGCACTGAGGATGTCACCTAGTAAGGGGACGAAACGTCTGCTATCGAACCTCCAGCTTGGCGAACACACCCAACATCTACAACCAGCACCCGAGTTACAAATCTTCACTCAAACCCTGAATAATTGTTAGTATTTTGTGGGTTCAGTTGTTAATGATGTAAATTTGGTGCATTTGTCAGGAAGTACCTGGCAATTTGTTTGCCCTTTTGTTTACTGTACATTGTCAACTGTGATAGCCTAGGTGTGCATACCCAGACCACACCTAGCAATACAGGGAGGGAAAGGACAAAGCAGATTCAAGGCACACAGATGGCAGGGTGTCATTCAAATACATTTCTCATTTGTGTATGTATGTTCACATTTATGATCAGCTGTGAGTGAATGTTATATTAGCTGCATTGCATCGCGTTTAACCCTTTGTCCATTGCACCTGCTCCTTCCAATTTTGTTGCACTGTTGCATCTCTTAAATTGTCAAAATCAGAATTACTCAACCTATCTTTATTGTGGGGGAGGTAATTGCATGCTGAGGTTCCTCATGCAGCTGCAACCCATCTACTTGGAATAGCTTGATTGCTGCCTAACTCTGGCATCTGTTGAAGCTGGAAATGGTATGTTGGAGGTGAGATTGGATCAGGAAATGACAGCTTGTGTCAGGAATCCAGGTTTTTCTTAGTTAAAATTCTGTATATTAGCTTTTTGTCTCCCCACAGTTAATTCTTGACCTGCTGAATACTTTCTTCATATTTCTGATTTCTGGCATCCTGTTGTACCAAAAACTAATTAACTGACCATTAGCTATATTTCTTTTTGTGGGGAGGTCATATATCCAAATTTGCTGCCAAGTTTGTTGGGTAGCCGTAATGATTGCGGCTTGAAATAATTCGTTGGGTGTGACTTTGAGATGCCCTGAAGATGGTGTGAGCAGCTACATAAATGCAAGTCTTCTATAAAAGTTTTTAAAGTTTACAATATTCTGAAATGAGGTTGATTTCATTGTGCTGTAGTTATCTGTGTCTAATCTTATATGAATGTTAATTAATATGTTATACATTCCCATTATATTCTGAGTTACAACTTTAATATTTCTCAGTCTTTCTCTCTCAAGTAATGTCCCAATTCTACCTGTGTTTATCCTATGTCTCTGAAAAAATGTTAAATTATTTTATGTTGGATATCTTTCTAAAACACGTTACCTGTATTCATGGTTTTGAAGGTCTATGACTTTAAACTCCATAAGTTTATTATAATAGCTGGATTTGAAAATAATGTTGCATTTGCAAAATAATTAATGCTGTAGCAAGAATAAGTTATTTTTATTTATCCTATTCAAATGGATGTAGCTATTTATGGAACTCAACATTGGACAGTTCAAAATACAACTGCTTGAAACCTTTAAAAGTGTAGTTTGGCGTTAACTGATGCAGTGGTTCATATCCATAAAGATAATGAGAATGCTTGATGTAACTATGCTATAATTCTACTCAGTATAGTGAAACTAGTATCAGTAGTTCCCAAAAGACAGGAGCAAAATACTTAAGGGAAACTCATTGTGCCAGCACCTTTAAATGTAATTACTGATAGCGATTATTGAACAAATAAACTAGAATAATTGACTGCAGACTTTTTCTAATTCTATGTGAAAAGTTAGATATTGCAAGTGACTGACGTTGGTGGAAAAATACAATTTTTAAAAATTCATTCACAGAATGAGAGAGTTGCTGGCAAGGCCAGTATTTATTATCCATCCCTATTTGACTAGAGGGCAGTTATGAGTCAACCACATAGCTGTGGGTCCAGAGTTACATGTAGGCCAGACCAGGTAAAGATGGCAGTTTCCTTCCCTAGAGGACGTTGGTGAAGCAGATGGGTTTTTCCTAACATTCAGCAATGGTTTCGTGGTCATCATTAGACTCTTAATTCCCAGATTTTTTTTTATATATATTGAATTCAGATTCCACCATCAGCTGTGGCAGGATTCAAACCCAGATCCCAAGAACATTGCCTGGGTCTCTAGATTAACAGTCCAGTGACAATACCACTAGGCTATCACCACCCCAATGAGTTCTTGCTTGTGTTTTATTTTTAAATTGATGACGGAAACTTAGTTGAGATTTTTAAAAATTGATTTTCTTGTGATTCAATAATAAAATTTATTGCTTCACTACTTCTCTTGGGCTGTTTTTCCACATCGCATCATCTCAAAAGGGAAATCTAGTGATCAAATATGTAACCAAATCAAACCATCAGTAATACTCAGGAGATCACTAGCATCTGAAAAAAAGGAGGCATTTCAGCTGGCCAACACAAAAAACGATAAAAATGAAAACAGAAATGCTGGAACACCAGTGAAGACCAGTGAAGTTAACATATCATTGGAAGAGGAGTGTCTTATAGGATAAGCTTTTTGGGCCTGAAAGAAATATTCCTATGGCTCCTAGCCTACAAGCAGTATCTCTAAAAACATGCCTAATAAATCCAGCTGATCTTGTCTCATTTTACAAGCTGAGTTTCTCCAGGCCAGAGAAATCTACAGAAGATACTGGATATTTTCTAATCAACTTATTCAGAGAGGTAATAGCACACCTCTATAGCAGGTGGGACTTGAACCTAAGCCTCCTGGTTCAGAGTTGGGGGCTAATACTTCTCCACAAGAGTCCTCACAGAAAGTATTAAATGAATACTTCTTAACTATCACCTAGCTCTGACTGGATGCTTGTAGTTCACTAAGGGAAGTAAGAACAGAAATTGTGGAAGTGCTGGCCGCAGTCTTCCATTTGCCCTCAAGTACAAGGTGATAACAAATGACTGTAGGATTGCAAATGTTGCAACTTTCTTAAAAAATAGAGGAGGATAATCCTGGCAATTACAGTCTGTTTAACATTGCTAGTAAGCACACCTTTAGAAATAATACAGATAAAATTAAGTGATTTGAACATCAGCATGGACTAAAGGAAAGAAAGCAGTGTTTGTTTTAAGGGAAACTCATGTTCAACAAAAATATTTAGAATAAAAAACTCAAATATTATGACTACTGGGGTAGCAGACCATACTTTGAGCCCCGCTATTCCCAGTCTTTGGGCTGTCTAGCCACAAACACCCTCAGTTTCTCCTACCCAAAACTCCCAAGGCCGCAGATTCCATTATAGGATAATCTCTCTCCATCCTACCTGCACAAACCAGGACTGCACTTCCTTTAAAAGTTTCCAGTGATTATACCATTTCCTATCTGCCTCTGTTAAAATTAGATCTGGACAGGTTGAAAGTGTTTGTTTGTTTGAAACTTTTCACTTTTATACTTTGCTCCTGACCCAACTCGGCTGTTTGTTTTTTTTTCTGGGGTGTGTTATAATCCCAGTTGATGTTATTCCCAGACAAGCCAAACCCCAGATTGAAATCTGGCTTGATTTATTTTTACTTAGTCAGGTGGTCTTCATTGAAACACAAGCATGCAATGCTGCAGATCTGGTTTTATCAAACATATGTAAAATATATATCCCAACAGCACCCCTTTACAATATTCAAACAGAAGAAAATTCTTCTCTAGCACATCTGCAGCTTTGATTTAACTGTTGCTTTCAGTTTCAGGTTTTGAGAATTTGATAGCCTCTTTTTTTTTTTAAGTGTTCACACAACTGAGTACAGACCAGCTGAGCTTCAAATAAGTCTTTCAGTGTTTTAATCAACAATTCTGGTCTGAAACCTTTAAAGTAAAAACCTTTAAACAAAGGTAACCCATTACCTAGTTTTTCTGAAGTAACACCTTTCTGTAGGAGAAACTGTTTCATACATTTAGCCTCAACCAGAATGATTGCAATCTCAAACCAAACGCTTTCCAAGCTATGGGTGTTTTTGCTAAGCAAAAAAACTTCTGATCCTTCTAAATGAAAGCAGGCTAATGTTCTTCAATGTTTATTCTGTCTAGTCTGCCAGTGCGAACAAATTTGTATCACCACTTCAGGAGGTATCTCTCTTATTACTGATTTATTTTTAAAAGTAAAGTCAAGGATCCAGAAATGCTGACAAATTAATCATTAAACCCCCTCATGACCACAGACCAAAACCCATGTGCCACTAGTTCAAAATCCAAATTCTAAAGTAAATTATATTAAAATATATGTAGATCTCACACATTACATCATAGGGGAAGATGGTTATAATTACCCTCAATTTGCATGCGTACCCAATAATTGGCAATTTTTAACCAGCAAAAACTTTTTTGTAGTTGCCCTCTCAAAGCTGTCAGAAAATTGAGAAAAATCTGCAATTTTTAGTCAGTTTTTTGATGGGATTTTTTGTCCTCATTTCAAACATTTTAATTCAGTTCATCTAAGGTTTTACAACAAATTACTACGTTGGATAATAAAGCAGAGCTTGTGGTATGAATAAATATTAACGTGTTTAAGGCATGAATTTCAGTAAATTAATGCAGTTGCATATTTGTTTGTTAGATCACAAATTAGTGTGATTACTTGTATAGTAATTGTTTACATGTTTAAATGATTACTCCCAAACTTTTGTGAAATGTCTTTTTTTTAAAAAAAAAGACATCTTTCATTTTGTTTAAACTAGATCTCAAGCATTTCCTATCAGAACATTACTTTGTAATTGTGTTACAGTTGTAAGCTCTCACTAATAAAATAGTAAATATCCATAGTAAAACAATTTACATATTAGTGCAAATATTTCACAAATGATAGCATAGATTTACAATGTGGTCTACAAGTTGCATTGTCCCAATTATTATAAGAATGCAGAAGGAAACAGATTTATTGCCTTGGCATGTTGCTTTAGTTATCCAATAGTAGAGGATGGATTAGTTTGTCAAACAGAAGTTATTTCAAATAGCTTGATTCTTAACTGCCCATGACATTCAGCAGTAGTATGTAGGAAGTCCATTGCAACATGGATTTGGAAAGTGAAGCTGCATTATAGCTGGGTAACATTAATGAAAATTCCTGTTTGCAATCAGTAAAATTAAGATTTAATTGAAGATTTACCTCTTATGGGTCCTTAGGATCCCCCACATTATAAGTGAATTCAGGGTGTATTGAACCATGTTATAATGGCCTTACATTGTGAATTTGAAAAGGCTTGTAAGCTGCAATAAAGAAACTCAGCTGGATCTTTGCTCTGGTAGTTTTGTGTCTTTAAACCCCTTTTTAAAATGTCATTGCTCTAGACCATTTGTTTTATAAAATGAAGGACTTTTCAATCAAATTTTGAGATTTCTTGACAGAAAATTACCATAATCGTGAAATCGGGCTGATGTTTCATCATTAAACTTGGTTGCTTGTATAAATTAGCTCCTCATTCCAGTACTAGATCAAGAACAATAGGTAAAACTGTATTGACATAACACTGTCAGTAAACATGATTTTAGTTACATAGACATGCTAAATATTTGAATCTGGTCATTCAAGTAGGATTAACATAGTTTTGAAGTAATCAGCACAAGAACACATTTTTATAACTTTATTGAATGTACCAGCATTTTTTAGATTCACTCATGGAATGTGGGCATTGCTGGCTGTGCCAACCTGGCCCTTGAGAAAATGATGATCCATGTGCTGTAGATAAACCAGCAATGCTATTGTCATAGAATCCCTACAGTGTGGAAACAGGCTCTTTGGCCCACCAAGTCCACACCAACCCTCAGAGCATCCCACCTAAACCATCCCCCTCCCCTTTTCCCTGTAACCTACTTAATCTACATATCCCTGAACTCTATGGGCAATGTAGCATGGCCAACCCATCTAGCCTGCACATCTTTGGACTGTGGGAGGAAACTGGAGCACCTGGTGGAAACCCACAAGCTACATACACAGTTGCCCGAGGGTGGAATTGAACCCAGGTCCCTGGTGCTGTGAGGCAGCAGTCCTAACCAGTGAGCCACTGTGCTGCCTGTCACACTCTTGTCTTGTGATTAGTAAATGGTGGACAGACTTTTGGGAGCCAGAGAGATACAGATGTACAGTACGGAAACAGACCCTTCAGTCCAACTCATCCATGCTGACCAGATATCCTAAATAAATCCAGTCATATATGCCAGCATTTGGCCCATATTCCTCTAAATCCTTCCTGTTCATCTACCCATCCAGATGCTGTTTAAATATTGTAACTTCCTCTGGCAGTTCATTCCATACACACTCCTTTGCGTGAAAAGGTTGCCCCTTATGTCCTTTTTAAATCTTCCTCCTCTCACCTTAAAACTAGGCCCTCTAGTTTTGGACTCTCCCACTCCAGGGAAAAGACCTTATCTATTTCCTCTAGCCATGCCCCTTATGATTTCATAAATCTCCATAAGGTCACCCATCAGCCTCCGATGCTCCAGGAAAAATAGCCCTAGCCTATTCAGCCTCTCCATACAAGTCAAACCCTCCAAATTCTGGCAACATCCTTGTAAATCTTTTCTGAACTTTTTTCAAGTTTCACAACATCTTTCCAATAGCAGAGAGACCAGAACTGCACACAGTATTCCAAAAGTGGCTGAACCAATATCCTGTACAGCCACAACATGACCTCCCAACTCCTATACTCAATGCACTGACCAATAAAGGTAAGCAAACCAAATGCTGCCTTCACTATCCTATCAAGGAAATATAAACCTGAACTCCAAGGTCTCTTTGTTTAGCAGCACTCCCCAGGACCTTACCATTAAGTGTATATGCCCTGCCCAGATCTGCCTTTCCAAAATGCAACACCTCACATTTATCTATATTAAACTCCATCTCCCACTCCTAGGCACATTGGATCATCTGATTAAGGTCCCATTGAAATAACCTCCTTCACTGTCCGCTACACCTCCAAGTTTGATGTCACCTCGAAACTTACTAACCATACGTCCTATGCTCACATCCAAATCATTTATATAAATGACGAAAAGCAGCGGACCCTGCACCAAGCCTTGTGGCACACCGCTGGTCACAGGCCACCAGTCTGAAAAGCAACCCTCCACCACCGCCCTGTGTCTTCTACCTTTGAGTCAGTTCTATGTTCTTTTGACTAGTTCTCCCTGTATTCCATGTGATCTAATCTTGCTAACCAGTCTACCGTGAGGAACCTTACTGAACGCCTTACTGAAATCCATGTAGATCACATCAACCGCTCTGCCGTCATCAATCCTTTTTGTTACTTATCAGAAAATTTTCTTGTGGATACATAGCAAATTCCTCGCTGTCCAAGCCCTTAACACTGGCAGTCCCAGTCTATGTTTGGAAAGTTAAAATCCCCTACCATGACACCCTATTATTCTTGCAGATAACTGAGATGTCCTTACAATTTTTTTCTCAGTTTCCTGCTGTACTACTGGGGGGTGTCTGTAGTGTAATCCCAATAAAGTGATCATCCCTTTCTTATTTCTCAGTTCCACCCAAATAACTTCCCTGGACATATTCCCAGGAATATCCTCCCTAAGTACAGCTGTAATGTTATCCCTAATCAAAAATGCCACTCTCTTTCTTTTAAGCCCCCCTCCCCCTTTCTATCCTTCTTATAACATCTATACCCTGGAACATTAAGCTGCCAGTCCTATTCGTCCCTGTGCCACATCTCTGTAATTACTATGATGTCTCAGTCCCACGTTCACAACCATGCCCTGAGTTCGTCTGGTTTACCTGTTAGGCCTTTTGCATTGAAATAAATGCAGTTTAATTTATCAGTCCTACCTTGTTCTCTGCTTTGTTCCTGACTGTTTGACTTGCTGTTTATCCCAACTGTACCAGTCTCAGATTGATCTCTTCCCTCACTATCTGCCTAGGTCCCAAAGCCCTCACCGACTCCACTAGTTTAAATCCTCCTGAGCAGCTCTAGCAAATCTCCCCACCAGTGTATTAGTCCTCTTGTGTCATTCTTACACAAGTCACTTCTAGCCCAGAAGAGATTCCAATGTTCTATAAATGTAAATCCTTCTACCCTGCACCAGCTCCTCAGCCATACATTCATTTGCTCTATCCTCCTATTTCTACCTACACTAACTCATGGCACCGGGAGTAATTCAGATATTATTATACTCAAGGACCTCCTTTTTGAATTCCTGCCCAACTTCCTACATTCTCTTATCAGAAACTCATCCTTGTCTCTTCCTTTGTTGTTTGTTGGAATGTGTACAACAACCTCCTTCTGGTCTCTCCCCCCGGGGAGGCAAAACACCCATCTGATTTCTCACTGTAGGCTGCAGAAACGTCTGACTGTGCTTCTGACAAGAGAGCCCTTATCTCAATCAATCACTGGGAGCCTGATGTGCCCCTCGTTACAGTAGAGCCAGGATTGGTACCAGAAATCTGGCTGTCAGAACTTCCTGTTCTACCTTTCCTGGAGGTCACCCATCTATGTGACTGTATCTTTGGTTTATGTCCCTTCCTGAAACTGCCATCCATCACACCCTGAGCTCCTATAAATTCCTCACTGCCTCTAACTACTGCTCCAACTGATCCGTGCAATCTGATAGGATTCGCAGCCAAACACACTTCCTGCAGACATAATCATCAGTAAGTTATCTCCCACATCACTCTACTAAAGGCCATCTTTGCACCTTAACAATCTATAGACCCAGAAAATAGCAGCCTTACTGCTTTTAAAAAAACACTGCATCAGACTAACTTAGTGCCTATGTTATACATTTTTAAAGTTTAATCAAGAGACAGATCTCAATAAAACATTTAATCAGTAAAGAACCCATTCCACTCACTGTTGTAGATTTACAAATAAAAAAGTAAAGTTACACTTTGAAAAGCCACTTAGCTGCTCCTCTGCTGTGACCTCTCCCACACTGGTTTCTCCAAGGTCAGCTGTGAATTTCGCTGTTTGTTAAATTTTCCTCAGGCAAACTCTGATGTCCAGGGATACTTGAAATCAAACAGCAGAACAGTCAGCTGTGCAGATTCATTGCTGGGTCAGACAGCAGTGCATGTTTATTTCTCCGTTTGATATACTTCCCGTGTGGTCACTACCATTGTCTGCCTTCCTCCTTTTTAAAGTGCTATTGTTTTGATATTTTTTCCCCAAAAGTTCCAAAACAATGCAACAGCTTATAAAACAGTAGTTACTCCTCCTAGAATTCAACACTGAAAATACCTCAAAAAACAGTGATGAAGGGTCTAGGCCTGAAACGTCAAGCTTTCCTGCTCTTATGATGCTGCCAGGCCTGCTGTGTTCATCCAGCTCCACACCTTGTTATCTCAAAAAAAAGGAGCAGTTCATACAGCCACAATTTTTTTCCTGTCCTCCATGTTGGATTACCCAGAATCAGGAGGTGAGGTATTTGCAGTATTCCTAGCCTCTAAGCTGCTCTCCAGTGTATTTAGAAGGCTAGTTCAGTTCAATTTCTGGTCAGTGGTAATCCCTAGAATGTTGATAGTGAGGAGTTTATTGTAATCCCTGTGGACAATAAACGAGTATTTATTTTAATCCCTGTGGACAATAAACGAGTATTTATTTTACAAATGCTGAAAGAGTTGGCCTTTTGTACAGTTAGTATAGAAGTGCAAAACTATTTTTCTAAATTTTTCTTGATGGAATATGTAAACAGTCCAATCAGGGAAGGGGTTATACTGGGATAACAAGGTGTAGAGCTGGATGAACACAGCAGGCCAAGCAGCATCAGAGGAGCAGGAAGGCTGACGTTTCGGGCCTAGACGCTTCTTCGGAAGTGGGGGAGGGGAAGGGGTATCCGAAATAAATAGGGAGAGAGGGGGAGGCGGATAGAAGATGGATAGAGGAGAGGATAGGTGGAGAGGAGACAGACAGGTCAAAGAGGCGGGGATGGAGCCAGTAAAGGTGAGTGTAGGTGGGGGGGTAGGGAGGAGATAGGTCAGTCCAGGGAGGACGGACAGGTCAAGGGGGTGGGATGAGGCTAGTAAGTAGGAGGTGGGGGTGGGGCTTGAGGTAGGAGGAGGGGATAGGTGGGAGGAAGGACAGGTTAGGGAGGTGGGGATGAGCTGGGCTGGTTTTGGGATGCGGTAAGGGGAGGGGAGATTTTAAAGCTTGTGAAGTCCACATTGATACCATTGGGCTGCAGGGTTTCCCAAGCAAAATATGAGGTGCTGTTCCTGCAACATTCGGGTGGCATCGTTGTGGCACTGTAGGAGGCCCAGGATGGACATGTCGTCTAAGGAATGGGAGGGGTAGTTGAAATGGTTCGCGACTGGGATGTGCAGTTGTTTAGTATGAATCGAGCATAGGTGTTCCGCAAACCTCCGCTTGGTTTCCCCGATGTTGAGGAGGCCACAACGGGAACAGTGGATGCAGTATACCACATTAGCAGATGTGCAGGTGAACATCTGCTTGATGTGGAAGGTCTTCTTGGGCCTGGGATAGGGGTGAGGGGGAAGGTGTAGGGACAGGTGTAGCACTTCCTGCGGTTGCAGGAAAAAGTGCCGGGTGTGGTGGGCTGGAGGGGAGTGTGGAGCAGACAAGGGAGTCACGGAGAGAGTGGTCCCCTCTGGAAAGCAGATAAGGGTGGGGAGGGAAAAATGTCTTTGGTGGTGGGGTCGGATTGCAGATGGCGGAAGTGTCGGAGGATGATGAGTTGGATCCAGAGGTTAGTAGGGTGGTACATGAGGCCGGGGGGATTCTGTTTTGGTTGTTATTGCGGGGAGGGGGTGTGAGGGATGAGTTGTGGGAAATGCGGGAGAGACGGTCGAGGACGTTCTTGATCACTGACGGGGGGAAGTTGCGGTCCTTAAAAAAACGAGGACATCTGAGATGTTCAGGAGTGGAATGCCTCATCCTGGGAGCAGATGCGGCGGAGGCGAAGGAACTGGGAATAGGGGATGGCATTTTTGCAGGAAGGTGGGTGGGAGGAGGTGTATTCTAGGTAGCTGCGGGAGTCCGTGGGCTTGAAATGGATATTGGTTTTCAGGTAGTTGCCAGAGATGGAAATAGAGAGGCCCAGGAAGGAGAGAGAGGTATCAGAGAGGTCCAGGTGAACTTAAGGTTGGGGTGGAAGGTGTTGGTGAAGTGGATGAACTGTTCGAGATCCTCGTGGGAGCGCGAGGTGGCGCCGATACAGTCATCGACGTAACGGAGGAAGAGATAGGGTTTAGGGCCAGTGTAGCTACGGAAGAGGGATTGTTCCACGTAACCTACAAAGAGGCAGGCATAGCTTGGGCCCATGCGGGTACCCGTGGCCACCCCCTTTGTCTGTGGGAAGTGGGGTTATACTGGTCCTGGTTTTGGGAAATGAGCCCAGCTGGGTTTCAGTGGGGGGGCGGGGGTCGGGCGGTGGGGGCGGGGCGGGAGCGGGAGGGGGGGTGCATTTTGGGACTAGTGACCGGGAGGGGGGGTGCATTTTGGGACTAGTGACCGTAATAACCATGAATTTTAAGATAGTTGTGGGTGGGGATAACAGCAATCCTCGCGTGAAGGTGATAAATTGGGGGAAGGCGAGCTATAACAATATTAGGCAGGACCTGGAGAGTGATGATTGGAGATGGCTGTTTGACGGTATATCTACATCGGACAAGTGGGAATATTTCAAACAGCGGTTGATAAGTGTTCAAGAGTGGCAAGTTCCTGCGTGAATGGAGGTATGGCAAGTTACACGAACCTTGGATGACCAGGGATGTTATGACCTTGGTCAGAAAGAGAAAGGAAATATACTTAAGGCCTATAAGGATGGAACTGATGAAGCCGTTGAAGGAAAGTAGGAAAGAACTTAAACTAGGAATTAGAAGCACTAAAAGGGGTTACAAAAAGTCGTTAGCAAACTGGATTAAGGAGAATCCAAGGCTTTGCATACATATATGGAAAGCAAGAGGATAGCCTGGGAAAGGGTTGGCCCACTCAAGGAGAAAGGAAGGAATGTATGTGAGCCAGAAGAGACAAGTAAGTTTCTAAACAAATAGTTTTTTGTGTTGGTATTCACCAAAGGAAAGGAATTGATGGAGGATGATCTTGGAAGGGAGTGTTGAGTTTCTATGCCAAATTGTTATGAAAATGGAAAAGGTGTTGTGTATCTTAAAACATATTAAGGTAGATAAGTCCCCAGGTTCTGATGGGATCTATCCCAGAATAGTGAGGGAGTTAGAACAATGCAGGAGAATTGACAGACATCTTTGTATCCTCTTTGATCACAGGTGACGACCCAGAGGACTGAAGAATAGCCAGTGTTTAAGAAGGGTAGCAGGGATAATCCTGGAAATTACAGACCTATGACTGTCCCATTGTTGGTAGGGATATTATTGGAAAAGATTCTCAGAGACAAGATCTATACGCATTTGGAAGGAAAATGACTTATTAGCGATAGCATAGGTTAGTGTGGAGGAGGTTGTGCCTCACTAATTTGATGCAGTTTTTTGAGGAGGTGATGAAGATGTTTGTGGGAAAAGTGGTTGATGTCGTCTGCGTGGACTTCAGTAAAGCCTTTTGACAAGGTCCTTCATGGCAGACTGGTACAAAAGGTGAAGTAACATGGTATCAGGTAGCTGGCAAGATGGATATAGAACTGGCTTAGCCATAGGAGACAGAGGGTAGAGATGGAAGGATGCTTTTTGGAATGGTGGGTTGTGACAAGTGGTGTTCCACAGGGATCAGTGCCGAGACCTCTGATAACAAAGATTAGTGGAGTTGCAGATAGGGAGGAGGATTGTCAGAGGATACAGCAGGTTATAGGTGATTTGGACATATGGGCAGAAAAATGGCATATGGATTTTAATCCAGACAAATGCATTTAGGAAGGTTAAGTACTGGTGGAAATTACACAGTGAACACAGAACCCTCGGGAATATTGGTATGCAGAGGCTACTGGGTGTGCAGGTCCACGAATCACTGAAGATGGCAGCGCAGGGAGATAAGGTAGTAAAAAAGGCTTATGGCATGCTTGCCTTCATTGGAAGAGGCACTGAGTATAAGAATAGACAAGCTATGCTGCAGCTTTATAGATCTTTAGTTGGGCCACACTTTGTGATATTGTGTAAGGTTCTTGTTTTTAGAATTCTGCATCTGATAGTGAATGTCACCATATCTTAACTCCTCTGTATTTGCTAGAATGTAGTTGTGATTTATTCATTGGTGCAGGGCCATTTATCATGAATAATTTTGTGTAAATAAGAAAAATCAGATTGTCGTGTTCTGTGGAAGTGGTCTTATAAACAGTATTGAGTTTGGAATTAGTGTTTTGAAATGTAACTACTGACTTGGGCATGATGATATCGTATTGAAAGTTTAGATCCTGTTTAGCGAATCCGTTAGATAAAGAAGCTTAAATTAAATTTGACATGTTCTGCAAAGAAATAGTTAAGTACAAATATTTTGCTGTAGTTGTTGGTATCAGGAGCATGCAATCAGCGTACTCACCTTTATTGGTAACATGCTTCTACTGAGATGAGGAGGAGTTTCTTCACTCAGGTGGTGAAGCTTTGGAATTCTGTACTCCAGAGGACTGTGGAAGCTCATATTATTTCTGTATTCAAGACAGAGATGACTGTATATCCAGTTACTAATTGACATCAAGGGATGGGCGAATAGTATGAGGTAGATGCTCGGCCATGATCAAAATTGCAGAACAGGCTTGAGGGACTGAGTGGCTAACTCTAGCTTTTATCTTCCTTATACATGTATTCCTGTACTCTTGTATCAAACATCTGCAGCAAGTTTAAAATAATGAATAGTACCTGAAGAATAACTGGGCTATAATTCTGCTGTTATGTCAAAAGAAACTTTGACTTGGGTAGGTACTATTTTTGACATTTTCTGAATTACAAATGTTAAATTATTATCTCCCTTGTGCTTGAAATCCAGCTGTTTTGAATGACTGTTTGAAATCCATCTGCGTTATCTATACTAACCTTTAACTTCAGTTTTCCAAATCTGACATTGCCAATTATGGTGGCTTCATATTTGATCATTTTTGTGGACTTGGTGGGTTTGAAAGATTGAAGATACTTGAATTGATATTTAAGAAATAAATGAAAGGACATTGAATTTTTTTTAAACATGGCATTTCTTGGTAGTCACCAGTTTCACGATAACTGTTTGTTTACTGGTGACCACCTGCCTGAGGGCTGTCAGGTTCCAGTTTCTGCTTTAGAGACTGTTTGCTGCGTTGGAGGAAAGCATGCTGAAAGAAAGAAGATTTCCGCTGGAGCCCAGGTCCAGCTGCTCTCACACAAGGAACCTTTGGAAGAGTGTGTTGAAATATCCTGATCGACTGCATCTTCAAAGATTCCCAGAGCTAATTCATGTATTTAGCAACATCTGTCTTTGTGTGCCAGTATGGGGACAGAACGTTATCTTAATAACTCAAAACTCATCCTTCTTATCTTCAAAAACAAAGATAAAATATGTCTCTTTTTAAAAAGTGAATGGCTGCAGAGAAATCATGTTTTTATCTTTATCTGGTGGGTGCATTTGTTTGTGCATATGTTTGGGTTATTTAAGAGGTAAACGTTTATAATTAAAATATTTTATATTACAGTTTTATATTACAAACTGAATGCACTTCATGAAATAAGTTTTTTGTTTTGCATCTTTTTATTGGAAACCCACAACCCTCCATGTTCTTTGCACTCATTTAATTCTACCTTCTTGCCCTCGTCTAATTTTAATCACTATACACTTAGTGGCCGACCTTCCTTTCAAGTGCCTCGGACCGCTCACGGATTCTTGTCCTAAAAAACTCCACCTCTTTACCTTACTTTCCTCCTTTTAACATGCTTCTTCTAACCTGGTGTTATGTTTTGTTTATAATGCTGTTGTGAAGTGCTTGCAACATTTTATTATTTTAAAGGTGCTATGTAAGAAAAGACAGAATAACTGACTGAATTCAACTGACTTGTGTGACAGCTTTTTCTTATTCCAAAATATTTATTACATTTCATATCATAACATATTGTATTCAGTTTTGGTGTCACATTAACATTTTGTCACAAGTTTTATCTTTGAGTTTTTCTTCCCCGTTATGTGTGATACACAATTACCAACAGGGTGGAACGGTATAGTCAACCTCTGTCCTCTTCCGATGTCCAAATGTGCAGTTCAGCGCAGAATTCTTTTTAGTGACTCTTAGTTTGAACCTGGGATAACTCTGTTCAGAATATGCAGGGAAAAGGTCATTGTAATTCTCCTCCTGCCCCACCTGCTGGCATCCAAATATTTTGAGTGCAGACCTGAGACCATGGCTTAGTTACTCACTGTCTTAGTTACTAAGCCATCAAAGTAACTTGCCCACTTCAAGAACAATCAGGAGAGTTATGGATTTTGACCTTCTAATTCCAGGATTAATATCTGGAAAGCATTTTGAGGTGATCTAATCTAAAGCTAATGTGATCTACTGTTAGTTGCAAATGTGAAAAAATGCCCAGATATGTCCTGTACGCAAAAAGCAGGACAAATTCCACCCAGCCAGTTACCAACCCACACCACTAAATCAGTAAAATGATGGAAGGTGTAATCAAAAATGCTATCAAACAGCATCTGTTCAGGAATAACCAGCTCAGCGACACCCAGTTTGAGTTCCACCAGGGCCACCCAGCTCCTGACCTCATTACAGCCTTCGTTCAAACACAGACAAAAGAGCTGAATTCCAGACTTGAGGTGAGAGTGACAGCTATTGATGTCAATATGGCATTGATCAAGTATGGCATCAAGGAGCCCTAGCAAAACAAATCAATGGGTATCAAGGGGGAAGGTACTGGACTGGTTAGAGTTATACCTGGCAAAGAGGAAGGTGGTGTGGTTGTTGGAGGTAATACATCACGTCTCCAGGATGTCTCTGCAGAAGTTCCTCAGGATTGTGACCTTGATCCAGTCATCTCCAACTGCTTCCTTAATGACCTTCTCTCTATCATAAGGGTCAGAAGTGGGAATGTGCAATCATCAGTGAACAATGCGCAGCTGCATTTGCGACTCCTTAAATACTGAAGCAGTCCATGTTCAAATGCATCAAAATCTGGACAATACCCAGATTTGGGCTGACAAGTGGGAAGTAGCATTTTCACCAATTAAATCCAAGGAATGACCATATCCAATGAGAGACAATCTAACCATTGCCCCTTGACATTTCAGTTGAGTTACCATCGTTGAACCTCCCACTATTAACATCCTTGGGTATTACCATTTACAGAAGCTCAACTGGACTTGCCACATAAACACAGTGGCAACAAGAGCAGTTCAGAAGCCAGGAATACTGTGCCGAGTAACTTACCTCCTGAACCCCTAAAGCCTGTCAATCATCTACCAGGCACAAGTCAGGAGTGTGAGGAATACAGTCGATTCTGATATAACTCATGTTTCTTCAACACAAATTGACTGTAGTGCGATTGAAGAATAGGAGAACACTATTTGTAAAACACGCGCTTTCCCTACCTGTGTTGGCTATAATTCTGTCCCCATCACTTTAAATGTTGCAGTTATTGCATGATTTTCTATAGCGCGAGGTTGTGCAATAATGCAACTATTGTGTTATATCAGAACTGATTATACTTCCCATTTGCCCTGATTGGTGCATCTCTAACAACACTGAAAAAGCTTGATACCATCCAGGACAAAGCATTCAGTTGATTGTCAACACATCCACATTCTCAGCCCCGACATTCAGTAACAGCAGTGTGTAAGGTTTAGATGATGCTCTGCAGAAATTCACCAAAGGTCCTTAAACAGCACCAACCAAACCTAAAGCCCCTTTCGTCTAGGAAGGACAGGGACAGTAAATAAATGGAAACAGCACCCCCTGCAGGTTCCCATCCAAGTCGCTCATCATCCCAACTTGGAAATATATCACCCTTCCTTCACCATTGCTGGACCAAAATCCTGGAATTCCCTCCCCGATAGAATTGTGGGTCAGCCTACATCACGTGGACTGTAGCAGTTCAAGAAGGTAGCTCACCACCACCTCCTGAAGGGCATCTAGGGACTGGCAAGAAATTATGGCTAGCCAGTAACGGCCATGTCCCACAAGTGAATTTTTAAAACAAGAAGCTGTCACTGCTGTTGGGTGCAACTTCAAGGTGGTAAATTGAGAGCAAGAACACCTGTATCCTTAGGCTTAAATTCTGTCAATTCTCAGTGTCTATATGACAGAAGGTATTGGCTTCAAAACATTTTTAGACCATCTCGAGGTTGTGAAAATTGCAATATGAGTGCATGTTATTTATTAAGTCAAACTCTGCTGAACCCTGAGAGATCTTGAATCTTAAAAGATCAGGAAGTAAAACCTGCAACATACTGCAACCTAGAAGTTTTACTTTGTTAGCCTCTAATTCTTGTTCTCAAATCTCAAAGCAAATCACATGTTAGAGCTTAATAGTGCTTGAAATACTCAGCGGATGAGGCAAATGACCTGACACACTAATTCTATCTCTCTCTACACAAATACTGTCTGATATGCTAAATATTTCTAGCATTTCTGTTTGAATTTCAGATTTCCTGCATCTACAGTATTCAGCTTTTGTTACTCATTAGCGTTTATTGATTCAAGTGCATTTTCCCCAAGTAAAGTACTGTTACTAACATACTTTGTGATCGTAATAATCCAATTTGATTAAGTAGCCAACCTTAAACTCGGTTTGATTACTATGAAAAAATGAATCCAAATGGCTGTAGAGTATTGATGCATTACTGGCATCTAACTTGAGTGTAGTTCTCTGCATGACCATTCGTTAGAATAGACTTTGTGAAAATTTATATGAAATTTATCTAGCAGGAAAAAGTAACTACACTATCAAAACAGGATTTTAAAATTGCCATGCGGTACAACTTGCATGTTGATGCAGGTGGTTTTATGTTGTAAACTCAAATCTTGGTAACCTCAGTAGAAGGTTTGAGAACAGCAATCTGGGACTTTAGTCAGCATCCATCAATGGATTGAAAAAACCTCGAGGCAGGGTAACCAAACAAGTTGCAGACATAGTGGGTGGCACAGTGGTTAGCACTGCTGCCTCACAGCACCAGGGACCCGGGTTCGATTTCAGCCATGGGCGACTATCTGTGCGGAGTTTGCACATTCTCAGCCTGTCTGCGTCGGTTTCCTCCAGGTGCTCCGGTTTCCTCCCACAGTCCAAAGATGTGCAGGTTAGGTGGATTGGCCAAGCTAAATTGCCCATAGTGTTCAGGGAGGTGTAGATTAGGTGGGTTATAGGGGGATGGGTCTTGGTGGGATGCTCTGAGGTTTGTTATGGATTTGTTGGGCCGAAGGGCCTGTTTCCACACTGTAGGGATTCTATGAATACAGTGGAAGATTTAGTGACATTACAGCCAAAAGACTCGTATAAGGGAAGAAAAAAGCAAGAACAATTCTTGCTTGACTGTTGAACAATTGAGGGAAAATTGCATCATTTTATTTGCTTCCTTTAAATGTAATTTTTACTTGCTTTTTCTTCCAGCATATAAAATGTTTTGCAGGCTTCATGCAGGTTTGATCTAGCTATGCTGTCCTGGTCTTTACTGGCAAGCCTATTTCAAAAAGTAATTGTTTAGAACTTCATTTTATTGTTTGTGGGTTATTTTCATTTTTTGCCCTACTGACTTTTTGCCCCCCTCTTCTTCAGGTGTTCCTTTGTCCACTCAGTGGGGACCTCAGGGTTATTTCTACCCTATTCAGATAGCACAATATGGGCTAAGTCACTACAGTAAAAACCTCACTGAGAGACCACCACATACTGAAGTGTATGAAATTGCAGAGAAGAGAGACAAAGGCACGAGACAAAATGACTGGATTATGCCAAAGGGATGTACAGTCTCTACAGTCTTTGACAAAACTAGATCAAGCAACGTAAAGCAGTTCACCACCCCAGGTATTTTATCTTACTGATCAATACTTGTTAGAATTAACATGTCTGCTACTGAAGAAAGACCATGAAATAATTATTGTCAGCACCAAAACCTCAGATCTTTGTAAGAAAACTGTGAAGAGGTTCCCAGCTTTTGACATTGTAAGAAAGGAGGGCAAACTGTACTATGAAGCCTGTAAGATTTTCAAGACTCCCCTTTTATTGATGGCAAAGTAAATTCAAGATCCCACAGGCCACAGACAAATCCACTTAAACTTAGAATGTCTTAACTAATGGATTTACAAGTGATTCATGCATTGATTTTTGAGACAAAAATGGGAAGAAAATTTTAAACTCTGTTCCCTTGTTATTCGACATCTCAAAGCTATCTGACCTGAGAAACCAAAGATTTAAAAAATGCAAATGATTTTCAGCAGAGTGCATTAAGTTCACAATGAATTGTGCAGCAAAGGCTGAGTATTAACATGGTTAAAAAAAAAACTGGTAGGTTATTTCCATTGCTCCAATTCATGAAAGCTGGAGTTGTTTGAAAATCATACAGTCTTGGATAGTATTTAGAGGACTTAGACAATCCACTGCTTGAAATTAGAATCTCCCACATTGAAAATTAACTTGGTGTTTAAGACTGAAATTATTTTAAACACATGGCATCTGCAGAATCCTGTATTTCGCTGATCCAACTCTACAAAAAGCCTCATCGACAAAAGGTGAAAGTTAAACCTTCCAACACATTTCAACTTGTCTGCTGTAATGTACAATAACTAAGCATTTTTAAAGTGAAAGTGTAAAATGTGGTTTGGTAAGCCATCTGTAATGATGATTTTTGAAAATTAGAGTAATTGTTAAGAATAGAAAAGGTGGTATGAATAGACACATCTTCATAAATATAATCTCACATTATAATAGAAAGCCAGTTGCTGCGCTCAAACAAACTTCTAGTATTTTACAAAATTTTCAGTTTAATTCTAAATTGATCTCTCTGTTTCTTTTCAGAATCTTCGGATGGGGTTTACCTGGTGTTAGGAAATGCAAAAGATTTCATCGTTTCATTTGATATTAAATTCTTAACAAATGGGAGCATTTCTGTGGTACTGGAGACAACAGAAAAGAATCAGCTGTTTACAATTCACTATGTCACAAACACGCAACTTATAGCCTTCAAAGACAAAGATATTTACTATGGCATAGGCCCACGGACAAGCTGGAGTACTCTTACTCGAGATCTGGTAACTGACCTGAAGAAAGGGGTTGGCTTGTCCAACACTAAGGCTGTAAAGCAGACTAAAATAATGCCCAAGAAAGTTATAAAGCTGATTGCCAAGGGAAAAGGCTTTATTGACAACATCACAATAGCAACCACAGCACACATGCCTGCCTTCTTTGCTGCCAGCGATTGGTTGGTAAGAAATCAGGATGAAAAAGGTGGCTGGCCCATTATGGTGACCCGTAAGCTAGGTGAGGGTTTTAAGTCTTTGGAGCCTGGCTGGTATTCAGCTATGGCACAAGGTCAGGCCATGTCTACACTTGTAAGGGCCTATTTGCTTACAAAGGAACAAGTGTACCTCAATTCAGCCTTGCGGGCAGTAGTGCCCTATACCCTCAAGTCAGAGGATCACGGGGTAAAAGCTGTGTTTATGAATAAATATGATTGGTATGAAGAATACCCAACTGTTCCCAGCTCATTTGTTCTGAATGGTTTCATATACTCTTTACTGGGTCTATATGACCTCAAAGAAACTGCAGGTGAGAAACTAGGACAAGAAGCTAAAAAACTGTATGAACGAGGCATGGAGTCTTTGAAAGCCATGCTTCCATTGTATGACACTGGCTCAGGAACAATCTATGATCTCCGCCATTTCATGCTTGGTACAGCTCCAAATTTGGCACGTTGGGACTACCACACCACCCACATCAACCAGCTACAACTGCTGAGCACAGTTGATGATGCACCTATCTTTAAGGAATTTTTAAAGAGGTGGAAATCCTATTTAAAAGGAGGGAGAGCAAAGCACAACTAGAGCTGAAAGCCAAAACATAATCTTATGAATCATACATATAATATATAAGGGAAGAATTCCTTAATTTAAACATTTTTGAGTGTACGAGTAGTACCTTTTGTATCCCTGCCATCTTCTAAATGGCACATTTTAAGTGTAACAATCAGTAACACTATGGGGGAAGAAGAATCAAATGGTGGTGAAGAATTATCCCTATCTAAACATCCTTTTGTTTGTATTTGCCTTTCTGTAAGTGGAGATGCTCACTGACTGAAGGTAATTTAAGCTTTCAAGACTTGTAATCCCTTTCTGGCACTTCACCCTTTTCAGCTGTACTTGCATGTTTTTATTTCTGTCTTTGTTGTTTTTACGTTTGTTTTTCTTCACTGATTTTGTTTTTAACGTTTTGCATTTAATAGTATCATCAAGTCGTGTATTTTTATTGAAGATAGATGAAGTTGTGTTTTTTTTTCAAAATTAACATCCATTTAGAATTTCTATTATGGCACCAGTCTCAACAATTTGTTTTTGTTTAGAGACTCTCTATCCTCGTCTATGTTCCCAATCCCTAGAACCGAACTAATGTATTAATTTGTACAACTAACAAAACATTGACTATTGTGAATGACCCCTAAGGTGGTTTGTTGGCATGTTTTTGTTTTACTTTCTGTTTAGGGTGAGGCTGTTCTTATAAACCACATTTAGTAGCATGAACTTTGTAAAAATGTATCTTTTAAGTGTGTTTAATTAGCACAGAATATTTTTCCGTTGTATGTTTTAACAAGGTCCTTCAAAGCTTATTACTCATTTAGCTTTTGATGCACATGGCAAAGCACAACACAAAAAAGTTTTAAAAGTGACTGCACAAATATAGTAATATAAATGTTTTATGGAACTTGTAATATAGTGCAAGGGGGAATTGAATCAATAAGTTCCATATGGTGGTTGGTGCCATTTCCACTCTTCTTTTGCCTCCACTTTTTAAATCCACTCCCTCCATTCATGTAGAACTCTGTTTTGATTTGTGTAACATCATCATTGAATTTTTTTTTCTTTAGAGGGCACATTGTAATGATTATGGTTATCTTCAAAGAATTAGGCTTTGTTTATTAAGTCTCGTTTGATTGCAGTGACATTGTTTATGTGAATTGGCCATTGCTTCCCTCCCAGTTTAAGATAACCAATGTGATAAAAGAATCTTGTCATGGGGATGTTGAAATAAGGAGCCAACTGTGTGATTTTAAACATTTGTGGTCTGGATTAAAAACAGGAAGTACACAAGTAGGCCTGCAACCAAAAAGAGAAAAAACAGGTTCTGACACAACATTTCTGATAATACATAAAATAGCAATCAACCGAACTTCGCAGGTGCTGATTAACCTGTTGATATTTTTAGTGTATTATGTCTGTATTTCTGATTTTCCTATCTTTACTTCATAGCTTAAACTTCACAGTTATGAACCAGAAAATGGCATGGGGGGAGGGAATCTATGTTACTGTATTTTGAGATGGTGTGTGTTTGGAAGGAAAATATCACCAGCCCAGAAATGGATTTGAATGTCAAAATTGTTTACAAACTGTGAAAGTAAGAATATTTTCATAACTGTTTTGATTGCCAGAGCTTCTCCCAAGTTCAAAATATATATCTTTTCTTCTAGTATTTCTCAACTGTTATAGATTTCTAAATAAACCCAAAATAGTGACCAGTGAGTGGGAGAAAGACATTGCGTTGAGCATATTTAAAATAAAGTAAAACGGTCTAAGTTGGGTTTCCTTCTAATTTTATCATTTGGTGGCACAGGAAACAAAGGTCTAAATGAAGGTGAAGGAAATCTTGCCCTTTTTAAAAATCTAATTTTTTTCTTTTTGTCATACATGGAGCCAAACTAGTGTTTGGCTGTTACTGGCAATGATGCATGGAATGAGCAGGTTACTTCAGTGATAAAAGGTACTGCAGATGCTGGAGAATCCGAGATAACAAGCATGGGGCTGGATGAACACAGCAGGTCAAGCAGCATCATAGGAGCAGGAAAACTTGACGTTTCGGGCCTAAACCCTTTAGGCCCG
>JAHRHZ010000047.1:12339030-12352611 GCA_024137785.1 Ginglymostoma cirratum | reverse complement strand
TTTAGGCCCGAAACGTCAAGTTTTCCTGCTCCTATGATGCTGCTTGACCTGCTGTGTTCATCCAGCCCCATGCTTGTTATCTAGGTTACTTCGGTGTTAATGCGTCCATTTGATACAGTTACAGCTGGCTTATTTAGAAGCTACACCTTCCACCTCTCCTGATATTCCTCCAGATTCTTTATAGAGCCAGAAAAAGTTCATACTTGACAGGTTTGATTTTTTTTTTTAACTGTTCCTCAATAATTATCAGTGAACTGATTTGCATTAACAATATAGAACAAAATTCTCAATGATCAAGTTAAAGAAACTAGACAATCTCCCTTCCCCTTTTTATTGAGCTATCCACGCTAAGGATTATCCGACCTTTGTACAGAAATATGGAAGTCAGTGGACAAAATGTAATAGCTGATTAAAAAAATAGGATCAGTCTCCAATGTTTAAAGGTATGTTGCTCAAATACAGTATTATTTAAAAGGTAAAGCATACAGAAAGCAAATTATTTGCAAATCAAGTTGCTGGTTATGTTGGATGATATATTATCTAACAGCGTAATTTTTATTTTCTCTCCAAAACTGATATCTGTTTAATCTAACTAAATGGTATATATTTGAGAGACGTTCATTATGGCAGTTAGATAGGTATAGAAATATTTGGCTTTTGATATTTTGTTATCCAAGTTTTTCCCATTGCTATAATGTTCACTGTATGCAGAATTGCATTTTCTTCTTCCTTTTCTTTTCCCTACCCATGGTATTCGTAAAGAAACTGGTGATGGTGTTGTATTTAAAAAATGTGTTCTTCTGTGTTTCTTTTCCTCTTCATGTTGGGGTATTTTGTTCATGGCTCTAAATCATCTTTTCTTCTGAGCTTAAGTGTTGTCAATACCAAAGCATTATATGAGAAAAAACATCCAAACTGCTCTGCACCTGAGAAGGTCTTGTTCATAATTCTTATTACGAATCATTCTCTCATTGGATGTATTAGAATGCAAGATGCAGCTGGGTATATGCAAACAGAAAACACAAGCACAATAGTAGACTTTGTGCCGATGTACCCTCTCCGGACAGTGTGCAAGACTTTCACTGAGAGCTGCTATTTTCATTCACACTGTATTTTTTATCATTTTAACTCGTATTTTTACACGTTGATTGAACCATATGTTGGATATGCAATAAACTGTTTACTGAACACTGTTGCCTGTTGACAGGGCAAGACAGTGTTATAGAGCTGTACCGATTTGCATTTGTTAAGCACAGTGTGCACAGTTGTACAGCTTTGCCATTTTGTACACGGCAAGAGTTCATAATTTTTTCAAATAAAGTGACTATATACAATTATGTTTATATAAAAAATATTGATTGGATCAATCTTTGCTGTGCTAAGTATCTTTGCTTACTGAAGTTGTACAATAAAACATTTTCTTAAAAAGGGACTTCTTGGTTCTGGTTATTTTGTTCTAATGTTGCGAGAACGCAGTGTTTACTGTTTAGTTCTGAGGTTACGGATCTATTTCTTTGTTTCCTGTGGAAATTGACTGTGTGCCTAGATCTAAGTTGTCTAAAATTCTGTGTTCATTGTCACCTGGCAATAACATTCAGTTTCCTAAAATGTTACTAGCAAAGCTACCTTTCTAGCAAAACAGGACCTTCAGTGATTCTATTTCACAACAGTGTAGAAGTAGGTCACAGATTGATTACTGGTCTAAGACCCTTTCATGGACAAGGATTGTAAAATCTTTCAATTTTATTCTCTTCCAATGAAACGTAGCATAAGCATTTTGCTATAAATGGACAAAAATAATGTGTGTATCATCAATATATCTGGACAGGTAACTTTGGAGAAACCTATCTGTATGTATTTTAACATTCTGGGTTTGAATAAGCTGTATTCTGTTTGCCTGATTTGTCTAGACACGTAGTACTTGCCAACTGGAACCCACTGTATTTAAAATGACAAAGCACTCCTATAGTTGTTCGTGGAATGGTGCATTAAAACAAATGCAAAGTGGTCTTGATGTCTTTGGAATGCATGGTTTTTTTTTCTATTATAGTGACACGTGCAAGTTTCTTCTCTCGTGTGTAGTGTAGCTTCCTGATGCTGATTTCCCCAGCCCTTCCCAAATCTACATTTTCCAATAGATCTTTGTGCATAATTAATTATAAAAAAAAACTTCCTTTTGTAAAAGGAACAAAAAAATTTCATTTTAAATGTGAGGCAGTATCATGAATAAGATTGAATGCTTCACTGCTCCAGTGCTCCGATTCTGACATCACTGATGAAAATGGCACATTGTTCTTCTTACCTGTACCTTTTTTTTTGTGGAAAGTTAATTTTGTCAAATGCTTTCTAATTTAATCAGAACAGCATCCTGTGGTTCAGGTGTCAAATGCATTGTCTAGTGTGGAACTGTGGCAAATTTTTTTATCCCCTAGTGTGTGCCAGGTTTAGTGATCTGGAACTGAAATAGTACTGGAAATACTCCGGTATTATTAGCAACTTTGGTGAGAGAAATGGTGATTATTAACAGTGTGAAAAGAGCAAAAAGGAAGGTTTGTGTTGGGTGGAAGGGTGAAAAGCTGACTAATATTTTTCAAATGGGTGTAATGAGCTGTTCCCAGTTGCTCAGCCTGCAATGTAAAAGTCTGACTATTTATAATTATTAGTTATTGTCACATGGATGGGAGCATTGTAAGAAATTAATATTTATAATGTCACCTGTAATATACATCCCAAAGTACTTCAGGTAATGGATTGCATTTGAAGTATGATTGTTCATTATGAAGGGAAATGTACAACCAATTTTTCATGCTCAAGTCATCACACACCAAATTAACTATTTTATAAAAATATGAACATACAACTTTGGATTAGGTCATTCGTTCCTTCGAGTCTGACCTACCACTGAATAAAAATATGGCTGATATCGTTATGGTCTCGACTCCACCCTCCTCTTGTACTTTCCACCTCCCTGGCTCCTTGACTTCCTTGTCTATCAAAAAAATTACCCACCTGTGCCTTGGATAAATTAAATGACACAGCCTCTACTACTTTCGGAGGAAAAGAATTCCACAGATTTAACAATTCTCATGAAAATTCTCCTCCTTGTCTTAGAAGGGACACCTCTTATTCTTAAACTTATTCCCTAATTCTAGTCTCCTACTTCTAGTCTCTTCCACTCACCCACGAAGTAAGTAAATGGGATATTTTGTTTAATGTGTCATCTAAAAAAAACCTGGTTCATCAACGATGCAGTTTTTTGTATTAGTATTTTAAGCCTGCAGTGAGACTTGAGCACACATCCCCCAAATTTCAAATGAATCTAGCAGTTGCAGGTTTAAGATATACTTTTAAGATATTTAATTTCACTAGTCGAAACGATCACGAGTGAAAACCTTTATCCTCTGCAGGGATGGAAACACTGGTCTAACTAAGCAACTAAACATATGCCACACTCTACTGATGAAAGCAACCTCAGCAAAGCATTTGAACTGAAGGAGGGTGGGCTGAGACAGGATATTGACAGAGAGGTATAAAGTAGAATAAAATTATAGTTTTCTTGAGTCTGGAAAGTGTCTTGCCATTGCTTGGCACTGTACAAGGGCAAAATTGATTTACTTAGTACAAGCAAATGGCTGCCTTTCTAGTAATGTGATGCCAGCAGGGAAATGAGTGCTGCACTTTGTTCTCCAGTGACAGATGTCTTTTAGCAACCCAGAACAAATGTTGATTTGCTTACATTTCCTTCCCTTCTACAGTGGCATTTATTTACTATTTGAGTTAAGATGGGAAAGAAAATTGTAAATATGTTGGCTTGGTGATAAATCTAAATTATCAGCTGCAAAATTTGTGACAAATCAATGTGTGATGTCTTTTAAGACCAATCATTTCTTGGATTCAAATTAAAATTGTTTTGAGTCTGAAATCCTCCGTTTTGCTGTGTCTTTCTGAATACTTACATGTAAAACCCTATAATGAAAAAAGTACACTTGGTTCAATTTAAAGCATCCTGTACGTAATGGCTGATTTTCCAGCTACAGTTGCATTGCTTTTGAAACTTGTTTTCCACAAAAAGTGTGCAAAGTTTCAGGTAATGATTTCAGTACAGGTACTGGGTGTATAAATTCCTTGAGGCTGTCTCATACTGAAGCAAAGAAATAATCAACACATTATTTACATTTACGTTATTTACATTAGCAACATTTAAGAGACATGTTGACAGATACATAAACAGGCAGGGAATAGAGGGATATGGACTGTGTGGAAGCAAAAACTTTTTAGTTTAGAAAGGCATCATGTGTCAGTGCAGGCTTGGTGGGCCAAAGGGCCACTTCCTGTGCCATACTGCTCTTTGTGTCTGCACCCAGCCAAGTGTAGAAAGAACACATTGCGAACCAAGTGATCTGTCGTATCAGATACAGTCTTAGTCCAATGCTAATCAGCAGTTTGTCTGGAATTGCAATTTCCTTGTGCCAGTGAATAAGTGAGTGCAGGGTAGATTCAAAGATACTTCATGCTTCCCTCATTTTTTTTTTCCCCTATACAGTTTACAAGATTTGAACTTCATGCCAACAAGCTTATATACATGTGAACAAACAATGTAGATTGATTTTTTCTTATCATTAAATACTGTTGAGCCATTATCTCAATGGAAGGTATACAGAATTCTGTACATCAGATACCTATCAAAGACTTAGTCCCAATGTTGGAGACCAGAATGTTTGGCTATGCAGTTTTTATTTGAAAGTCTCATGCTTCAGATATAGTGCAACCACCTGCTGATTTGATGCTGGTCTGTTGTGCATTAATATTTTACACTAAAGGCTACTCCCTAAAATGTTAATGCCTCTTTCATTTTATATTTAGAGGCATCTTACAACCTGAGTGAGGTTGCCAGTCTGTGTGAAAGTATAGGTAATTGTGTCATTGGGCTATGTTTATCAATAGTCAAAGAGGTAGCCTGTCTCCTATGCATGTTTAAAAACAGTTAGACACTTTCAGCCTAGATGAATGGCATCAATCAAAAACAATCACCCAGAGATGAAAGGACTGGGTCCTTAATTCAGTGCATCAACTACCTTTTTTGACTCTTTTAACATGCATACATCAACTCTCGCCATGGGATTATAGAAATTGCTAGATGACAGAAGACCAAAGTCCAAATGATTCACTTTGGACGACCCTGATGAATAAATGATATGGTAGTTATGGAGTTGTTAACAAATCATAGCAATTGATCTATCAATTAGTCTTTATCAGATCTGGACATAACATGAAAACACTGCGGGAAGATCTTTGAGAACCCTAGATCCGAAGCCACCTGTTCTTCCCAAGCATGCTACTCTTTTCGTATCTAATTACTCAAATAAGTCACAAACTATGTTCTGAAATGTTATTTTCTACAAGAAAATGATCTAATTTACATCGAAAGAAACTGTTTCCAGCATAATCTAGAGCTTGTGCCGGGGCTTGATCAAGGTCTCGCTAAAATAGCGGCCCAAATATTTCAGTCAAGTTCAGAGACTTGATTTCTGGCCTTGATCGCATTAAAAAAAATTACCCAAATACCTTCAGATGTTCTCTCACTGGAACTTCCTGATCAGGGCCCTCCTTTTGTGAAACTATCCAGGAATCTATAAGTCCAGCAGCAAAAAGAATTGGCACAGCAAAGGGGGTCAGTGTTGGAGTACCATGTTCTATGAAAGAGTAAGAAGTAAAACTGAGTGAGGTTAGGGTACCAGGGTCCAAAGTGGGTGGTGTGGTGGAGATAATGGGTAGGATGCCAGATGGTAAAGGCTGATAGCATCTCAAATGAGTGGGTGTCAGGTGGCTGAATGTGCGCTTTGGAAAGCGAGTGTGAGGTGGGACCATCTGGCAGTTTGGGGGTGGCGGAGGCTAGGGAGTAAAGTCTGATAGGTGGGAAATTTTATTGGGTCTATGGTTCATCAGGCTGACAGGATGGAATGTCGCTTTGTTAACCTTCACCAGAAATAACAACAACTTGTATGAAACAAATTAAAATATTTTGGCCTTCTATTTAATTTCCTTATGTAGTTTAGTCTCATACTTCATGAAATAATCTGGGAAGTCACGTTGTATGAAAGGTGCTAAATAAATCTATTTAATGGTAATCCATGTTCATCAGTCGGCAGATAGGCAATTACTTTCATACAGCCTCATTAGTGTCACTGTTCATTGTTCACTGTAGACATTTATGTGAAGGATGTTCAAATGTCCTTCACTACCTTATCTACTTCAGATATATTATTACACAGACGTTCTCTCCTTTCACACTTCTCTTCTGATTTCCAGACACTCTGGCATTTATTTTCAGTAATTAACATTCCATTCTCACATTAATCTACACCTCACTGCTGGGCCTGTGTCTTGGGAGCGTCTGGAGTATGATTTAATCCAATTTAAAGCTTGCTCTTTTCTGGCCTAACCCTCTATACGCTGCCAGACTTCAACCAGGTTTACTTATAAACGCCATGACAATTGAACTTTTTTGTTCCACCCGTGGCTAAGGGCCTATGTGTGTTCATGGAGTAGCTGAGATGAAGAGCCACATATGCAATGAATCATTGACTGAAGCACATGCAGTATTCCACTTGTGATCCATTGTACCGTGCTGCTGCACAAACCTTTCTTTAAGAAGAATCTGAGAAGTTTTCATTCTAAATAATTTTCAGAGATTTGTTTTTCTCTTTGATTACTTTCAGTATCTATGAAACTACTCCATGCTCCTTAGACATCACCAAAATCTTTCTAATGCCAACTGCAAAATGTGTATTATACAAACCTCTTTAATAAGCCATATAAAACCTTGCTGCCATTGGTTGAACATGCCCTGGAATTGTAGTGTTGGAGTGAGGGCCAGGTGGGTTTCATTGACTGAGATCCTTGATTGGGATTGTTAATCTGTGCCAATCAGGGAGCCCTGGCTGACAGATATAAACAGGAGATGCGGAGAGCCTCCTTCTGCTAGGAGGAGCAGATTTGAGCTATCTAGTCAGAGCCCATGTATCGTATACATGTAAATAAAGGGTGACTTGGTGATGCACCGGCCTCTCTGCAGCTATTTCAATATACAGCCTTATCTCTCAACCTCTGATGCCTGTCCTAAGGCATTACTTGCTTATGCTTTTTAAACAGGAATTAGTGCGAGAGGTCACATTATGGCCTATTACCATTCAGCCTCGAATATTCAATTACTGTGGGGGAAGGAATTGTATTTTATCTAGCCCACCCATTTCCTGGAGTCTCCAATCATTCCATCCCCGCCATTCACCCTAAATTTAGCTTCTGATACCCCACCAATGTAGTTAGTTGAGGCCCATTTTCTCCATTTGCCCTCCTCCCCACCCACCCATATGCTCCTGCGCGCACACAGACTGACAAAACGGCCAGCACTTGATACCCACTACTAAACACCATCCTTTTACCTATTGCCAACATCAGAGAACAACTCAATAGTATCCAAGGGCCTGGATAAATGGTTGAATAGAAATGAACTCAAATCTCAGCATGGAAGGTTGTGAATTAAAATTTATTTAATTGAATAGTAATCTCTAAATTATAAAATTGTGGTTTTAAAAAACCCACTCTGGTTTAGATACGACTACAGATTTATAACAATGAAGATTTGTAATTGTATTCAGAATTTTTACAATTAATTAGTTGTGGGTGTTGCTGGCTGGGCTGGCATCTATTGTCCATCCTTGAGAAAGTGGTGGTGAGCTGTCTTCTTAAACCAATATGGTCTATAAACACTATTTAATTAAATGAATATGAATTCGCCACCTTCCGTGGTGCAATTTGATTTCAATCCTTTTGAATTATTAGTCCTAAATGGCCTAGCAAGTCATTAATCTGTATTCAGGAAGACAGCTGACCACCACCTTCTTATGGGCAAATTGGCAATGGGTTATCAATGTTTACCCAGCCAGTGATGCCTACATCCCTTGAGTGAATCATGCCTAAATTGTGTCCATTTTATAATCTGAGACACGAAAGAAAATTTGCCTTGATGTGTGATTAACTGATTGGAGATTACTAATCTGCTGTCTGCTCCAATATAAATATATTTGCCACTCTTAGATTGGTTAAATGCCTGTTTGATTGGTAGCCATCTCAATTGAATTAGCCTCAGTATATTTAGGCTGTTACATGTGTGAATGCTGCCTGATTGTGTGAATAGGGTCTGTGACGGAGTTTTGTTAACATTTACATAAACATTGCATTTCAATACTAAATTAATCCCTTAATTTAAAGCTCTAACTTTGAAGGAAATGTATGCAAACAACTTCCTTGATTTGGAATCTTAACAGGAAGAGCATTTGCCTGAAATTTCAGATTCTAGGAAAAGCCTTTTTGTATTTTCTCCACCGTTCTGAGGAAGGGTCACCAGACCTGGAGTGTTAACTCAGATTTTTATTTCTTCACAGATGCTGCCAGACCTGTTGTGCTTTCCCAGCAACTTCTGCTTTTATTGCCTTAAGGCCCTCAGACTCCTAAAATATAAATAGATAACACAGTGAGGAGCTGGAGGAACACAGCAGGCCAGGCAGCATCAGAGGAGCAGAAAAGCTGATGTCCTGACTCGAAATGATGGATCTCACAGGTAGTGCCCTTCTCACCACCAGCCAAGTGATGTCTTGGTGCTTGTTTATATCATGGAATCCCTACAGTGTGGAAACAGGCCCTTCGGCCCAACAAGTCCACACCGAACCTCAGAGCATCCCACCCAGACCCACACCTCCCTGAACACTATGGGGGAATTTAGCATGGCCAATCCACCTAACCTGCACATCTTTGGACTGTGGGAGGAAACTGGAGCACCCGGAGGAAACCCACGCAGACACAGGGAGAATGTGCAAACTCCACACAGACAGGCGCCTGAGGCTAGAATCGAACCCGGGTCCCTGGCGCTGTGAGGCAGCAGTGCTAACCACTGAGCCACCATGCCACCCCTTGTTGGAAAGTTCCTGCGATAAGGCATTCCACCAAATAGCATTAACATTCTGTTCAGGGAACAACCCAACAGGTCAAAATCAAATCAACTCAAAGATTCTGTCTGAGGTGACTGACCTTAGCAGGGTGTCGTGTTTGTGTCTTACATCTTGCCAGTGTCTGCTTTGAGATCCACTGCCCTCTTGCTGGAATCAAGGGGCTGTTTCATTGTCCCAGATGTCATTTTCTTTAGAGGTATGACATTTCACACCTATACTATGTGAAGCTGAATGAAGCCCTCACTTACTGTAACCCATCAACTGAGGCAAGCTACCAGTGTATACACACTAGTGTTAACTACCAGCTACTTAAAGCCATAGGTGAGAGCTGAGGGCACCAAAGGGGCACCGATGATGCTTAGCCACATTCAATACCAGTGTCTGTGGCTGGCATGGACTTAGAGATTTCAGTCTGTCACTGAAATCCTCCAGACCAATCCACATCAGCCAATTGCAAAGAATTCTCAGTTAAATATGACCAATTTGTTTCTGTTTTACACTGATCACACTTGAAAGGTTCTGACTATGCTGGCATCATCATTGAAACCAACTTAGAGGAGTTACTGAATGTTCTTGTGGTATAGAGGTAGTGTCCCTACCTCTGGACCAGAAAGTTCAAATCCCACCTGCCCCTGATGTGTGTCATATTGTCTCTGAATAGGTTGATTTATAAAAATAACTAGAGGTGTCACGGAGCCTGTTTGAGACTTCAATTAGCACACACAATTACAACTGAAGCATATTCAGTTAATTGGCACTGGTGCTGCTTTGCCAGGTTCAGCAACACACTCTTGATTGAGGATCAAGATGAAGTTCAAACTTTAAAAAAATTAGCCAGAGGAGTGTTGCATATTCACTGAGCTTTCCAACAGTTCCTGCTCCATTCCAAATAACCCCTTTACAAACCAGTTCCACACCTGGAATGTGAGCTACCAAGGAGACACAGCAATAACTGTAACTACAAATCCTTGAAAAATGTTTTCAAGGGGCTTGTTAAAGGAGAATATCTCCCTGTGTCTGGTTTTATCAGGTATGTATACTTTTCCATAAATATTGGTGCACTTTATAACAATAACAGGATTTACTTATATTAAAGCTTTAACACTTTGAAACATCATGGTATTTAACTACAAGTAAAAATTTGACATGGGTTTTATAGGGAAATATAAGTACAGGTGCCAAATGCTTAGTTAAAGAGAGTGGTTTTAAGGAGTGTCTTAAATGAGAGATGAAGACAAGCTTGTTTTGGGACATAATTCCAGGGCATACCATCCAGGCTGTGAAAGGCAAGGTAACCAATGGTGAAGCGATGGAAATCAGGGATATTAAAGAGACTGGAATCGGCAGAGGGCAGACATCTCGAGGTTGTGGAAGTGGAGGAGATTGCAGAGCTAAGGAGAGGCAAGGCCATTTGTAAACACTGATGACATTTTTAAAATCAGAGTGTTGTGGCCCTTGAGGCCTAAGCAAATCAACACATTATAAGTTTTTTTAATCAACCTGTTCAGGTAGATTTCCATCGCAGATGAGACTTGAGCCCGGACCTTCTGGCCCAGAAGGTATCCTATAAGATGGTAAACGTTTGCATCTTTATTGGTGTTACTTTGATACATGTTATTTACTGCTGCGAGGAGTTGTTGTCCACTCTGAGGATGCAAATTCCTGATGACTGTAAATGAACACCGTGTGTGATCAGCCAGAGCTGCTGCTGGGGAAGTCGAGATGTTTGTAAGAGTCTGCCTTCCTCTTTGGTGGGTGAGAGATCAGCTGACCAAAGGCAGGCATAACTGGTAGCAGTAGGCACCAGCTTGTTTTTAATTTCAAAAAATAACTTTATTCATTAAAAAATCTTTATCTACATACGTGGTCGCTGTAGCAGTTTGGCTCTATACAGCCCTCACATATGGAGAACAAACAAAACCAAGGCATTTCTTACTTGTACAAGACTATATTTACATACATTTGAGGCACTAGAAGGGCCCAATATCTAAATGGACCCCTAATTAGCTTCAGCAGAAAGACCTTAGATGGTTGTCTTTCCTTGCTGCACCTTAGCAACAGCTGAACCAACTTTACCAAATGTCACTATCTACTGAGGTTCACACTGTGCCCATTGTTACAAAGGATGATTCTGACCCAGGCACCATGGAGCGCTCCAAGTGGTTGAACTGTTCCGTATCACCCTGTCCTTTGTGGGGAAATTTGCAAAGAAAAACACCTTTGACCACCAGTCCATCAGGAACTGGTCAGCATGTAGCGTCCTTGAGACCCTGCAGGAGGAGAGGGTGGATCCTGTCGGGTTGTTCCCTGAGCAAACTGTTAAAGCCATTTAGCAGAATGCCTCATCGCCAGAACTTTCCAACAAGCACCAAGACATCGCTTGTCTGGTGGTGAGAAGTGAGATCCTTTCTGTACGCCTGGACTCTTTGCCCCACCGCACGCTGCCGTCAAAATGGCTGTTGGGGATGGGGGTAGGTGGTTGGGATTTTCATACATCTCCTGCTGGAATGTGCCTTTGTAAAAAGGAAGTCTGGAGACAGATGCAGTGGTTTTTGTTGAGGTTCATCCCGAACACAGAACTCTGTGCTCTACAGTCTGTTCCCTGGGACTCACAGCAAGTCGAACATTGACTGTGCCTGAAGGATCAGCAACTTGGTGAAAGATGCTATTTTCTCTGTCTGAAGCTTGTTTATCTTCCAGACCAAGCAGTTGACCTTGACCAAATGTTGCAAACTGGCACATTCCAAGGCCCAAGACTATGTGCTGAGGGATGTGCTAAAGCGTCGGGCAGCAGCCACCAAGGTGCAGTGGGGAAAGACCACAGTCTGAGGTCTTCCTGCTGATGTACAATGGGGGTCCGTTCAGTTATTGGACCCTCCTGGTGCAAGTAGACACCACCTTGTGTCTGAGTGAGACAGGCTGAGTGAGAATCACTGGGAATCTGGTTCAAACTGGGAATTTGGTGCAGAGGAGGAAAGAGTAGCTTTAAGTAAGATGGACTGGAAGAATGACTATCTCACTGGAGTGGGAGGTGAGCGGGAGAGGATAAAAGGCAGCGCTTGAGAGGCTGACCAATATTGAGAAAGCAGCGGGTGACATCATGGAGCATAACATGATACATGTGCAGGGAAACCAGCTGATTGGTGAATATTTCTTGTGGTTAAAGCAAAGGAAGGTCTTTAGTTTGTGTTTACGTTTCCAGTCTTTCTTTTTCTTAAAAATAACTTGTTAGGCTTAATATTGATATTGTTGTTTAAAAAAATGTTGCGATAGAGTATAAAGATTGGGGGGATTCTACAAATGTAAAGAGCAGGGATACTAATGGACTAGCCACATAAATATTGTGGCTACAAGAGTAGGTCAGACACTGGGAATCCTATAGCAATGGGAACTCCTCAAGGCCCAACGACTGTCCACAAGTCACAATTCAGGAGTGTGATGGAATACTTCCCACCTGCCTGGATGAGTGCACCTCCAACAACACTTAAGAAGCTCGACACCATCCAGGAGAAAGCAGCCTGCTTGATTGCCACCACATCCACTCCCTCCACCACCAACACTCAATATCAACTCAACACCCACTATCTACAAGATGCATTGTAGCAATTCAACAAGGCTCCTTAGACAATACCTTCCAAACCAAACCACCTAGAGGCCAAAGGCAGTAGATACATGGGAATACCATCACCTGCAAGTTCCTGTCCAAGTGTCACCATCGTGACTTGGAAATGTATCACAGTTCCTTCACTATGGCTGGGTCAAAATCCTGGAACTCTTTCCTCAGCAGCGTTGTGCATCTACCTTCACCAAATGGACTGCAGTTGTTCAAGAAGGTGGATCACCACCCCTTTCTCAAGGGCAACCAGAAATAGGCGATAAATGCTGGCCCAGAAACCCTGAATTAATAATAATAAAAGGCCTCCCTATATATGGTACATTATTGCAACAATGAAACATCTGAAATCACTTTGAAGAATATTTCTGGAGTGCAGTCTTTTATATAGTCTGGCTCTTTTGTTCTTTGTTGACAGTTTCTGTTTTGAATTTCTGCGATAGTTAGCAGGGACAGAATCAATAGTTGTGTTTCAGACAGTGGGACAGAGAAGTCGAGATGAAAAGCAAGAGTTTCTATCTGAGAACAGTGTTATCTCCAAGCCAGTGCTCCAAACCACCTACCTCTAGGGCCTCAGTATAAACCCCTCATGCTCTGGAGGAGGTAACACATACAACGCTGCACACTGCTCTGGAATGTACCCTGTATGGACTAATCATCGTAGTCAGCAAATAAGGAGGTGATGACTTGGCTGCAGGATTTGCATGCAATTAACCCAATGCTAGTTGCTTCTTTCCTGGATTGAAGTGGCAGTTCTATAAATGAGATACTAAGACCCAAATGAAGAGGTGATTTTGGTTAGCGATTACAAGTTGTAGAGCTGGATGAACCCAGCAGGCCAAGCAGCATCAGAGGAGCAGGAAGGCTGATGTTTCGGGCCTAGACCCTTCTTCAGAAACCGGGGTGGGGAAGGGGGTTCTGAAATAAATAGGGAGAGAGGGGGAGGTGGATAGAAGATGG
>JAHRHZ010000047.1:12289505-12334030 GCA_024137785.1 Ginglymostoma cirratum | reverse complement strand
AGACCCTTCTTCAGAAAATTTTCTGAAGAAGGGTCTAGGCCCGGAACGTCAGCTTTCCTGCTCTTCTGATGCTGCTTGGCCTGCTGTATTCATCCAGCTCTACACCTTGTTATTCCAGATTAGGTTATTCCAGGATTGGCTGAAGTGATATTGCAATGACTCAAGTGGAAGGTTTACTGTCCAGTGTCAAACAGAATTGCACACATGTGGGTAGACAGGGAGGAGAGCGCCAAGTGTCTAGCCATGATGCTCCCGCTATCATGAGGCAGATCTAGTTGATAAGCTTCTCCTAACCATCATCTCTCGATTTTGTTTTATGACTGACAGATTGAAATCCTTCCCTGGTTATTGTCCCAGCCTAATTCCTTCTCCAGTGGGGTGTTCTCCACCCACACGCTCAACTCCTTGGAAACCAGTCGTCTTCTCTACCCCATCTACTCTGCCATTGTCACTTTGCTTCCAAGATTGGAAACACCCAAAATCCACTCTCCTTCCCATCTCCTTTCCTGCTTTCAAAAACCTCCTTGCAATCCATCTGTCTCCGCTCTCCCTCGCTAATCTCCGACTTGGCCTCTTCCCTTTCCCAGCCCTGCTGCATGCACAGGTCGATTTCCTGTCAGCTCCTCTGAAAGGTGTGGGATGCATCACAGAGATTGATGATGCCACTATTCCTTGGGGTCCTCAGAGAAATCTCTTTGATTCCTCATATGACCAGGCCACCCTGGTGTCAGTTTGGCTCAACTGCCTGTGGGTGAAGTCAATTTCTTCATGAAGATCACACACTGGGAAGCTGTTCCAAAGGGGCCAAGTTCAAGGGCAAACCAACAACATCCAGCTGAATGACTTTGTGATAAAAATGGTGATGAAGAAATGAGGCTGACTTTCCTGTATAAGTTACCAAGGAATCCAGCCCATTTACTTTGGCTGTAGATCTTACTAGAAACGGAAGATGATGAAGTCCTTGGGCCGAATCTTTATTTTATTTTTTATCTTTATTTTATCTGCATTTATTTGGCTAAGTGCCTGTAGCATCAGGTTTTATTTTGTGGAAAGGGGGGAGGTTTTCATTGTGAGGCCTAGCATGATGTCTCACCATATCTTTCCAAACACGATCATTAACTACCCAGCCCATTTCTACCACATCCCTCACATCCGACTGTGCCCCATCTTACCAGGTGCTGTTGCCACTTGGCGGATATCTGTCGAAAGACTGCTATGCACCTGGACAAATGTTAGTAAATTGATGTTTCCCCTCACTAGCAGCATCTAACGGCCATAAAGCCACACTGTTTATGGCACATAGCTGGTACGGCTGTCCCTCCCTCTCACAAACAACCCCGTTCTCTCACCAAAGTCGCTGTTAAACCACCGGGTCACACAGTTTACCTGCACTTAGCTACATCCCTTCTAAACACCGTCCCTCCATCTCTGATATTCTGCTCCCAGTGCTCACTGGAGACCTGCAGCTTGTTGCTGTCCAGTAAGGGAGACAGGCAATCAGACCATTCCAAAGTTGAGCTTTTATTTAGAGCCAGCAAAAGGGAACAGAAAGGAAGCCATATAAGCTGCAGTTACCCCCCTCCCCCATAATGTGAACCAAATGCATCTCAAACTTGAGGATCCACAATGATCTGCTGCAGCCCACTCTCACCAAATAGAACCAGGGAGGGCGGTGTCAGTCAGCTCCTGCCTGTGCTTGGAGCAGCTAATGCCGCTGAGCTGGGTCATACACAAGGAGATCTCCCTCCAGCTCAGTGTCCTCGCCCTCCTCCTTCAACTGCCCCAGGCCCTCAGCTCCAGCACAGCACCTCATTGCCTGCTCCAATTGTGCAGAGCACAGGGCACCAGGGCAATGCAGCACACTCTGCCTGGACTGGACTGGAGATTCCACCCTCTGCCCCTCCCCCCCACCATTCTCCTCCCCCCCCAAGCTGCTCCAGGCTGCGGAATTACATGGTCGGGAGCCCCAGCGACTGCTCCACCACGGCCCCAGTTACAGCGCAGGTAACAACTTGGTGAAGGTGCTGCTCCAGCTGAGACACCAACACATGGCATCACAAGGGGAGTGTCTACTGCTCTCAGACCCCCTTCCCATCCCTGGGCCACACCAACCATTCCACCTTCCCCTGCATTCACTAGAGACCAGTGTCATCCTTACATGACAGATAACGCAGCAATGTTCCTATTGTCCCATAGCATCCTTGGATGTTTCAAATGTTACTGGTTGCTTTTGTTCACCATTTCTCATTTTTTCAGTCATTTGTTGCCAATTTGATCAGCAGTTGAAGCCGAAGGAAATTCACTTTGCATGCATACAAATGGATGACTGGAAACTAAGTGTAGCTGCAATTTGCACACTCCTGTTTCATGTATTTGCCCCTTAAATGTGCTAACATCCAGGAGACATGGACCCCATGCTTTCACCCATCAAAGTGACCCTGCCCCTTTCAGTCTACCGCAACTTGTTTATCATTCATCGATGTGCCCTTAAGCTGCTAATAGATTAAGGTGGCTTTTTTAAAGCACCCTGGTCTTTGAGGATGTTTGTCCTCAGACTGTGTCATTTGCTGAGCCAAAATTTGTTGCCAAGCATTAAGGGTCAGCTACAATGCTGTGAGTGTGGAGTTACACATAAACCAGACTAAGTAAGAACTGAAAGAACTGCGGACACTGTAAATCAGGAGCAAAAACAAAGTTTCTGGAAAAGCTCAGCAAGTCTGGCAGCATCTGTGAAGACAAAAAACAGAGTTAACGCTTTGGGTCCGGTGACCCTTCCTCAGAAATGGTGGTGCCTGGGAAAACGTCAGTTTATATGCAGAAAAAAGGACCCTTTAGCTGCGAATAGACTAAGATGGCTACATCTTACAGGGTGCCTTTAAAAAGCCACCTTAATCTATTACCAGCTTAAGGGCACATTTTTCTGCATATAAACTGACGTTTTCCCAGCCACCATCAGTTCTGAGGAAGGGTCACCGGATCTGAAACATTAACTCTGTTTTTCAAGATTAAATAAGGAAGGTAGATAACCTTCCTCAAAGAACATTAGTGATACAAATGAGTTCTTACAAAAATTCAGAATTTTGTTGAACTTGTATTTCATCGTCTGCCATGCTGGGATTCAAACCCCAATTCCCCAGATCAGTTCCCCAGACTGACCCTGAGGAAGGGTCACTGGACGCGAAACGTTAACTCTGATTTCTCTCCATGGATGCTGCCAGACCTGCTGAGCTTTTCCAGCAATTTCTGTTTTTGTCTCTGATTTACAGCATCCTCATTACTTCCAGTTTTTACTCCCCCAGAACATTAGCCCGGGGTTCAGGATTACTAGACACTGACATTACCACATGCCACTTACCAATGACTAAGGTTAGGGATAGAGTAAAAGCACAATTTAAAAAATTGCAGATGACACAGTCATTGAGGATATTCAAGACAGTGATCTATTTCAAACACTCAGGGAATCAAGGGGGAGGCAATGGTCTAGTGGTATTGTCACTGGACTGTTTATCCAGAGACCCAGATAACATTCTGGAGAATCCGAGATAACAAGCATGGGGCTGGATGAACACAGCAGGTCAAGCAGCATCACAGGAGCAGGAAAACTTGACGTTTCGGGCCTAAACCCTTCATCAGAAATGGGGGAGGGGAAGAGGGTTCTGAAATAAATAGGGAGAGAGGGGGAGGTGGATAGAGGATGGATAGAGGAGAGGATAGGTGGAGAGGAGGCAGACAAGTCGAAGACCTGGGTTTGAATCCTGCCATGGCAGATGGTGGAATTTGAATTCAATAAAAAAAAATCTGGAATTAAGAATCTAATGATGACCATGAATCCACTGTTGATTGTTGGAAAAACCCACCTGGTTCACTAAATCCCTTTAGGGAAGGAAACTGCCATCCTTACCTGATCTGGCCTACATGTGACTCCAGACCCACAACAATGTGGTTGACTCTGAACTGCCCTCTGGGCAATTAGGGATGGACAATAAATGCTTCCTAGCCAGTGATGTCCTTCATCCCATTAATGAATAAAGGGATTTGGCAAACTCCAGGAAGTAGAGTTGATAGAGAAAATTGACTTTTATATGATTCAATAGTGGAAAAGACCAGCATCTTATGTTTTTGGCCACAAGCCAGAGCAGAGTGGCTGGCTGTATCCACCAAGCTGCTGCCAACCATTTCTGTAGGACATGATACCTCCACCTGACAATGGTCACATGGAAATATCTCTTAGGCTCAGGAAGAATCCAAAACAGCACCATTAGCTCCGGGGACCACCTACAGCATCCAGGGAGCGAAGTGTAGCATTGCCACATTGCTAGGCTGTGGCCTGAAAGTTCCATCTCCTTACAGGCAGGATGCAATAATCAGCAACAAATATTGAGCAAGACATTGATACAGAGAACCAGCCTCCAGTCAACCACTTCACCCAGCCTCACCTCCACTTTAACACTGAAGCGCTGGCTGTCCCGTGCTTCTGGACTGGTGCTTATTCTAACCTTTTATTTACATTTTATGAACATTGGGTTGACTTGTCCTGGAGCTGCTAACAGGTTAAGATGGCTTTTTTTAAAGGCTCCCCGGCCTTCGAGAATGTTTGTCCTCATATTGTGTAACCCCCTTTAATTGTTTCATTCCCTGTTTTCACATTTCATTCCCATGGAATTCTGACACTTACCTCTACTGGGTGCCCTGGAGTCTTTTATACCTGCGCTGAATCGCCCTGACAATTTGTCTGAGAGAATCTGGGTCTAAATAGCAACTTGCTTTCATAATATAAACAGAAAATGGGGGAAACAGTCAGCTGGTGTGCTGGTGTCAGTGGAGAAAGGAACTTACAAGGATCTGGGTCAAAACCAGAAAGTGCTGGAGAAGTTCGGCAGGTCTGGCAGCATTGGCAGAGAGAGAAAACAGAGTTAATGTTTTGAGTCCAGTGATCCTTCTTCAGAACTGGGTTCTGAAACATTAACTTTGTTTCTCTCTCTCCATGGATGCTGCCAGACCTGCTGAGTTTCTCCAACAATTTCTGCTTATTTCCCCTTGATTCCCTGAATATCCAAGGCTCCTAAACCACAATCACTACATTGGTATCAAAGGTGGTCATTCCACTGGGAATCAGCTCTGTGTGCTTGGCTGTAATGAGATCTGGAGTCGAGTGGCCCTGGTGGAAACATTAGGCAGCACAGGTCCTGCTTAGTAACAGCGAGTTAGTACAGCCAGATTTTGATTGTGGAGTTCTCATGCTCACACTTCACTCCCACGCTGGGCAGTGTAGAGGGGAGGGGGTCAATTGGGTATCTGCTGGGAGCTGGCGTCGGTTTAGTTGTGATGCCCTCCATGGATGAATAGCCCAATGACATGGTGTGTCCTGAAGAATGGCTGTTTGACCTTGACTCAGCCTGTAGAGAGTCACGGCTTTGTGGAGTGGGTTTTGGGGGTGGGGGAGAGGGAAGGGAGGACAATAGTCCAAAGGAATGATCTGGTTCCCACATGTGACTGGTCCCTGTGAGAATCTGGGCACACAGTTACACCGATGGCTTGTGTAACTGGCAGGTTCTATCTCTGCTGAGGCACTCTGCCCTTCTAGCTATAGATACGTTTCCACTGGAAAGACAGAGGCTGAGGGACGACCTCATTGAGGTCTACAAAATTATGAGAGGCACAAATAGGGTGGGCAATCAGAGGCTTTTCCCCAGAGGATGGAAAGATCAACGACAAGAGGGCACAGGCTCAAGGTGAGAGGTGGAAAATTTAGGGGAGAAATGTAGGGAAACTTTTTCACACAGAGGGTGGTGTGTGCCTGGAATGCATTGCCAGTGGAGGTGGTGGAAACAGGGACGTTAGTAACGTTTAAGGTGTATCTTGATAGACCATGAACGGGAGACAAACAGAGGGACAGAAACCATGTCTGGGCAATAAGTAATGTGTCTAAATGAAGATTAGGAGTTCGCACAGGCTTAGTGGGGCGAAGGGCCTGTTCCTGTGCTGTATTGTATTGTATTGTACTGCATTGTTTATCAAAAGTAAGCAGAGGACAAAGCCTCCCGTAAGTTAGCAGGAGATTTCAATGGCAACAGATTTAACCAAATGTTTGGGGAACAACCTTCCTCCTCTGGTGCCCTAGCTCCACCTGGAGGGTGGTCTGTAGAAAGTAAATACAATCCATTGGAAACCTACTCCAGAACACTGTTCATTCCTGTTCTCTCTGAAGAGTTACACTTTCCAACCAATTATTTTCTACAGAAACATTTCACCCACCCAATTTCTTACACTATGTATGCTGATACAAAAAAAAAATTAGGACATTATTTTGCTGTTGTGGGAAATATTTATCCCTCGAACGACATCACAAAATCTGTATCCAGTCAGTAATAAAACATTATCTTATACCTAATTGCTCTGTGCAAATTGGCTATCCCGTTCCTACATCACAATCTTAACATATTTCATTAATTAGTAACAACACTCCAAAGATATTTAATTTGCTGTAAAATGAGTTGGGACATCAAAAGATTTGAAAGGGACTATATAAACCAAAATCTTCTTTGCTGCTATTTCTTTTCTGAAATTTCTTTTCTGAAGAAGGGTCTAGGCCCGAAACGTCAGCCTTCCTGCTCCTCTGACGCTGCTTGGCCTGCTGTGTTCATCCAGCTCCGCCCCTTGTTATCACAGATTCTCCAGCATCTGCAGTTCCTACTATCTCTGAAAGAACTTCTTTGCTGCTTTTAGGTTCCCCAGAATGTTGTGTTCCAGAGCCCATGTGCTTCAGTTGGATGAGCTTTATCTCAGTTTGACCAGACTGATTTCCTGATATTGCTCCTTCTATCTCACTAAGGGAAAGAGAAAATAACATTGGCTACATTGTGAGAAAGTAGGAACTGCCAATGCTGGGGTCTGAGATAACAAGGTGTAGAGCTGGAGGAACACAGCAGGCCAGGCAGCATCAAAGGAGCAGGAAAGCTGACGTTTCGGGTCTGGACCCTTCTTCAGAAATGGGGGAGGGGAAGGGGACTCAAATAAGTAGAGAGAGGGGGAGGCGATGATGGAAGGTGGATAGAGGAGCAGATAGGTGAAGAGAAGATGAACAGGTCAAGGAGGTGGGGATGAAGCCAGTAAAGGTGAGTGTAGGTAGGGAGTTGGGATGGGGGTTGGTCAGTGAGGAGGGAGAGGCGGGTAGGTGGGAGGGAAGACGGACAGGTCAAGGAGGCGGGGATGAGGCTAGTAGGTAGGAAGTGGGGGTGGGGTTTGGTCAGTGAGGTGGGAGGAGCAGATAGGTGAGAGAAAAGATGGACAGGTCAAGGAGGTAGGGACGAGGGGACTGGTCTTGGGATGCGGTTAGGGGAGGGGAGATTTTGAAGCTTGTGAAATCCACATTGTCTTGGGGCCAATGATGCCCCCTAACGGAGGGAGAAATATTTGTGTCACATTGTGGATGTTAAATGATGGCATGGGAATTTGTTATGCCTTTTTATTAGTCTTTTGGGTTCAAACATTGTCTTTGGGGGAACATTAAACATTCAGTATTTGGTGCTGGACAAGGGGGGGGCATCAAAGTGTCATAAACGTGTAGCATAAACATTTTACTGGGGTCATTGAGATTAACCTAGCAGAGTTACTGAGTGAAGTGTTGGATTAGCATTTGCAATTTTATTTGATGTTGATGATTTTGAATGGATTTCTTGTTCTATAACTATCTTTGTGATCTCCCAGAATTGTGATTGCACAGTGATCCAGCATTAGTGAGTCCCCCTCTCCAACATGACATAGGTCATGCAGTGGTTCAAGAAGGCAGCTCATCACAACCTTCTCAAGGGCAACTAGGGATGGGTAATTAATGCTGGTTCAGATGCCCATGCCCCAGTTAAAGAAAAAAAATAGATGTACATGCAGTTCTGCTGCAACGTCTGTTTCCTTAATGCAGATCGACTGTAATACAATTGACGAATAGTGGATGCTGTTTGAATAATGCGAACTTTCTGATGTAAAAGTGTGGCGATTTTTTTATAGCAATTTCCCTATAACATTATTTTCGATAGCGCGAGGTCACACAAGAATACAACTGTCACGTTCTAGGAGAACTGCCTGTATCCATTGGGAAAGCAGTTAGGAATGAGAACACTAGTGATTAGATGTAAGTTTTCATTTTCTCTGTTTCCCCGACCTCTGCCCACAAAGACTGTCACAGAGCACAGATCCATCTCCACCACTTGAAACTCGAGAAATCAGAGTTTGTGTTTAACAATTGGTGCTGTTAATGTGACAGAGACACTCATTTTGTATTGGTGGGTATACCAGAAGAGTGTACATTTGCCATGCCTTTGTGAAGACAACAGGGATCACCCACAAGCTCCAAAATACACCAAGGCTGCCTTGGGAGTTGAGAGCATGTGGCACGGTGGCTCAGTGGTTAGCACCACTCCTCACAGTGTCAGGAACACAGGTTTGATTCCACCTTCGTGCGACTGTCCATGTGGAGTTTTCACATTCTCCCCGTGTCTTGCACAGGCTTTTTCTGGATGCTCTGATTTTCTCCCACAGTCCAAAGATGTGCAGGTTAGGTGGATTGGCCATGCTAAATTGCCCGTAGTGTTCAGGGATGTGCAGGCATAGGTGGTTAGAAATGCAGGGTTACAGGGATGAGGGGAATACGTCTGGGTGGGATGCTCTTTGGAGGGTCGGTGTGGATTCGATAAGCCAAAAGACCTGCTTTCACACTGTAGGGATTCTATGATTCTGATTCTATAAGGGGACACCCACTTATAACTGAGATATGATGGAATTTCTTTCCTCAGAAAACAGTGAATGTCTGGAATTCCCAAACCCAGAGAGTTTTGGGGGCTAAATTTCTAAAAATATTCAAAGAGGAGGTAGATAGATTTGTGAAATATCAGGGAGTTGATGGCTATGAGGAGCTGGCATGGAAGAGGAGTTGAGAGTTGGGACAGATGAGCCATGTTCTTACAGAATAGTGGGGGAGGTTCTGAATGGGACTGAATGGGACTGAATGGGCTCCTCCTGCTCCTATTTCTTCTGTTCCTCTTGTTTGAGACAGACAAGAATCAGCCAAAGTCCTTTTGAGACAGCTATTCTGCCTGCTGCACAGTTCCATCATCATCAGTGTCTTGCTTTGAATTTCAGTCCAGACTCCAAGGTTGAGGGTTTCTGCTGTGGAATGTGAAGATTTGGTTTCTCAGTGAGAGGTGAGGGGGGCCTTTAAATCATAAAATCATCAGAAAGTGACAGCCTGTCCCACACTCATGACAGCTGGAGTATCGTGATGACCAGTCCTTATCTATCCTCTGACAATCATGTCACCCCCTGAAAGAGGAGGACAATAAGCTCAAGGTCAGTAATAGTGAAAGTAAAATGGGAATGCTGCACTTCATCACTGAGGCCGGAGGGGGGGGGGGCGGGGGGGGGGGTGGGGTGCTATCGCTGAAGAGCCTTGACTGTCCACCTGGGGTTCAGCTGCTGTTGTGGAGCTGGAAGTACAGCACGCGCTCGGGGAGTCTCGTGTCAGTCATGCTGATGACGTACCCAGCCCATTGTAGCCAATCAAGGATGGTCAGTGCTTCAATGCTGGGGACGTTGGCCTGGTCGAGGACTCTGGTGCTTCTGTCTTCCTAACAGATTTGCAGGGCCTTGCACAGGCAGTGTTGGTGGTACTGGTCCAGCACCTTGAGGTGTCTGCTATAGACAGTCCGTGTCTCAGAGGCACATAGGAGTGCGGGACACACCACAGCTCTGTAAACCATGAGCTTGGTGTCAGATCTGATGTTGTTCTTGAACACCTTTTTCCTCAGGCAGCTGAAGGCTTCACTTGCACACTGAAGGCAATGCTGGATCTTTTCGTCAATAACTGCTTTGGCTGACAGGACATTCTCAAGGTATTGGAAGTGGTCAATGTTCTCTAAAGCCTCCCCGTGGACATTGCTGATCGGGGTATTTGCCCCACAATGCCTGGCCAGGTTGATGAAAGACCTTGGTCTTGCAAATGTTCAGGGTGAGACCCACACTTTCATATGTCTTCGTAAAGGTGCTGAAGATGGTCTGCAGTATATCTTCTGAGGTTGCACATATATAAGCGTCATCCAGCTAAGCCCCACATGATACAATTCATGTAGCAACTACTTTAAAATGAAGGTGTAATGGATGCTTTGCTTGTGCGACTTCGGCTCTCCTCAGCATCAACAGCAATGTTCACTCTGCGAAGAACATTGGAATCCAAATCTGGATTAAGGTGGCGTGGATTCCATTATAATTATTCTTAATTGATAAGCAAAGGTTGCTGCAGCATATAATTTCAGTTTCCCAGCAACAGTCATAAAGAAGGGAAGTAACAAACAACTCATTTGCACAGCATGGCACCTAATGCACCAGACAGGAACATGAACAATCCAGGGACACGGGGACATGTGGCCAAACCTGTGCTCAAAGACCTTGGGTTTAAGAAGCACCTCAGAAGAGGCGATGTTTTCAAATCAGCCTGTTGGGATTTTTGAACAGAGCTGAAATAATTGCACCATTAAGTCCCCTACCATACTGTTTTATAACCTTCTGACTGTAAAACATAAATTGCATAGTTTAGAAAGGAAGTTAGACATTCGAAAGAAGGTATTTTCATGAGTGCATTATTCACTTGAAAGTTGTTAAAGGGACTTATTCTTACAGCAGGACCTAATGCTCTAATTCCTAATTATTACTGTATGAGCTTCTCATTTTAGTGCATGCCAAACCTTCTGTTGATGATGTCAGCTTGGATGGTGTTCTGAACTCTTTCAGAGTCTTGAAAACACAAGAAAGTGCACACTGCTTAGGGTGCAGGTACAGTAAAAATGTGGAGTACAAAAGCTGATTACAAGTTCTCCCCATTTTGAGAAACATATAACTATCTCCTTGGGGATTAAAATGTGCCACTGGTAACCTGAGCTGCTGGATCTTGCTGAAATAGAAGCTGTGAATTGTTTTTCTGAACCAGGTTGTTTGTTTCATGTTTCTGTGTTTGAGTCATGTGCGTCCACCTACCTTATACCCCAGAGATCCCTTGTATTTAGCTTCCAGCGAGTTTGCACCAACATTGACAGTGAGCAGCAGCCTTTTTCATTCCTGTCATTGACCATGTGTGCTTTGTTGGATCCTTCGATATCAGCCCTTGTTAATTCTCACTGGTCTGTGAAGCTGGAAAACAGCCTGGACTTTAAGATCCCAAAATCAGAGACTTACGGCAGAAAAAAACAAAATAAGATTCATGAAATTTCCAAAGAGAACAATTAAGTTTTGGTAAAGTGAATATCAATAAAGCTATTTGTACTTGTTAGAGAGCTCGTGATGACAATCCAGAGGAATGTGTGACCACAAAATGTCATTTGGCCCCTGAGTCATGGTCACAGTGTCGTAGAGGTTTACAGCATGGAAACAGGCCCCTTGACCCAACGTGTTCATGCTGGTCTTTATTGTATTTGTGGGATTGTGTTGTGTAAAATTGACTGCTGTGTTTCCTACCGTGATTGCACTTCAGCTGTATATAAACACTTTGGGATGTCTTGGGATCAGCAAAAGTACTCCATTGATGCCCATTTATTAATTTTTGGAGTTGGCGTCCAAGAATGCCTCACTAACCTCTCACTTCCCCTACTTGTGCCACAGTTGTAGACCAATCAGTGGCAGATTAGGGCAGCCTTAGGTCAGGTAGACCCCAGTCTGAGCACTTTGGCCCAATGGGCAGGCAGCAACAGAATTAGAAACAAGGCCTTCAGTTGTGAAGAGAGCGGGAATAGCTTTAATATAAGACGACCATAAAAAGGGTGGGACCATTACTCCATTATCTCATCTTTGACCTGAGATGTTTTTGCAGAACTTCTGATACTGAGGAGGCAATAGAATGTATCTTTCTTCCCACAAACACTGCAGCAATTCTCTATATCCACGTTGCTTTGATTCAGCATTCACAATAGCTTTATTTGTGGTTTGAACTGTAGCCTGGGTAACCTAAGCTCAAACAATATTAAAGTAATAGAAGACGCTGGACTGTATTAACATCCAAGTGATTATAGAATCCAGTTACAGTGGGTGCAGCCTTGATGAAGCCACATAGATTTTTTCCTTTGGGGAAATTAATTACACCATGAAGTATCGATTAAAACATAACAGTCAAGGTCGCTGCTCTTCTTCAATGGGCAAGACAACAGCTTGTGCAGTACCAGTTCAGATAAATCGAGAAGCTTCCAGGTTTGATTAGCCTGTGCTTTTTAGCAATCTGTTCCCCCTAAGACAATCAGCCCAGGGATCTCTCTCTCTCTCTCTCTCTCATAATCTGCTGTTCCTTGCCAAAGCATGAACATGGAGGTGGAAAAAGCCCAAGATGCAGCTCACCTCTGCTGCTATAACGCCATAGGACATAGGAGCAGAAGTTGGCCATTCAGCCCGTCAAGTCCACTCCACCATTCAATGAGATCATGGCTGATCTGATACGAATAGCTTGCTGCCAAGCAGGTGCCCTGAAATCATTACTCAAAGGTCAGCTCGTCTAAAAGAGGGAGATGTAATCAGAGTTAAAATGGTTTGATAGATTGAACCTGAAATATCTTGAGAAGTGACAAGGTAATAGCAGTAAATATTTCCATGTTTAATCTTTGCAGAAATCTTGAAATTCAGCAAACCCTGCCTTTTAGTTGTGACAGTAAAAGTGATCACTCCTTTACAACTTCAAACTTTCTTCTCCACACCCTATTTATCTTGCTTCCTCATTCCAATCCATTTCATGGCAGCGGCATTCTAGAGTTCTTCCCCTAAAGAAAATCAACCTACTCTGGGGTAGGTGGGACTTGAACCTTTGTCTTCTGGTCAAGAGGTCACCATCTACCACAGTGGGATTTGAACCTATGTCCCCAACAAGAGTTGCCTGGTATTCTGGATACTTAGGCTGGAGACTTTACCTTTATGCCACCACCTTCCCTTCATATGATAGTAGTTTTCAATACTTCACTTAAATTCTTCAAGGCCATTCCTTGTCAGGCAGCCCTATATAACCTTTTGTGGTACCAGAGCTGAGATCAATCCTGTTATCAACAGCTGGAGGGACATTGCATTATTACTAGGAAGAAGACACTTCCAACCTACAATGATGCCAGTTCTAGCAGAGTCCCAAAGGGTGTTTGCTGACCAAACAATCTTCTTCATCCTGGGTTTGTGAATGGCTCAACCTTTGCTCTGTACAAAAAAATGAAAGAAGGACTTACATTTATATTAGAAGCTTTCATGACATCAGAACTTCCCAAAACACTCTACCATCAATTCAGCACTCTCAAAATTTAGGAAACGTATCAGCCAACATGCATACAGCAAGATCCCACAAGCAGCAATGAGCCATTGACGAGGTAATCTATTTTTCATTCATGTTGATTGATGGATGAATATTGACCAGGACAATAGGCATATCTCCTCAGATCTTAGTCAAATAGTATCCGTGGTTCCCTTGTGTCTACGTGAGAAGGCAGGCTGGGCCTTGGTTTATTGTCTCTTTCAGAAATCGGCATGCCCAACACCTATAATACTGTCTGGCTTGCTACATGGGTGTGACACAAAGCACGTTACAAACAGTCACACTTTTTTACAGAAATGAGACAATTTTAAAGAAGAGAGAATGAAACACACCATCGACACAAAACATAAAATGTGGCCTCATTCTTTGACCAACAAAAATAAAAACCCTAGCCAAAATAAAGATAATTGATAAATTTGCTGATGTTTCCTCAATAGCAATTACATTTGGTGATCTTCAAGGGACACAGAATAATACAAAGTTTACAATGGAATAACATCCCTGTTCCTATAAAACAGAATATTAACCATGCTTAGAACCACATGCTCGTACACTTGTCATCACCTTGCGTTCTGGGCTAGGGAACACCACCACTTGGACGTTCCCTTCTAAGCCACTCACCAACCTGACTTTGAATACCTATTCAAGGGGCAGTTAGGGATGGGCAATAAATGCTGGTCCATTCAGCAATGCTCAGATATTTTCAAATCAAACAGTTCAAAGACATTATTACACACCTCTGGGACAGTTGAGACTTGAGACCGTGCCTCCTGGCTTAGAGGTAGGGACATTACCACTGCACCATTAGAGCCCCTCAGTCAGTAATGCCTAGTTCTTGTGAGTGAACTAAAAAATCTGTCTATTGTGGTGATTGTAGTGAGGTCAGCCAGGTGAACCCACAGAATATGAGTTCTCTGATTGGGGCTGTTAACCTGGTCCAATCAGGGAGCTCTGGCTGACAGATATAAACAGGACTGTCAGAAGTTCTGCTCACTTTGAGAGCTGGCTCTGAGGAATCCAGACCAGTGTCAAGGACTCTCCACGTGTAAATAGAGGTGACTTGATGACAAGATACCAGCCTCTGTGGAGTTCCTTCAACAACTGGCTAGCTCCTCCCAGAAACAATCCTGTATATCCTGATGGGTGGAGCTTATCTTGTGGTGTAAGTTAACTGTTTCAGCTACTAACCATCTGCTACAAGAGTCCTCCCCAGACCCCTGCCTGGTTAAAAACAGCTAGTCGAATGTTATCATTCATCACGAGGGAAATTGAATACAAACGTTGGAAGGTTTTGCTTCAATTATACAGGGTATTGGTAAAACCTTGTTTAGAATATTGTTCAGAGCATTGGTCACCTTATTTAAAGAAAAGTGTAAATGGAACAAGGGTAGAGAATGGTTACTGAATTAATCCCTGGAATGAGTGGGTCATCAACTGGTTAAGTAAGACAGTCTACCCGTCAACACTAAAATAGGTCACAGAATCACTGAAGTGTTATGGTGCACAAGGAGACCTTTCAGTCCACCATGCTTCCACCTGCTTATTAAACAAGCATCATTATCTCGTGCCAGTATCCTGACTTTTCCCCACACTTTTGCACATTATTTTTATCCAAACAATCATCCAATGCCCATTGAATGCTTCAACTGAATCTTGCCTCCACCACACTTTCAGGTACTGTATGCCATACCCTAACTGACAAATCTCCCTTTTATCTCCCTTCACCATTTCATCTTTTGGAGATCATTTTCAATCTATGCCCTCTTGTTACTGCTCCTTTTATGAATGGGAACAACTTTTCCCAAGCAACGCTATCCAGCGCATTCATGATTTCAAAAATATTGATTAGATGTCCTCCCAGCCTCTTATTTAACTTTTTAATCAGTCCTCATAACTTAAGATTCTCATCCCTGGAAACCTTCTTGTAAACAAGTTATCTGATCCTTTTCACATTGCTGCTTGTGAGATCTAGCTCTGTCCAAATTGCCTACCATGTTCCCCATGTTACAACAGCGACTACACTTTGAAATTTCATTTGTGTTTATATAGCACTTTGTGGTGCCTTGAGGTCATGTAAAGGACTATGTAAATGCTAATAATCGTTCTGTTATATTTTTCTCAATGATCAATATATCACCCTAAAATTTTTTTTCTCTATTCACTGTAGCATATGTAAGTTGCTCACAAACACTCAAAAAATAAGTCATTTGGCCTATTCTGTGCTGGGACTTGTATTTGCCTGTAGTGTTTCCATGGCCTAAGTGACATACAAATGTGATCAACAAGAGTCACACTTGATTAATGCTCCTTACAATCCTGCTGAAGCAGTTCAATCGGGCACCACTCACAGACTGCCTCTTACATCTGAGCTACCTTGGGATCTCAAACCGATGAGATTTCTGGCATACCTGACAGCCCATTTGTACTTTAAGCGCAAAGTCAACGGGATGTGAGGCAGGATCAATGTCCATGATAGTTCTTCCACAGAGGTCAGAAGGACTAATTAATACTTAACTACTACATAACAAGCTATAACACTGTATCCCACACTCTGTTCTGTTACCTTGACGCTCTTGTGTAATACAATCTGCCTGTGAAGCAAGTAAGAAAGACAACACTTTTCACTGTACCTTGGTACACATGATAGTAATAGATCAAATCAAAAGTACTGCTGACTCTGAGAGATCCGCATTCATATCGCACCTTTCACAACTTAGGACAGAATTCTTTGAAGTTTACGTTGCATAAAGATAGGACGGTTAAAAAGGTGCTTGGCATGCTTGCCTTCATTGCTCAGTCCTTTGAATAAAGGCATTGGGAACTCATGTTGAGTTTGTACAGGACATTGGTGAGGCCTCTTCTGCAGCGCTGCGTCCAGTTCTGGTTGCCCAGTTATGGGAAGGATATTATTAAGTTGAAGAGGGATCAGAAGAGATTTACCAGGATGTTGCCGGGTAGAGAAGGTTTGAGTTATAAAGAAAGGCTGGATAGGCTGGGACTTTTTCCACTGGAGCCGAGGAGGTTGAAAGGCAACCTGATAGAAGTTTATAAAATAATGAGAGGTATAGACAGAGTTAATGGTAGTTGCCGTTTCCTTAAGATGGTGGTTTCCAAGACTAGGGAGCACATTTTTAAGGTGAGAAGAGAGAGATTTAGAAAAGACATGAGGGGCAATTTTTTAAACAGACTGTGGTTCATGCATTGAAAGAACTTCCTGAGGAAGTGGTGGATGTGGGTACAATTACAACGTTTAAAAGACATTTGGATAAGTACATGTACAGGAAAGGTTTGGAGGGATATGGACCAGGAACAGGCAGGTGGGACTAGTTTAGTTTGGCATTATGTTTAGCATGGACTGGTTGGACTGAAGGGTCTGTTTTCATGCTGAATGACTCTATGACTGTGACAACTCAATGTGCATTATGACCAATGGGATACTTTTAGAGAGAGGAAGGAATGTGGCAGCTAATTTACACACAACAATTCTCTAACGCTACAATACAATAATGACCATGATAATTGATTTTAGGGAATAAAAAAACCAAAAGAACTGCGGATGCTCTAAATCAGGAACAAAAACAGAAGTAGCTGGAAAAGCTCAGTAGGCCTTGCAGCACCTGTGAAAAAAATTCAGCGTTTTCTCTAACTTTGATTTTTCTTCACAGATGCTGCCAGACCTGCTGCGCTTTTCCAGCAACTTCTGGTTATTTTTTGGTCCTGAATTGATTTTAGGATGCTGGGTGAAAATTTTGCAGGGTAATTGGCCTTGGCACTTTCCTTGCTGCCCGCTGTACAACCTGCTCATGCTCACCCACGCTATTCAAGGTGACCCACTGCCTGCGTTCTGCACCACCTGGTTTCCATCCACACTCTGATCCTAATTAATCTTTTATCATTCCCATCGCAAGAGAGGGAATCTCCCTGTTCTGTTGGACCAATGGGGGGGTGAGAGGTCCCTGGGATGAGACAGTGGACAGGCTTCCTTCCACCTTAGGAGAAGAAAAGAATAAAGTCAAACAAGGAACAGAGTTGCTATGACCTTTCAAAGTGTGCATCTTTGCTTTGCCTTAATAGCGTCCAAGTTGTTTTGCTGTAAACCCTGCGTGATGAAAGTTGGTGCTGTAAAACAAAATTTGAGATATGTGCCACAGGGGAGAAAATGAATTGTTTTAAATTCCTCACGCGTTTGCTGGGTCTTCTGATTGATGTTGTCATGGTAATTTTAAGTGATAGGAGTGTCAGAACTGTCAAGTTTAACAAGCAAATACAGTTTTACAAAGCAGCTTCGACCACATTTAATGCTGTAAGCCCATATCACTAACTCAACCTAGCACTTTGCTCCATCAACAATCAACAGGTGACAGAGTGACGTCTTTCTGTGCATTTTAAAAGATGCAGTTAGTCTACTACACCAATAAAGATTGGCACAGAAATGGTAAGCAGCTGATGTTGTGGCAATTGTTCTTATTAAATCTGAGGATGTCAAAACAAGGCCCATTCCCCTGGGTCCACTCCTGATGGTTCTACAACTGCTTTGGTGGGGAGCAGGTGGGCATGCTTTACCTACGCCCAGCTTAGATACCAATTCAGAAGTTGCTTTTTAAAATCATAATGTGAGCAGTGACCATCTATTAGGATGTATAGTGTCATAGAGATGTGCATCACGGAAACAGACCCTTCGGTTCAACTCGTCCATGCTGACCAGATATCCTAACTTAATCTAGTCCCATTTGCCAGCATTTAGCCGTATCCCTCTAAACCCTTCCTGTTCGTATACCCATCCAGATGCCTTTTAAATGTTGTAATCATACCAGCCTCCACCACTTCCGCTCATTCCACACATGCACCACCCTCTGCGTGAAAAAGTTGCCCCTTAGGTTCCTTTTAAATCTTTTCCTTCTCACCTTAAACCTATGCCCTCTAGTTTTAGACTCCCCTACTGTTAGAAAAATACCTTGACTATTCACTCTATCCATGCCCCTTGTGATTTTTATAAACTTCTATAAGGTCACTCCTCATCCTCCAACACTCCAGGGAAAAAAATCCCAGCCTACTCAGCCTCTCTCTATAGCTCAAACCCTTCAACCCTGGCAACATCCTTGTAAATCTTTTCTGAACCCTTTCAAGTTTCACAACAACTTTTCTATAGCAGGGAGACCAGAATTGCACACAATATTCCACAAGTGGCCTAACCAATGTCCTGTACAGCTGCAACATGACCTCCCAACTCCTGTACTCAATGCGCTGACCAGTAAAGGTAAGCATACCAAATATCTTCTTCACTACCCTGTCTACCTGCGACTCCACTTTCAAGGAACTATGAACCTGCATTCCGAGGTCTCTTGTGCAGCAACATGCCTGAGGACCCGACCATTAAGTATATAAATCCAGCCCTGAATTGCCTTTCCAAAATGCAGCACCTCACATTTACCTAAACTCCATCTGTCACTCCTTGCTCCATCGGCCCATTTGATCAAGGACCCATTGTACTCTGAGCTAATCTTCTTCACGTCCACTACACCACCAATTTTGGTGTCACCTGCAAACTTACTAACCGTACCTCCTATATTTGGAAGAACCCCAGGAAAAAAGGAAAGGCGATTCGAGGGGTAAACAAGGAAACATGTTGCAATTAATTGAAGCAAAATCCAACTTAAATTTGAAATGAAATGATTTCATTTCCCTCTTGCCTCAACAAATCTTCAGTCAAGGGTTGATCCCATGATGGGTACACGTTAGGCGGCTTGATAGACTAATGAGGTCAATATATGAGCTGCTTAATTTTCCTCACCTGCTCCTTGAGGTTCAATTGCTAGACTGTGTTTGATAACATGTGTATTTCACGATGTTGGCTGCTTCCCTGGGTTGAAGTCATGTTACAACATTTACACTTTAAAAATACGTCAGTGCAACTTTCCGGGATCCTGACAATATCCTGGGATACATGACAAATGTAAGCTCTTTCTTACTCACCAACTCCATTGTATTCTGATGGCATCAAGAGCCCACCTTCTTCTTGGGTCTTCTGACCCACTGTTAGAGCTAGAAGTGCAGTGCATCCGGTTGGCTTTGAGACAGACCGTCAGTAAGCCTCAAGCATAAATCTGGGGCAAGACACAAACGATGGAGGTCCCTATCTGGCAAATTGCCTCTTGGCCCACTCACCTTGTCTTCTCCCCCTAACCAACATTTAACAACAGTGCTATCTCTTACGGCAGACCCAACATTGAAAGTGGGAGTAATTTGGAGCACAGGAACAGAAGGAGGCCATTCAGCCCCTCTGTCATTCCATTAGATCATGGGTGACTTGCATCTTAACTGATGTCCCTCATTCCATGAGTTCTTAATAACTTTTCCCTGACAAATATCTATCAACTTCAGCTCTGGGTTTTTCAATTGACCCCTAGCCCCTCACTTCACCAAGCCTCAACAGTTTTATGGGGCAGAAAGTTCGACATCTCTAATACCCTTTTCACAAAGAACTTCTTCCTGACATCACCCTGCAAGGACAGAAGTCAGATTCTGATGTTACTTTGTCTTGTTGTGGACTGTGCAACCAGATTTTTGATTGCCAGGAGAGGATTCTGGTGAAGGTATCACTTGATTTATTACAAAGGCCATGAGTCTGTCCAATGTTTGATGGGGAAAGGCAACTTGGCAGCTACATCAAAAGCTGCTCCTCTCACTGGGAATGATAAGTTACAAAAAAAGAGGAGGAGATAGCAACAGCAGAAAAGAAACAGATCACAAATGTAAAAAATGGTATTGGGAACCAGGTGCGACTTGTGGAAAGAAACATGATGCTCAAAGCTCCCATTAATTCATAAATCTTTTTATTCTGATTTTTACACTCAGTGGAGAGAATTCTTTCTGGAAATTCATTATGCTCCGGCACCTACTCTGCCATCATTAAAGCACCAGAAGAGTCATGTAAAATCTTTCCAACATTATTTCTGGCCAAAAAAAATATGATTAGCAGCTGCAGTCTTAGCTCAGCTCAGCTCATTATCTCAGTGTTTGCTCCCTCAGAGCTGACAGATAACTAGTCCTGCCAGGACGATTCTGCTTCTGGGCAGGTTCACCATGAATTTCTAAAATGTAAACTAACCTGTATTTCTACCTTTTAATTTCATTCCCAGTTCATTATTCTAGTCACTAACCTTGTTCTAATTTTTTTTCTTCCCTCATTGCCTCTTCAACCAAGTCCCTGCACTTTCTCATTCCTTGCCTTTCTGGCCTCCTCTCTACCTCTATCCAATTTAGTACATATTTTCCTATCCCACTCTTTCTCTCTCTCTCGCTCTCGTTTTCTTATTCCCTATCTCTCTCTCTGTCAAGATACTGGAGGGGGTTATATTGATCAGAAACTGAACTGGACCAGACACAAAAATACTGTGACTACAAAAGCACATCAGAAGTTAGGAATCCTACAGCCAGTAACTCACCTCCTAATCTAATGGTGACCATTGTCAGTTATTGTAAAAAACCCATTTGGTTCACCCATATCCTTTGGAAAGGAAAATCTACCATTCTTACCTGGTCTGGCCTACATGTGACTCCAGACCCACAGCAATGTATTTGGCTCTTAGCTGCCCTCTGAAATGGAAAATCAAGCTGTTCAATTCAAGGGCAATTAGGGATGGGCAATAAATGCAGGTGCAGACATTAGCAGCCACATTCCATGAATGAATTTTTTAAAAATCTTAAGAACTTGTGGATCTTCAAGTTTGATTTCTATACTTCCCTAAGTCAGGGATCCTTGACTTCCTCCTTCTTGCTCTGGATGTGATTGGCAATATATAATTTTGCAGAGTTTAGGAGCATTGCCCTGAGTACTCTATAAGCCTTTTATAAACGTTTGTCCAGGATCTGAGGTATTTAATTAGCCATCAAATAAAATTCACCAAAGATCCCTAGACAACACCTTCCAAACCCACGACCACTTCCATCTAGAAGGACAAGGGCAGCAGACATATGAGAACACCACCACCTCCAAGTTCCCCTCCAAGTCACTCACCATCCTGACGTGGAAATATATCGCCGTTCCTTCACTGTCACTGGGTCAAAATCCTGGGATTCCCTCCCTAATGGCATTGTGGGTCAACCCACAGCAGGAGGACTGCAGCGGATCAAGAAGGCAGCTCATCACCTCCTTCTCAAGGGCAACTAGGGACTGGCAATAAATGCTGGCCAGCCAGCGACACCCACGTCCCACAAATGAATTTTTAAAAAAAACAAAACAAAGAACATGTTTAACGTATCAGACCTCAGCTGAAGTTCTCAAATCTGATCACAGCACATCAGAAAGTCTGTGAAAGTACTGGAGAGGGTGTGGAGGAAATTTTGCTAGAATTATACCCAGGCAAAGCTTTTCCATTTTATTAACACTTTAAAAAAGCTAGGATTTTGGGGTCTTTGGTGCAGTGGTAGTATCCCTACCTCTGAGCAAGAGGGTGCAAGGTCTAGTCCCACCTCGGAATCTGATGACCATGGAGGTGTATCATAACTCGCCTGAGCAGGTTGAATCAGAGAGCAAAACTGAGATTTGCTCTCCTAGAATTAAGGCAGTTATGGAGAGCTATGAGGGAAGTACAACTGAGTAGGATAAAATGGATAGCTCTTTTTAAAGAGCCAGCACAAGCACAGTAGGCTGAGTGGCCTTCTTGTGTGTTGCACAATTTGATGCTGCTCCATACTGACTCTCTCTCGGTCAATCTAGGTGTTATTTGTCTTTGCTACATAATGATATTTGAATCTGGGCTTGTCTTGTAACCTAGATCACCTTGTGCATCAGAGACCAGTGGATGTAAGTAACACTTTCCAATGCAGGATATTGATGCATGTGCAGAGAAGCTATTCAATGTACGAATGATATTATGCTACTTGTGATGGATGCTTGCCTGACACAGGCACTGTTGTGTGGGATCAGTATCCATCTTTCACAGGGCTCCTGCTCCGTGTACGAAAAACAGCTGCCTCGCAGACAGTTCTAGACACTGTGTGATGTGTGAAACGGGCAAAGAATTCACAAGGCATTCAAATGAGGAAAGCTGATTCTAACACTCTCTCCGACCACACCATCTAAATGTCTCTGATGTGATTCCCAGTTTTTTTTTAACCTCCACTCCTCCACCAAGATTACATTCCGAGTTGTGGGATTCGCTGCCTCATATTGAAGTTTGGCTGCCACAGGTTTAAACATGTTTTCCTTTATCCTATGGTCATAGTTTACAGATTCACTGCATTGTTTCAGTGCAGAAAGAAACAGAAAATTGATTCGAACCAGGGTCAAGTGGATCACATTGACTATGTGATCCCCAATTGGGGTTGATAACTGGGACCAATCAGGGAGCCCTGGCTGACAGATATAACCAGAGAATCTCCTCATTCTAGGGACTGGCTCTGAGCTAGCTGGTCAGAGCCCATGGACTGTGCACATGTAAATAAAGGATGACTTGGTGACGAGATACTGGCATCCGTGCAGTTATTCCAGAGACCATTTGGCCCATCGTGTTTGCACCATCTCTGAGCATTTCAACTCAGTACCAAACTCCGGCCTTTTCCCCATAACCCCCCACACATGGTTCCTACTTAAATAATCATCCCATGCCCTCTTGAATGCCTCAGTTGGACCTGCATCTACCCCTTCCAGGCAGTATGTTCTAAATCCAGACCATTTACTGCATCGAAATGTGTTTTTTTTTTGTCACCCTCGCATTGCTGTTTTTGAGAAATAACAGCTCAAAACAGTGGCATCTTGTCCTTGGGGCTAGTAAGAACTGCCAATGCTAGAGTCAGAGATAACACAGTGTGGAGCTGGAGGAACTCAGCAGGCCAGGCAGCATCAGAGGAGCAGGAAAATTGACAATTCGAGTCGAGACCCAAAACATCAACTTTCCTGCCTGTCTTGTCCTTGATTCTTTTATGAAAGGGAACAGTTTCTCCCTATCTAATCTGTCCAGAAACCTTGTGATTTTGAAAAAAAAAACTCTCCCCAGCCTTCTCCTTTCCAACAAATACAGTTCCAATCTTTTCAATCTATCTTTGTAACAGAAGTTTGCCAGCCCTGGATCAATTCTTGTAAAAACCAAAAGAACTGTGGATGCTGGAAATCTGAAACAAAAACAGAAGTTGCTCAAAAAGCTCAGCAGTTCAGGCAGTATCTGTGGAGAGAAATCAGAGTTAATGTTTCAGGTCCGGTGACCAGTCTTCAAAACATACCATTTGTGTAAACCTCTCCTACACGCTCGTTAATGTGTTCACATTCTTCCTGAAGTATGGTGCCCAGAACTACACAATACTCCACTGAGAGGTCTTGTGCCCTATATAAATTCAACACAATTGCCCTGCTTTTGTACTCCATGCCTCCTATGCATACCTTATTAATAGCTCTCTCTACATGTCCTGCCACCATTAATGACTTCTGTACATTTATACCCATGTCTCCGTGCTCCTACACACCCTTTAGAACAGTACCCTATATTTTATACTGTCTCCCATGTTGCCTGTAACAATGTGTATCACCTCACACTTCTCCACATTGAACTTGATCCGCCACCTATCAGTCCACTCCACCAACTTGTCAATGTCTTTTTGAAGTTCTACGCTGTCCAAAAGACCATAAGATATAAGAGCAGAAATAGGCCATTTGGCCCATCAAGTTTACTCTGCTATCAGATCAATGTTTCTCAACCCCATTCTCTGGCTTGCTCCCCATAGCCCTTGATTCCCTGTCTAACCAAGAACCTATCCAAATCATAGATTGCATTATCTCACATTTGTCAGGATAAAAGTCCACCTGCAATTGCTCTGCTCAATTTACTACCCGATCAATATCAGATTGTAAACTGAGACAATCCTCTCCTTTACTTTCATACCATAAAAGCTTCCTTAAGCTGTAGACCATTTGATCAAATATCTTCTGTTTTATTCTTTATGGGATGTGGGCATCACTGGAAAGGCCAGAGTTTGTTGGCCATCTATCAGAGGCCCTTTGGCCCATCATGTCCTTGAGAAGGTGATGGTAAGCTACATCCTAGAACTGTGGATCTAAATCTTGTGATATCTTTTATCATATTTGCCTTATAACATACCTAGAAGTATCTTGGGCTGTCTTATTGTGTTAGGGGCACTATATGGATCTCACAAATATACAAACTAGAAGCAGGAGTACACCATTCAGTCTTACAAGGCTGCTGCACCATCCAATAAGATCATGGCTAATCTGCTTGTGACCTCAAATCCACATTCCTGCCTATACCTGACATTGTTTAATTCCCTCGTTCATCAAGAAACTGTCAAACTCTGCCTTTAAAATATTCAACGACCCTGCCTCCACAGCTGTCCGCGGAAGAGGAATCCAGAAACTCTCAACCCTCTCAAGAGAAAACATTCTCTTTATCTCCATTTTAAATGGGACGCCCTTATCCCGAAGTTGTGTCCCCCAGATCTAGCTTCTCCCATGAGGGAAAACACACTTTCTGCCCTGTCAGGTGTCTTCAAGATCGTACAGGATTCAAGCTGTTGTTGTTCTCGATGCTGCCGTTTCGCTCATTTTGATGAGCGGCAGTTTTATAGGGAGGCAAACATGTTCGTCTCCTTTCACATTGATGTCTCTTCATACTTAATGAGCAGTTTATAGTCTTGCTGTTCATAAATGTTCAGAGTCCAACCCAGTTCTGTATCAAGGTCAATCAGTTCAATGTCAGTATTTTCAGGCTCAAGATGTTTGCAAAAGAAGTCTGCAGGTTTTGGTTTGCTGCAAGGAATTTACAGTACAGTAAAACTCAGTGCAGATCTAACAGCTCAATTACACTGCAGTTAAAAATCCAAGTATAATAGCTGTTTTGTGACAGCAGCAGCACTGCAATAAAAAGCATACATGAAAAACGCTTGCCTTTAAAACACTGTTACAATGTTATCAAGATGATTGCAATTCTTCATAACTCAATAAGAAATACAGCATCTAGTCACTGCCTCGTGATTTATCACTTTCTTTTCAATCGTGCCAGTGTTGTAGATTGTGCGATATAGGAGGAGGATAGTACATGATAGTGCCCTCAACCTGAGCACAGGAACCCCCTACAGCACCAGGCCCGGGTCTACATCATACGTTTCAATACGTTGAGCCATCACTACCTCTCGATTATGGATAGACAATAAATGCTGGCATTGCCTGTTATGTTCGCATCCTGAGAATGGCTTCTTGGATTCTGGAGTAGTAGCTTTCTACATATTGGTTAGGAATGGACTAGTTGGACTCTCCTATTGAAAACTCTTCATTGGCTGAAAAAAACCTTTGGGTCAATCTGAGGTCATGGAAACACTAACTGAAAAGATTTTCTTTAATTCTAGATATTTCTCAAGCAACTTGTTCAGAAATGTTATGACACACTTTTGGAGCAGGTAGGAATTGAACACAGGCCTCCAATACTGAGTGTTTTAAACAAGCAGCTCGCCATGGAATGTATTCCTGCCTCGTAATCTTCTGAACCGGTTCTGACTGCCCAGAAGGAGAAACCAGTAAAACTCGTGAATGACGCACACTGGACCCGCTTGTTTTGTATATCTCAGAAAAGTGCTTCAGTACACCCAGTGCATTCATTTCCAAGTCTTACTATTTAGTTTACAGGATTTTCTTTCTGTGTAATTGAGTGGTGGACGAATACTGGGGAAGAATTGTCCAGAGTTTTTCCCCCCAATTTGTCCTAGGCTTTATCCTGGGAGTTGGAGTGAAAAGGGGGCAATGGGATTTGTGTTTGCAAGGTAATTACATTTGGGATGGGAAGAAAGTTTCACAGGGATTTGTTGTGGAAAACATTTAGTCATGCTGTTCTGGCCATCATTAATCTGGGTTTCCCAGCCTGTCCTTTTTTAGAGATTCGTATGTTTTGTAATCATTGCTGCCAGGAGAAGATTAGAAAAAAGATCATTCAATTATACAGTGTTTGATCTACTGAACCCAAAGCACAGAAGAGGGAATTAGGCAGAAAGTGATAGAAAACTTCAGTAGAGGATCAGAAAAAAACAAAACCTGGTTGCTAATGCATCAATGAGGTAGCTACAGAAATTGAGGAGAGGAAGTTATTGTACTCTTCATTCCTTATTGTCTTCACTTTCACCACTCCAGTAAGCACAGAGATCCAAGTCACTACCTCCAAATGTGTGACAATTTCTCCCAACCCTTTCCCTGAACTTTAAAACTGTCTTCATTCTTGTCCTTTGAGCTGATTGCAAACACATTGTCTTTGTCTGTTTTATTTAAGATTCTAAGACCTTAAGGAATAGGAACAAGAGTAGGCCTTTAACTATCCCCTCCACCCCTGCCTCTTGAGCCTGCTCTGCCATTCATTTGATCATGGTCGAACCAAAACTCGTCACATTCACTTTGCTGTATTTTCCCCATAACCCTTGATTCCCCGACTGACGAAGAATCTTTCTATCTCAGCCTTAAATATGCACAAGGACTCTGCACCCATAGCTGTTTGCAGCAAAGAGTTCCAAAGATTCTCAACCCTCTGAGAGAAGAAATTCCTCCCCATCTCTGTCTTAAATTGGTATCCCTTCAATCTGAGTCTATGCCCTCTGGTCTTAGATTCTCCCTTACGGGGAAACACTTTCTCAGCATTGACCCTGTCAAGTCCTTTAAGAATCCTATATGTTTCAATGAGATCGGAGCCATTCTTACTTTATACGTCTCTCCCAACTCTCCACTCAATCTCTTGTCTTACAAGGAGAAAAGCCTTAACTTTTCCAGCCTAACCTTTACTTAAAATGCTCTGCACCTGGAATGATTCTAGTAAATCCCTTCTGCAATCTCTCGAGGACCCTCACATTCATCCTAAAGTCTGATGACCAGAACAAAATGCATTACCGTACTCTAGTTTACTGGCCAAATTGTCAGTGGAATTTGGGATTGGGTAGGAGAGAGGACTTTGTTACATAATTTTTAAAATTAAGTTTCCATAAGCCACAGTTAATGTATAGAACCAAAGTTTGCAGCCACTAAACCCAATGTCCTTCATTGCAGCACAATGTTACAGTGCCATAGATTCACTGCATGAAATATTTCAAAGCCATAATCATAAACACTAATGTCTTATCAAGTTGATTGCTTTTAATTGATTCATTGCTTTATATTGGAAGTTTAATTGAAATCCTGTAAGTAGGACATAAACTGGAAGAAGCCACAAAATTAATTAATCTACAACAGGCTTGATCATTCACGTCAATAATTGCCCATCTCCTGCTCTGTCTTTAAGGAATTGTTGCTTGGCTGTTAAGTAATGCAAAGCTGACAGAAATTGAAACTTCCTCACAGACCCCGCACATTATTTAGTGCTACCAAGGACCATTAAGATAAAGTGGTATTTTAATGAAAGATTTTAAAACCAATAAAAATTATTAAATGTGTGATGTGGCACCTTTAATATTCCATTGGACTCTCCCCTGGTGGCTGAATTGGCAAAAAAAGTACTGCTCTCTGCTAACTGTGGAACTCAGTCAGTAAAGAGCTAGGTTTGATTTCCTGTGGCACTGTATTGAGTTTTCTAAAGCTCATCCAGTGTTTCACACAGTGCGTTGTAATGGTTGCCACAAGTTAAAGTGAAAGCACTCATGGTAGAGGTAGATGTGACATGGATAGGGCTCACCTACATCTCCATTATGTACAAATACATTTCTCAAAACAATCCTGATTTCATTTTTAAAAAATGCAGGGTATTTGATTTGTATTTCCAAGTTATACAAAGAACAAAGAAAAGTTATCATTCACAAAAGAAACTGTGGTAATTCTAGTCTGTCTCATTTTCATCAGTCTCTGCACATATATTCCATCCATTATCTCTACAGAGCTCAAGTCTTTTAATGACGTGCATGTAAGTCATTGTTGGTTTGCACAGTTGCTGCTTGTTCCTATCATAATGATCCTTCCTGGAGAGTAACATTTCCATGGTGAGAGCTTGATCAGAGCTAAATATTTGTCTTTCAGATTCAATTTCTCTGCTGAATTGATGACTTTCAGAGCATGTCTAGCTGGTTAACAAGGTGTAGAGCTGGATGAACACAGCAGGCCAGGCAGCATCAGAGGAGCAGGAAAGCTGACATTTCGGGCCCAGACCCTTCTTCATTTTCTGAAGAAGGGTCTAGGTCCGAAACATCAGCTTTCCTGCTCCTCAGGTGCTGTTTGGCCTGTGTTTATCCAGGTCTACACCTTGATGTCTCAGGATCTCCAGCATCTGCAGTTCATACTATGTCTAGCTAGTTGTTAGCATTATTGCTAGTTTTTGATTTGAGTAAAAGTACCTCTTGTTGTGTGCCCCAAAGCCACTGTACATCCACAGTAGTGAGATTGTGTAGACGTTCAGACTGTATTGACAAATTTTAGGCAAGAATTTTTCTCAATAGTTCATGAACCCAATGAATCATTGCACTGCTTCCAAACCTGTTGCTTGCTGCATCTTTGCTACAGCTCTCACCTTGTCAAGATCCAAGTAAAGTCAGTTTTACATGACCTAGAGATTTAACCTCGAGCATCTTGAATTGCATTTTCTTCTTATTCCATTCTTTTCTCGTTTGCTGTTTTTATATTCACCCCCGAGATGTGGGTATTGTTGGCTGGGCCAGCATTTATTGTCCGTCTCTGGTTGCCCTTATCACACTTTTTCATCTACTGTTTTCTGATGACAGGCTCTTCAGATTTCACTTGCTTGGTTTCAGTTGGCAGTTCCTCTAAGACAACATCTCGGTCTTCTTATCTTCCCTGATCTTCCTTTCCAGTTTTTAAGACCACATGTGCTGTTGGGGGGTGTTAGTTCCTCTATCTCACCATTCAGGCTAGACTTAGGGGTAGCTGCAATTTTCCATGGAAGGTGTCGAGTTGGTTTCACACACAGAGTCATAGATAGAGCCACAGTGCTGTACAGCATGGAAACAGACCCTTCCGTCCAACTTTCCCATGCCGACCAGATATCCTAAATTAATCTACTCCCATTTGCCAGCGTTGGCCCATATCCCTCTAAACCCTTCCTATTCATATACCCATCCAGATGCCTCTTAAATGCTGTAATTGTACAACTTTCATAATACAAACTCAGTGCATGACGTAAAGATACCTCTTTGTAGTGTGTCATGAAACAAAAGAAGCAACAGAAATGGAAGAAGTTTGGACCAGGATGAAATTTTGAAATGACTGGCCCTGATTAATTCAACTTCCTGCAAGCAATTATAAATTCATCGCATTTTCTAGCCTCTGCTATATTCTGAGGTAAGATTAGCTAACCTCTAACTTCGTGCCTTGAACCTATCTCTTTTATTTTGAAGAGGGGAAACATATACGTAACCCACAAGTTGTCTAGTACCATTTTCCTATCCCAGGTTTTGGACATTCAGATCCCTTGCTACTTTAGCCCTAGGTTCCCTTAGGAATCTTGGATATAAACTATTAGATGCTCATGAGTTGTCTTCTTTGGGTAACTAAATGGCACGGTGGCACAGTGGTTAGCACTGCTGCCTCACAGCACCAGGGATCTGAGTTCAATTCTTGGGTGACTGTCTGTATGGAGTTTGTACATTCTCCCCATATCTTTGTGGGTTTCCTCCAGGAGTTCTAGTTTCTTCCCACGGTCTAAAGATTTGTAGGTTAGATGTAGGCCATGGTAAATTGCCCAGCGTCCAGGGACGTGCAGGCTATTTGGGTTGGCCATGGGAAATGTAGGGTTATAGGTTGAGGTTAAGATGCCCTTTGCGGGGTTGGTGCAGACTTGATGGGCTGAATGGCCTCTTTCTGGACTGTAGGGATTCTGTGATTCTAATTGTGTCATTCAGCTTTGAATAATAATCTCCAGTAACATTCTACATGTGCTCACAGATTGCAATCTGCCAATAACAACTTGCATTGAAGAATCATAGAATGCCTACATTGAGGAAGCAGGCCATTTGGCCCATTGAGTCCACACTGACCCTCCAAAGAGCATCCCATACAGACCCAACTTATTCCTGTAAGCCTGTATTTCTCATGGTTGACCCATGTAGCCCACACATCCCTGGACACTCTGGGCAGTTTAGCATGGCCGACCACCTAGCCTGCACATGCTTGGACTGTGGGAGGAAACCGGAGCACCCGGAGGAAACCCATGCAGACACAGGGACAATGTGCAAACTCCACACAGTCACCCAAGGCTGGAATTGAATATGGGTCCCTGGTGCTGTGAGGCAGTAGTGCTAACCACTGAGCCATCGTGCTGCCCTTGGGCAGGAAAGAACTGATTTATTACATCTGCGCTCCCCCTACAGTGAGCTTTCCTTCTTCGTCCCCTAATTGTCCAATCTAGTACCTCACCTATCATTTCAATAACAAGAAACATGGCTAACAATAACAAGGCAAAGGATGTCAGGGTGAGTCCAGGGTTGGATGAAAGCAGAATTCACATTCACGACAGTCCATGAAAAGCTTTTTACTGCCTCATTAACATTCCTTTTCGCATTTTTTCAGTCAGGTTGCCTCTCCCCTTAATTATGCAATCCCTGCCAATACCATTAGCTAGTTCTCACGTATAGCAGAATAGTCTGGTATTCTTTCATTAAACATGTTCCATGCATCTAGAGATAACAAGCATGGGGCTGGATGAACACAGCAGGTCAAGCAGCATCATAGGAGCAGGAAAACTTGACGTTTCGGGCCTAAACCCTTCATCAGAAATGGGGGAGGGGAAGAGGGCTCTGAAATAAATAGGGAGAGAGGGGGAGGCGGATAGAGGATGGATAGAGGAGAGGATAGGTGGAGAGGAGGCAGACAAGTCGAAGAGGCGGGGATGAAGAGGTTATGAGAGAGTTGCAGTGGGAGAGAGATTCCCTGAGGTTTGTCCGGAGGGAGGAGGGTAACTTCTTCAGGGTAGGCATCCTTAGAAGAAGCTTCGCAGTGGGGTTAAAATTGTATCAGAGATAAAAGGTACTGCAGATGCTGGAGAATCCTTTTATCTCCATGCATCTAGAGCCTGGCTCTTGATCCTGCCAAGTTTTTTGTTTCAAATGCAATTTCACCTGTAATTGACAAATGAGAATCAATTCTCACCCACCAACCTGCTGCTATGGATTCTGACTTACTCTGTTTCAGTCTGAAACTCCCTCTACTTTTTTGATTGGTTAAGGTCCAGTGGATATAGAGATAGCAAGGGGAGAGAGCATTTCAATGCCACATGTAGGACAGACAGCAATATGCAAGGCCATAAGAGAGACAAAAAGCAGGAGGCTGTATCAATGATGAGATGAAGAAATAAGGAACGAGGCAGTTATCAAAAGAAAGATTTTTGATTTGCAAATAAACAGGAACTGATTTGCATTTTAGTTACAAGAGTTTGTCCAAGACAACAGCAGAGTTGAACACTCCAGATGGAGCTCCTCTGCTCCACCCATTCTTTTCTTCCTCTTTTTTTCTCTTTTCTTGAGGGTTTTGTTATAACTTACTCAAAATTACTTGGAGGGGAATGGAGGAGGCCAGTTCCCGACCAGAGGCCAGCGTGGGAGGTGAGCCCTGCGCTGGAGGCCGTTGCCGGGAGGTGAGTCCTGGGATGGAGGCCATTGCAGGGAGGTGAGCCCTGGGCTGGAGGCCGTTGCGGGAAAGTAAGCCCTGGGCTGGAGGCCATTGCCAGCAGGAGAGCCCTGGGCTGGAGGCCTTTGCCGGGAGGTGAGCCCTGGGATTGAGGCCATTGCGGGAAAGTAAGCCCTGGGCTGGAGGCCGTTGCCGGGGGGTGAGCCCTGGACTGGAGGCAACTGCAGGGAGGTGAGCCCTGGGCTGGAGGCCGTTGCGGGAAAGTAAGCCCTGGGCTGGAGGCCATTGCCGGGAGGTGAGCCATGGGCTAGAGGCAACTGCAGGGAGGTGAGCCCTGGGCTGGAGGCCGTTGCGGGAAAGTAAGCCCTGGGCTGGAGGCCGTTGCCAACAGGTGAGCCCTGGGCTGGAGGCCGTTGCCGGGAGGTGAGCCCTGGGATTGAGGCCATTGTGGGAAAGTAAGCCCTGGGCTGGAGGCAATTGCAGGGAGGTGAGCCCTGGGCTGGAGGCCGTTGCCAGGAGGTGAGCTCTGGGCTGGAGGCCTTGCCGGGAGGTGAGTCCTGGGCTGGAGGTTGCCGTGAGGTGAGCCCTGAGCTGGATGCCATTGCCGGGGGTGAGCCCTGGGCTGGAGGCAATTGCGGGAAAGTAAGCCCTGGGCTGGAGGCCATTGCCGGGAGGTGAGCCCTGGGCTGGAGGCCTTGCCGGGAGGTGAACCCTGGGCTGGAGGTTGCCGTGAGGTGAGCCCTGAGCTGGATGCCGTTGCCGGGAGGTGAGCCCTGGGCTGGAGGCCTTGCCGGGAGGTGAACCCTGGGCTGGAGGTTGCCGTGAGGTGAGCCCTGAGCTGGATGCCGTTGTCGGGGGATGAGTCCTGGGATGGAGGCCGTTGCCGGGGGGTGAGTCCTGGGATGGAGGCTGTTGCTGGGGGTTGAGTCCTGGGATGGAGGCCGTTGCAGGGAGGCAAGACCCTCACGGACTGGCTGTCTGACAGAAGGCAGAGAGTTGGGATAAAAGGCTCTTTTTTGGAATGGCAACCGGTGAAAAGTGATGTCCCGCAGGGTTCAGTGTTGGGGCCGCAGCTGTTCGCTTAATATATTAATGATCTGGATGAAGGGACTGGGGGCATTCTGGCAAAGTTTGCCGATGATACGAAGTTAGGTGGACAGGCAGGTAGTACGGAGGAGGTGGGGAGGCTGCAGAATGATTTAGACAGTTTAGGAGAGTGGTCCAGGAAATGGCTGCTGAAATTCAACGTGAGCAAATGCGAGGTCTTGCACCTTGAAAAAAAGAATACAGGTGTGGACTATTTTCTGAATGGTGAGAAAATTCCTAAAGCCGAAGTACAAAGGGATCTGGGAGCGCTAGTACAGGATTCTCTAAAGGTTAACTTGCAGGTTGAGTCTGTGATTAAGAAAGCGAATGGAATGTTGTCATTTATCTCAAGAGGGTTAGAATATAAAAGCGGCGATGTGCTTCTGAGACTTTATAAAGATCTAGTTAGGCCCCATTTAGAATACTGTGTCCAATTTTGGGCCCCACACCTCAGGAAGGACATACTGGCACTGGAGCGTGTCCAGCGGAGATTCACACAGATGATCCCTGGAATGGTAGGCCTAACATACGATGAACGGCTGAGGATCCTGGGATTGTATTCACTAGAGTTTAGAAGGTTGAGGGGAGATCTAATAGAAACTTACAAGATAATGCATGGCTCAGAAAGGGTGGACGCTGGGAAGTTGTTTCCGTTAGGTGGGGACACTAGGACCCGTGGGCACAGCCTTAGAATTAGAGGGGGTCGATTTAGAACGGAAATGAGGAGACATTTCTTCAGTCAGAGAGTGGTGGGCCTGTGGAATTCATTGCCACGGAGCTCAGTGGAGGCCGGGACGCTGAATGTCTTCAAGGCAGAGATTGATAAATTCTTGATCTCGCAAGGAATCAAGGGCTATGGGGAGAGTGCGGGTAAGTGGAGTTGAAATGCCCATCAGCCATGATTAAATGGCAGAGTGGACTCGATGGGCCGAATGGCCTTACTTCCACTCCTATGTCTTACGGTCTTACGGTCTTATGGACTGTCGGCCTGAAGTTTTGAAGCCCGGTGTGGTCTGGAGACTTGGCACGGTGCAGGCTGGAGGCTAGAGGCTGGATGCTGGTACAAACTGGGGAGAAAGGACTGTAATTTGATTAGTTTTTTCCTTTTTATTCTTATGCTGGAATTTTAATTATTATTCTTTCAATTGTACCAAATAATTAAGCGTCTGCACCAAGGCATCTTGTACCTAAGATGGCGCCACAAGTAGCAACATTGCAAACATGAGACAATAAAGCTAATTCAATTCAATTCAATTCAATTAATTCAATTCAGATGTGTGTATGTTGAGCCGTCCTTTTCTAAATTATTTCAGATGTATTAAAGCCTTGCATCTAAGGACTTCCTGTGCATATGGCACATGATTATCACACAGTGTTGATAATACTTTGCTGATTATAGCTAATCCTGGTCCTAAATTAATATTACATTGTGTCAATACAGGTCAAAACACAATTTGGTATTTGACACGGTTGATACTCTCTGAGAGGCTGGCAGGTAGCGGGGAGGTGCGTGGAGGTGAAACCAAATGGCACGATAGGGCCATTGTTCGTCTACCACCTTCATGTGAAATTTACCTGTGGCTGGCAGAATTCCCTGCCCACATGTTGGCAAACTCATCCAATTAATGACCAAGGATTAAGCTGGAGTAGGCCATTCAGCCCTTCAAAACAGCTCCTACTATTTAATAAGATCATAACTGATCTGATTCTGACCTCAAAACCACATTTTTTATCCACTCACACTGAGTGGGTGTCACAGGTTAAGCCAGCATTGGTTGTCCATCCCTAATGGCCCTGGAGAAGGTGGAAGTGACTGCCTTCCTGTAAAGCTGCTGTCCCATGTACTGTAGGTAGACCCACAAAGCCTTAAGGGAGAAGGTTCTCCCTGTCTCTGATAATCTTTAACCGTCTTTGCGTTCAAAGGACGATTATAAAACCAGTTCTGATGAAGGATCAATGGATAGAAAACATTAACTCTGCATTCTCTGCCAGATTTGCTGAGTTTCTCCAGCAGTTTCTGTGTCTGTTTTATCCCGTTGCCGCAGGTATTTTCACCGCGAGCCAGAGGTTATGCCCATGCCACAAGTTGAGGCTATGGATTAATGTGGAGATATTCCTTTTCGAAGACCCCAAGCCAAGATGAAATCCCCACCTGTGTTAATTGTTATCCTTACGTTTTTCCAGTCTCACCACCTTCCCCCCACCTCTAAAGTGACCTCTCCATGACCATCGTCCTGACCATGGCACTGATCCTCCCTACTGGGACCTGCTTGCATGTTCCTGGTGAAACTGACCAACTTAGGTCACAACCTGCACTCCACTCTGCTCCTTTTCATGATCTGACTGCAGTCCCAGCAGTGGCCATCATTCCTTGGGGGTGCTGTTGGGACTGGAGTGTTGCTGGTCATCTGATTGACTGGCAGATCACGGAGGAGGAGCATTTGTTGTACAAGGGAGTGGTTCTGGAAGAGTTAATGTTCATGTTACATTAAGCTCCACCCACACAGTGTTTGGGTGGAGAGGATTGAGTTCTGCACGAGTACCTGAAGGGAGGAGTTATGTCCTGTACAGCCTCTGAGAGTCCTTAGTAACTAAGACTCGCAAATTAATCTAACAATACTTATTGCTACCATACAATAAATACCATGTTACCCAAGACAAGTGCCTTTTCAGTTTAGCCTGACCAGTTGCCCTTTCATTAGGCAGGCTGTAGACTCACAAAGAATAGTGTTGTGATGGACAGTGATATACCAGCGATATCACTCTTTGGTGGTGTGGTATCTGAAAGTATGACAGTGTTCACCCACAGACGGGTGCAAGCCACAACCTGAGATGCTTCATGGCCTGGCAGCTAATAAATCAGGTCACACATTCCCAATCCCATGGGGGCAGAGTCCCCACCTCCCACCCGTCCTGCACACCCCCTCCCCACTCCCGAACTTTTAGCCAGGAGTTGGGGACACTGCCTCCCTAAGAAATACATGCTGTGGAAACTCCAGCCTAGGAAGAGATTATCTTTGAGTCCATCCTCGCGCTAGTTCTGCACTGCAGCGATCCATTCGAATTACTTGTTTGTGTTCTAATATTGGAACTGAATGCAGGATCCATCCCTTTAATGTAGTGCAGTGTAGAATCTAATTGTCTTTGTATCATCGCAAAAGCGATTGTTTGGATCACCCTTGTGTTACTGCACTGGCATATTAATTCTGTCAGTAAGCCAGTACTAATGATAATTACACATACTCCATACAGAGTTTTTATATTCACTCCACTTTTAACATAATAATGCATAACATTAGATCATTTTGTTTGAATAAATCAGACTGGCATTGTGCTGCTCTGCAGGAAGTAAGCTTATCTTGGTTGGAAGCTGATTTGAAGTTCAGCATTGTCCTCTCTCCTCCTGAAGGTGGTTAGAGTTCATCAGGGTACTATGGATGCTAGCCTCTCCCCAATTAATTTTGATATGCGACTCCAGACAATGCAAGCTGCTCGGTCCTCTGACTGGGGTTATCAAAGCAAGTCTCACTGTTGATATTGCCTATGCTCTACGTATGCACATTCCCCATGACAGTTGCCTCCAAGCACCTTGTCCTCGTAGCCTTTTCTCACTCATGACCCTTGGAACAGCCTCACCCAAACCTCACGTTGGACGTGGCATGAGAGGAATGACAGTGACTAACTGACCTTCCCACAACTCTGAGCTGGGGTGTCCTTTCATTTCAAAGATAAAAACAAAGCCTTGTGCTTGTGTGATTCCTTTCACAACCACCACGTGTCCCAAAGCATTTTATACCTGATAAGTGTAAAGCACTGTTGTAATATAGGAAACACTGCAGTCTAATTCAGACACAGTAAGAATGTCCTAGAAGTGAGACGGTAATGACTAGGCAATTTGTTATTGGTATTAAATAAAAACGGAAAGAATTGCAGGTACTGTAAATCAGAAACAAAAGCAGAAGTTGCTGGAAAATCTCAGCAGGTCTGGCAGCATGCACGAAGAGAAATCAGAGTTAACGTTTCGGATCCGGTGGCCCTTCCTCATCTATTGTGACTGGTATTGGCCAGGACGCTCGGAAGAACTCTTGAAGTCTTTTTCAAAATAGTGCCTAGGATCTCGTACAGCAACCTGAGATGGGGGACTGAGCCTTGACTTTTCACATCTCACCTGGAAGTTGACTGGAAATCAGTTTATGGGTTTGCGACTTTGCATTGTCTGTGTGAACAATCCCCCACAGATGACACTTTTAAGGTCACCTGGGATTACCTCTGCTTCACAGAGATGGCTGTCTGCAATCTGCAATGACCAATGATATGGTGAAGATTATCGTGTCCACAGTTTGTATACCACACTGTTGGACACTGCATGATTGCAGCTGACTTCAATCTGTGCTATGGAAGTGCCTGATTAATACAGTTGCCCCTTGAACAGCCTCAGGTCACTCACAAGTTGAGCCTGCATACTCAGGTAGAAAGAAAACACTTACTGTGCTCACGCAGGCTGTGTGCATGTTTACATGTTACATGAATATGGAAGAAAATGCAGGTCACACTTGGCCTGATAATGAAGGGGACCCACCGAACATCTGTGTTCCTTTCTTCCTCACACTCCCTGTCGAGCCCATCAGCTCTGAGCCTCCAAACGTTCCCACAAACCTCTTTGAGTTCGCCTCTCAATATTTCCCTGGGCCCTGGCCCTGCAGATTGGTAAAGCCACCCATTGTGTTGCACTGTCCCCGAGTCAAAGCCAGAGTGGTTATGACTTATAATGATAGCCCTCCTGCAATAATCCCATGGACTGTCATTTATTCCACTTATAAGCTGACCACCCCCTTCACAATTATTGCCCCCTCTGCATCCCAGCTTGCTGCCCCCAATCCCCATGACAGAGGTCACCCATTTCCCCTCCACAACAGTGACTCCTGATACGCCCCCCCCACCCTGATATTTATTGACCTGACTCCATGACTGACCTTGGCCCACTCTCTGACCAACTTGCACACACAGTCCTGAATGATGTGTGATCAGACTTCTGACTGGTCTGTAACTGACTTACTGCGAATCCCTAGCCTGGTATGACTGGGCCAACAGGGCTGGCCATGACTGCAGTGAGAGATGCTTTCTGACCCTGACTGTCCCTTGTGACCAACTGACCATGTCCAAGCCTCTGGACTGAAAGCAGACAATGCCCTTGATTCACTGATCCCAGGCCCCTGACTGAAGGCTGGCTTCTTGACTTGTTTGCGGATTACTACCATCTAACTTTGAGATGTGGCCATCGTGTTGAGGCACTTGCAGTGTCTTTGCTGGCACATGGTACAGCTATGACAGTGACTGAGTTCAGTGCCATGAACCAACATGCCCATCCCGTTGACTGCTGAAAATCATGACAAATTGCTTGGCTTTGTGTCTGTGCTAAGAGGCAAGGCAAATCAAGGCAAAGATGCTTCAAACATTGAAGTAGGCATAAAGTCAGTGAGTGCTAAGGGAGCAGGCAATGAGACCTTTTTGGTCAAACCCATGAGCTGGGTGCCAGTCCTTGTGTGCAGATTGTTTTGATAGCATCGTTCCAATGAAGGGTGCTAGTGCACGCCAGACTGCAGTGTTTGTGCATGGAGGTGTATTATTGAAATGTGGCATGAGGGTTCAGATAAGCTGGTACATGCCTGATGCCAATGACTGTGGATGAATATTGGGGGAGAGTTGTGATATATGCGTTCATTGCCTATGGAGTGTACCTTGAAATATTATTAGCTAGCGTCCAAGATTGAGGACCAGAGGATCAAACAGCGAGCTGGAGTCACCGGATATCTGCTCTGACTTCCATGCTGGGGGTTGTTGCTATCCAGTTTCTATCCAGCAAGAGGAAGAATGGGAACCTGCAAGATTAACTAATTAGGGGATGTTAATGCCTGCTTGCAGATGTGAATAAGCCACTCACCACTTACTACAGAGAATCTCATTGCACCATTCAACACTTGGTCAGGATTTGAGTAGTTTCGCCCTTGTAGTAGTGGGGAAATCTTCAGAAACTTTTCTGAAGAAGGGTCCTGACCCAAAAAGTCAGCTTTCCTGCTCCTCCGATGCTGCCTGGTCTGCTGTGTTCATCCAGCTCTACACCTTGTTATCTCAGATTCTCCAGCATCTGCAGTTCCTACTATCTCTATCTCCATACTGTATTGTCTCTGTTGATAGCATGACTTTGAAAACATGAAGTATACAATGAAAGCTCCAAAGGAAGGGCCAGTGCCTGAAGGTTTGATGATTCCAGGTGTCAAACTAAATGTTTTGGGGCAATATCAATGACTGAGGAGAAATGTTTACTATATACACAATTATAAATGTTCATTTTAGATAGAGGTTGTTGTCAGTTTGGCGGAGATATTAGAGAGGATCCCCTGTGGGACTTGCCTGTGGCACAGTTACATGAAGCCTGTGTGACTTTGCGTTTTTTTAGAAACTCCCAGCCTTTAGCAGGCAGAAATACAATTAACTCTTTCAATACCTAACAAAATTACTCAATTTTAAAATGTTCACAATTTTAAAAGATCCTGTTGTTCATAAAAAGACTAACCATATTTTTGTCTGTGTGTGTGTGTATAGGTGCATATGTGTTTGTGTGTCCATGTACATATGTGTGTCTGGGTGTGTGCGTGGGTGTGCGTGTCTGTGTGTATCTGTATGTGTGTGTGTATGTCTGTGTCTGTGTCTGTGTGTGCATGTGTGTGGGTGTGTCTGTGTGTGTGTATGTGTATGTGTATGTGTGTCTGTGTGTGTGGGGGGGGCGTCTGTGTCTGTGTATGTGGGTTTGTCTGTGTGTGTGTGTCTGTGTGTGTGTATGCATGTGTGTGCGTGTCTGTGTGTGTGAGTGCGTGTGTGTGTCTGTGTGTATGCGTGTGTGTGGGTGTGTCTGTGTGTGTGTGGGTGTGTCTGTGTCCGTGTATGTGGGTTTGTCTGTGTATGTGTCTGTGTATGCATGTGTGTGTGTATGCGGGTGTGTGTGTGTGTGTATACGTGTGTCTGTGTCTGTGTGTCTGTGTGTGTATGTGTGTGCGTGTGTTTTGTGTGCGTGCTCCATCACATGGTCTAAATCAGTGATTCTTGACTGTGGGGCATACAATGTTTGGAGGGCAATTCAGCTGCAGCGGCTGCACTAGATCCAAGAGTGACCTGTGTCCAATCCTAGTCCTTTCAGTAACAGAAACTACCCAGAAACTCTGAGTTGGACAGTTTGTTTAATTCTCCCATCTGTAGATCAGGAGCACCAAGGCCAACCATATTTCTTGTAACACCAGCATGGTTGAGGACACCTCTTGGGTGCAGATTCAGGAGGAAACATTTCAGCTTCTAGACTGCTTGAGGCCCATGATGCACCGTACGAAGGAAATGACACAACAAAGCAGCAGACGCTCCTACCTGCTGAATTATCCCAACACAGAATCCCCCCATGGAGCTGTACCCCAGCACAGAATCCCCTGTGGGGCTGTATCCCAGCAGGGAATCCTCCTGTGGGGCTGTATCCCAGAGGGAATCCCTGTGGGCCTGTATCCCAGCGCAGAATTTCTGTGGGGCTGTATCCCAGCACAGAATCCCCTGTGGGCCCATATCCCAGCACAGAATTCCTGTGGGGCTGTATCCCAGCACGGAAATCCCCTGTAGGGCTGTATCCCAGAGGGTATCCCTGTGGGGCTGTATCCCAGAGGGTATCCCTGTGGGGCTGTATCCCAGCACAGAATCTCTCGGAGTCCCTGTATCCCAGCAGAGGCTTCCCTTATTTAAAACAGGAGGAACGAGGCTGAAAAGTTTAGAGAAAGGATTTTCTACATTCCTGACTCCTTAGACACTTGGCTGCTGTTAGTTTCTGACATGTGTTGAACATAGGAACATTGAGAAGGCTGTTGCAAATTCAGCAACTGAGTCATTGCAGGGAAATATTTTAATTATTAACCTCTTACTTTTGAGCATTTATTTGTGCAGAATGGTAAATCCGAAGCTATAATAATTAATCTTATTATATACACCTCACTGAGCCTCCATAGCCGAATCCCATTTCCAGACCTTTGGTAACGAGAAGATTTTCATCAATAATTGAGTTAAAAGATTTCCTGTGACTGCTCGTCCCATGTCTGCTCCCGCATCCACCCCCTTGTCATACTACTCCACCTCTTCGCTGTGTCCTTTCTCCACCCCTTCCCCTCCCCTCCGAAGCCTACAATACCCGTCAACAGCATTGTTGGTGGCAGATCAGGAAGTAAGTGTAGTATAACTGTGTGGCACACACAGGCACATGCACACACCTACTTGTGAATATCACAGGTAGGTGCATCTTGGAAGCGGCTCAGGACAGTGAGAGAACAGGTATGTCTCTCCCTTTATTAGCAGAGTTTAATCAAGAGTGTGTTACTAAGAAACCAACTTGTTGCACTTTGTATCTTTGTCACTGCAGGAAACACGGTGCTTTCTTTTCTGATAATTTTTGGCAGATGCTATCTTTTGTTCTCTTGATGTTTAATATTGATCTGTCTCACTGTTTGCCAACAGAAGTTTTTTTTTCCCGTTTCCAAGTGTGTATTTAAAGTGCCGTGCCTTACTGAGAATATGCCTGAGGTTAGAAGACCACCTCTTGCGGTCTAATTTCAGGGCCACATGTTTTTCAGACGCTAAGTCTTTACAATGGCTGTCTCAGTAATTTTAATTGTGATTCTTCAGCTAAAGAAGGGGAAAAGCTAAATAAAGTTATTTCCATCTTTGTTTTCTCCTTCACTGGTGAGCCCCTGTGAAAAATCAGAGTTCCACAACAAGATATGTCACTTGAATTACAGGGTCATCATTGTAGTAACTAAAACGTGTGTGTGTGTGTGTGTGTGTGTGTGTGTGTTGGGGGTGGAATTATGGGGTTTGCTTGACCCTGTGATAGCGCAACTTGGCTTCAGGTGAAGAATGCTACAAGGAACTTGGGCCCAAAATCTTTATCTCTGATTGCAGTTTCAATTTGAAATCCAAGGTTTATGTCATCTCTGTTTGCTTCAGTATAAGTCACTCCTGTTCAGCGCTTATGAACTCCCCCACCCCATCTCACCTTGCCCACCTGAAGCACAGTGAGATCCAACAAACAACAAATGCACAGCCAGCTAACTTGTTTTCCTTTCGATCGAGTGGCAATGAAATATCAGCCGAGGGACTGGGATATTGCAAAATCCCCCTCCGAGAACTGCCAGGGTGTCTTTAAATCCCAGGGGTATTTGTACCAACATTACAATTAGTGTTTTTTCTTTATTCCAAAAATATACTTTATTCATAAAAAAATCTTTATATACACACAGTCACAAATGCAGTTCGATTCTGCACCATAGCATATCAAGGAAACAAACAAACATTGGAGTTTGCCTCTATTTGAAGAAATCAAAGGTGTCTCTTACTTGAACCAGACTATATTTACTGCATTTGCGGCACCATGAAAGTCCGATAACTGAATGGACCCCCACTTAACTTCAGTAAAAAGACTGCAGATGGTGGTCTTTCCTCACTGCACCTTGATGGCAGCTGCCCCAAACTTTAGTGCGTCCCTCAGCACATAGTCCTGGACCTTTCATGGGGTCAACTCCTTGCTGGAAGACCAGCAAGTTTTGGGCAGACCAAAGAGTGTCTTTCACTGAGTTGATGGTCCGCCAGGTGCAGTCAATGTTTTTTTCAGTGTGCATTCCAGGGAACAGACCGTACAGGATGAACCTTGACTAAAACCACCCCATCTTCGACAAGACTTACTTTGCAAAAGCATATTCCAGAAGGAGATGTGTGTCAGTCACTTGCAGCCACTTTGGTGTGGATGAGCTACTTTTATTAGATAGCCCAGAACATTTCTTCAAATAAAATTTCAAAAGATGTCTGATATACCTCAGAGTGCTTCCTGCAAACTGGTGACTCAGATGGCCACATAACGGTCACTTAACAATCCGTAACCACGCACCTCTGACAACACGACACTTTCTCAGTACTGCATTACAGTTAGGGTCTTGACCATGTGTGCAAATTCAGTGGCACTTGAACTCTCAATCTCCTGACTCTACCATAAAAATGCTATCAACTGAACCAAGCAATTGAACACCTCATTCACTGTGTATAATGTAAGCAGCTAACACCATAGATAGGAACAAAGCAGGAAAGTGGGGCAGGAAAGGTATTGATCAATCACGATGTAATTGAACAGGTTTGATGGGCTGAATGGCCTCTTCTTGCTTCTATGACTTGGACTATGACAAGCCCAAACTCTAAATGGTGCTGAAATGGTCCAATGAGCTGAGATCAGTAGAGATTAGTTTGCTTACCTCAACTCAAGAACTGTTATAACGCAGTATGACTGAGTCTTCAGCAATACATTAATGGTAGAAATTCATGCACCTTGAGTTGTAGTTACCGTTGAGTGGCTCCTGAAGGCATTGCTGTCTGAGTCAGGTTTGGGAAGGCTGTGATGCACCTTAAGGTCAAATAGCTAGCTGATGTTTGCCACCTGGGCTGATGCACAAGTGCTTTGGAGGGCTGTCAACATAGTGGCATCCACATCCCAGGATCCATGTAGAAATAGACTCAGATCACTCCCAAACAACGGTTATTTATTCAAAGAACACAAGCTGTGCTTATCCTGGAAGGTTGTTCAGTACTTTTGTTGGTTGGGGTGGGAGTTGGGGGGCTGGGTGTGAACTAATGGAGGATGGTGATGATCAAATGGATTATCATTGACTTATCATCCGTACACAGTTATATAGATAGAATCCAATGAGCATGTCAAGTGGTCAACCATGTTGTATCCGGATGTCCAGGTATGGAATGCACTGCCCAGAAAAGTGGTTGAGGCAGGTTCAATTTGAAGCATTCATGGGGGGTATTGGATGATTATTTTGATAGAAATACCTAAGAAACGAGAATGGGTTGAAGAATGACAGAGATGGTTCTTTGGGTACATGATTTGTTGGCATATTCTGTGCAACAGATTCCTTGGTGAATAACTGCATCATGTTTCAGATTCGCATTAAAATCCGATACCACCAGAGTGTTCTATGACACGCCAGTGAGATAGTTCTGAGTGGGAACAGCTTCTCTCCATCGGCTCTATCCAGCTCACTCATGGATTTTGAAAATATTTATGAAGGAAGATTTATGTTTAAGCGTTCCCACTCTGGATCCCAATTCGCTAACCAGTGGAATGTGTATTTTATGGGGAATTCACTTGCTGGGCTTACTCACTGGAAACATCCACTGTAAGGAGTTGTGAGGGTAGATTGAATAAGTTGGGGCTGTTCTCCTTGCAGAGAATAACAGAGAAGAAGGCTAAGAGGATGTTTGCTAAAGGTTTTCAAAATCCATGAATGGCCAAGATAGCTTAGATAGGAAGAACTGTTCCCAGTCGTAAAAGAAAAAAGAATGAGATGACATATATTTAACATGATGTGCAAAAGAAACACTGGTGATGTCCGAGATAACAAGCGTGGGGCTGGATGAACACAGCAGGTCAAGCAGCATCATAGGAGCAGGAAAACTTGACGTTTCGGGCCTAAACCCTTCATCAGAAAAAAGGAT
>JAHRHZ010000047.1:12252015-12289105 GCA_024137785.1 Ginglymostoma cirratum | reverse complement strand
TTAGGCCCGAAACGTCAAGTTTTCCTGCTCCTATGATGCTGCTCGACCTGCTGTGTTCATCCAGCCCCACGCTTGTTATCTCGGAGTCTCCAGCATCTGCAGTACCTTTTATCACTGGTGATGTACAAAATGACTTTTTTCACACAGCAAGTCATTGGGGTATGGAACGCACTGGCTGGGAATGTGGTAGGGATAGATTCAACTTGAGGCAGCCAAGAGGACAGTGGATATTTTGAATAGAAATAGTGTGCAGGGGTATGGGGAGAATGGCGCTATGGAATAGAATCAGTGAATATACGATGGGCCAAATGGCCTCCTCCTTTGCAGTTACAATTCTGTGATTCGGTGAAAGAACCGTCAGTGCTCAATGCACTGTACTCCTGGAAAAAGTGAATGCTTTTACGAAAGGTAGGGGAATGAAAGTTTACAATTGGAAACATGTTATGTCTAACTTTAGATGAGATCATTTTAATGGTTATGGCTAAAATTGGTAAGGAAGGCATCAGCCAGAAGCCTAAATGTAAAACATCCTCAGACTGTTATAGATGACCTAAATGTCTCACTGAATCAGATTTTGATTCAATGTCAGGCTGGTCTTGTCTCAATAACCTACATTCTTGTCACTCACAGCAATGGACGTTTCTGTGTCCATTCAACAAAATAGCTGTAGAACTGGATCTACCAGTAGGAAAACATCCACAAAGATATGCTTTCTTGTTTTGCAATTACTTAAAATTTCCTTTGTGGAGCGATAAAGAAAAGGCGCTTCTACCATTGAAGAAAGGCAATGGTAATCCCTTGTTATCAAAGTTTATTATTCCTGCCCCAAATATTTCTCTGCTTGTCACTGAAATTAGATCCTTAATCACACCTGACAATCTTTCTCATCTTCTTTTAAAGACCACTTGTGATTTCACCATGCTGTGGTCACCTGTCCTAATATCTCCTTATGTGGCTCGGTATTGGAATTTCTTCAGTAAAGTCCCTCAGTCCCATCCTCCCAGAAATGCTTTATAGATGCATTTTTATAGAACCTTCACTCGATCTAGTCTATTGTACTCGCTGTTCACAGCATGGTCTCATCTACACTGGGGGGAAAAGACGCACAGACTGTGACCACTTTGCAGAACGCCTGTATTCTGTCTGCAAAAATGAACCTGAGCCTGCCACTTTAACACACCACCCTGTTCTCTGGCCAACATCTCTATCTCAGGCTTGCTGCAGTGCTCCAGTGGAGCTCAACGCAAGCTGGAAGAACAACACCTCATTTTCAGCTCAGGAACCCTGCAGCCTTCTGTATTCGATATCGAATTCAACAATTATAGGGCTTGAGCACCTGCTCTCATGTCCTTAACCCAACCCCCAAAAAACCAGACCTTGCCATCACATGGGCTGCTATCACAAACAACGCCTTGCCAGCCACTAATGGTTCCCATTAGTAGCTATTCATTCTCCCAGGCTGATCTTTACCCACTCCTTCATCTGCCCAACTGTTTCTGTCTCTCGCTGGGCTCCATCTCCACCTGTCGTTTAATACCCCACCCCACCTTGTTCAGCATGTTTACTTCACTTTTCCCAGCTACAGTCAGCACTGAAGAAGAGTCACTGGTTCCTGGCAGATGGAGTTTGATTTAGATAAATGCAAGGTGTTCCATTTTGGTAAGACAAACAAGGGCAGGGCTTACATGGTGAATGGTAGGGCCCTGGGGAGTGTTGTTGAACAGAAAGCCCTATGGGTGCAGGTGCATATTTCCTTGAAAGTGGAGCGGCAGGTAAATAGGGTGGTGAATAAGATGTTTGGCACGCTTGCCTTCGTCAGTCAGAGCACTTAGTGCAGGAGTTGGAACATCACGTTAAGGCTGTTCAAGGCTACATTTGGGGTACTGCATACAGTTCTGGTCACCCTGCTATAGGAAGGATGTTATTAAACTGGAAAGGGTGCAAAAAGATGTACAAGGATATTACTGAGACTGGAGGATATGAGTTATAAGGAGAGGCTGGATAGGCTGGGACTTTTTTCCCTGGAGCGTAGGAGGCTGAGAGGTGACCATTATAGACATTTACAAAATCATGAGGATCATTGATAAGGTGAATAGCCAAGGTCTTTTCACCAGGTGAGGGGAGTCCAAAACTAGAGGGGCATAGGTTTAAGGTGAGAGGGGAAAGAATTAAAAAGGACCCAAGAGTCAACTTTTCCACACAGAGGGTGGCATGTGTATGGAATGAGCTGCCAGAGGAAGTGGTGGAGGCTGGAACAATTACAATAGTTAAAAGAAATTTGGACAGGTAAGTGGGAAGGAAAGGTTTAGGGGGATACGGGCTAAACATAGGCAAATGGGACTAGATTTATTTAGGATATCTGGTTGGCATCGATGAATTGGGCCGAAGGGTCTATTTCTATATTGTATGACTCTATGACCCAAAACGTTAACTCTGCTTTCTCTCTACAGTTGCTGCCAGACCTGCTGAGTTTTTCCAGCAATACTGCTTTTGATGCAAGTTGTTGTTGCCATTAGAAATTCTGACCATACTTCAGGTCATGAAAGGGGTCTTATGAACACAAGTTGTTCTTCATGGGGTTGAGTACTAAGTTGGGCAGATTCTTTACCAACTGAGCCATCAGATGAGCAGTGGAGTAAAGTGGAAGACAGGAGGTTTACAGGGGATCAAAGCAAGAACCTTTCTACACAGAGGGTGGTAGGGGTCTGGAAGGCACTGTCTGGGAGGGTAGTTGAGGCAGGAAACCTCACAACCTTTAAAGATGGGGTGGTGAAGGCCGAGTGGTATTGTCACTGGACTCTTAATCCAGAGACCCAGGTAATGTCCTGGGGACCCAGGTTTGCATCCTGCCGTGGCAGATGGTGGAATTTAAATTCAATAAAAATATCTGGAAATAAGAGTCTAATGATGACCATGAGTCAGTTATTGGGGAAGAACCCATCTGGTTCACTAATGCCCTCTGGGCAATAAATGCTAACCTAGCCAGCAATACCGTCATCCCATGAATGAATTTAGAAAAAAAGTATGTGGATGAACACTTGAAATGTTATAACATTCAAGGCTGTGGGCCTGGTGCCGGAAAGTGGTACTAATGTCAGTACAGACTCAATGGGCCAAAGGGCCTCTTCTGTACTGCATGTTTATATGACTCTCTGATAGATAGAAGTAGGCCACAATAATGTACATGCTGTGAGTTCCAGAGTATGTTGCCTCAACAGCAGAAGTGCCAAAGCTGAATTTCAGAGACACTTGTTTGGGGCAAGAGGTTCTTGTTTCTGCATTTTAATCACGAGCTCCCTGAGCTACATGAAACAGGACTGGGCAGAACAGATTGTTCTGGAGTTGCTCCTTGGTGTTGAGCAGCTGCCAGGGCAACAAAGAAGGACTTGCATTTATATAGCGCCTTTCACGGCATCAGAACATCCCAAAGTGCATTACGATTATGCAGTATTTTTTGCAACATGACAACTTGGGTTGGTTGCCGTAAAAATATTGGCCAGGATACCAGGAGGACTCCTCCAGGATAGTGGCATCAGATCTTCTGTACCCACTGAAGGGGCACACCGGAGTTCAGTTTAATGTTTCACATGAACATGGGTACATCTGACAATGCAGCACCTCCCCCATCCTTTAGTCAGGGAGTGGCAGCCTAGGTTCCCTGACTCTGGAGTTGGCCTGGAGCCAATCTTTGAAGCCGAAGTGCTATCAGGTACCCAGCCCAAAGCCCAATGCCAGGGGAGAAGAGCAGAGCTAATTGGCTCAAGAAAGGGACAGGAAACTCCTGGCTGTATGCAAAGCAAAGGGAAATAATCTCATTCCAACTACCCCTCAGCTTGGGCCATCTCCTCTTGGCACTGACAAGACAATCTCCCAAGATCTAGCCCTGAGCTAATCCTGCAAATACCAATTATCATTAAAAATGCATCAGCAGTTTGTTTACTTTTCTAATGGACAGACCTTTGTTCGAGATGTTTTAAGTGCTTGTATGTTGATCACTCTGTTTTCGTGAAGGAGTTCCTTTTGCAGAAGTAAACATAGTCTCCACTTCGAACTCTTGGGTTTGCAGTCCCCAGATCATCTGTTCTTTTTGTCTTTATCCTCTCATGGGACGTAGGTATCACTGACAAAACCAGCATTTGTTGCCCGTTCACGAATGTCCATGAGTTGCGGGGCTAGTGCAGCCATTTCAGAGCAGTGTCAACAACAATGCTGTGTACCTGGAGTCACGTGTAGGTGAGACTGGAAAAAGGATGGCAGATATTAGCTATAGGGAGCGACTGTTTGAGCGACTGTATAGGGAAAGGCTGAATAGGCTGTGGCTATTTTCCCTGGAGAATCAGGTGCTGAGGGGTGATCTTTATAGGGTTTCATAAAATCATGAGGGGCATGGATAGGTTGAATAGCCAAGGCTTCTTTTTCCCAGGGCAGGGGAATCCAGAACTTGAGGGCATAGGTTTAAGGTGAGAGGGGAAAGATTTAAAAAGGACCCAAGGGGCAACTTTTTCACGCAGAGGGTGTTGTGTGTATGGAATGAGCTGCCAGAGGAAGTGGTAAAGGCTGGTACAATTACAACATTTAAAAGCCCTAGCAAAACTGGAATCAATAGGGGGCAAACTCTCCACTGGTTAGAGTCATACTTGTCACGTAGGAAGATGGTAGTGGTTGTTGGAGGTCAGTCATCTCGGCTCCAGAACATCTCAGCAGGAGTTCCTCAAGGTAGTGGCCTAGGCCCAACCAGGTTCAGCTGCTTCATCAATGACCTTCCCTCCATCATAAGGTTAGAAGTGGGGATGTTCGCCGATGACTGCACAATGTTCAGCACCATTCACGACTCCTCAGATACTGAAGCAGTCTGTGTCCAAATGCAACAAGATCTGGACAATATCCAAGCTTGGGCTGACAAGTGGCAAGTAACATTGACGCCACACAAATACCAGGCTATAACCATCACCAACAAGAGACAATCTAACCACCATCCCTTGACATTCAGTGCTGTAGCTGTCACTGAATCCCCCATGTCAACATCCTGGGAGTTATCATTGATCAGAAATTCAGCTGGACTCACCACATTAACACAGTGGCTACAAGAGCAGGCCAGAAGCTGGGAATACTGCGGCAAGTAACTCACCTCCTGACTCCTTAAGGCCTGTCCCCTATCTACAAGGCACAAATCAGGAGTGTGATGGAATAGTCCCCACTTGCCTGGATGAGTGCAGCCCCAACAACACTCAAGAAGCTTGACACCTCCAGGAAAAAGCAGCCCACTTGATCAGCACCACATCCACAAGTATCCACTCCCTCCACCACCGACGCTCAGTAGCAGCGTCTACAAGATGCACCAGAGAAACTCACAAAATATCAGAAGACAGCACCTTCCAAATCCAAGACCACTTCCATCTAGAAGGACAAGGGCAGCAGATATATGGGAACACCATCGCCTTCAAGTTCCCCTTGAAACCGCTCACCATCCTGACTTGTAAGTATATCTCCGTTCCTTCACTGTCATTGGGTCAAAATCCTGGGATTCCCTCCCTAATGGCATTGTGGGTCAACCCACAGCGGTTCAAGAAGGCAGCTCACCACCACCTTCTCAAGGGCAACTAGGAATGGGCAATAAATGCTGGCCCAGGCAGCGATGCCCACAACCCACAAAATGAATAAATAAAGAAAGGCATCTGACTGGGTACATGAATCGGAAGAGGTTAGAGGGATATGGGCCAAATGCTAGCAAATGGGACCACATTAATTTAGGATGGTCAGCATGGACGTGTTGGACCGAAGGGTGTGTTTCCATGCTGTATAACTCTCTATGACTCCCTTTCCTTCCCTGAAGGACATTAGTGAATCAGTTGGATTTTTAGAGCAATCAGTGATAGTTGTTGGTATACGGTAGGTAGTGTTAGGAGTGGGTGCAGACTGCAAGAATCTGTTTAGCAGAGCAAAAGTTTTCTGTTTAATGATTAGCTGATTACACTGAGCAAATGCCTTTATGCAATTGCAGCACTTTCGGATTTTTGACGCAAGAAGTCAAAGGCGAACCTCTCCCTCCTTTCAAGTGTACAAACATAACATTGTGAAGGAATTTGCTTACAGTATATATGGTTCCAAAGTGAATTTAAAAATAAAATACGAAAAGGAAACTTATACCAGTTTTGGCTGTAGATCAGGAGCTGAAAGAATGTACCCCACATCTAGAATAGAACAGAATAGAAATTGTCATGTGTACTTTTACATGAAAAATACACTGAAAAGTTTTATATGTTGCCCTATCACAGTGTCTATATTCATGACAGAAGACATACATAATTAAAAAAAAAGTTAAAAATTAAGGCAAAATTTATCACAATTCAACTAACAGCTCCTTGGCTCAGGGAAAGCCGATTAAGAAATAATGATATAACCAGAAGAAGCAGCCGGGACAAGACCACCAGTCCTGCCCACTGGAATGCTAGGCTGGAAGCCTCCACCAAAGAAGATGGCCATGCCAGGCCGAGGCTGCCACTCCTGGCCAGTGGAATAGCCGCAGAATGTCCTATTCGTTAGCTGTGTGCCCATTTTCTTGCGTGTCATCAGATATCTGAAGTCCCTACCCCCATGTTTTTCCATACTGTCCTCATTACAATCCTTTGATGGCAGGGATTAGTCTCATGGTTTTTTACTACACTGTCATTATTGGATTGAATGATTCCTGTTGGCATTGCAACTACAATTTAACACATTACATGACGTCTACTCTGATTCAGGCACGTGCTCATTTTTTTAGGATGTGGAGGCAGTAGCATCATGGTAATCAACATTCCCACTGATCTTATTTCCTTCTGCGCAGGTCTCATCGTCATAAGCATCGCCATGCATGCACTCACTCCACTTAGCAGGAACATTGGTGTTAATGTCAATGGACAAGAATTCCAGAGCCCCAGGCTAATTTTCTGTGGACGTAGCACAGCAGATAAAGTTTGAATTCAGTAAAGTCTGGAATTAAAAGCTTGTCAAATAGTAACCATTGTCATAAATACCCATTGATTTATGAATGCCCTTTAGGGAAGGAAATCTGCAATCCTCGCCCGGTCTGGCCTAAGTATGACTCCGGACTCTCAGTAATATAGTTAACTTTTAACTGTCTTTTGAAATGACCTGCAGAATCAATCAGTTCAGGGCATCAAATGCTAGCCTTGCCAATGATGCCCACATTGCATAAAAGAATTTTTTAAAAAGGGCATTTCTTGTAGCTTATTTTGAAGTGAACTAACAATTTCTGCTTTTGATTATGAGAGCATCACAAAATAACACCCATATTCCTAAAACACACCAAGAATGTTATGGTTGTTGGTGAGCTCAGTTGGCTGGACTGCTTGTTTGCAATGTAGTGTGATGTGAATAGTATGGGTTCAAATCCTGCACTGGCTGACGTCACCAGGAAAGTCCCACTTTCTCAACATTGCCCATTCCTGAGGTATGATGACCCTCAAGTTAAACTTTAATGAAGAATTGGGACGATGGTGACTTTACCTTTATCCAGCTTTGGCCTTTTTTACATGCACTACTTCCTTCACTCAACCATTGGTAGCTGCGCCTTCAGGGGCCCAGGCCTAAGCTTTGGAATGTTGTCCAGAAGCCTCTCCTCTCTCCATTTCTTTATCCTCTGTTAGCATACTCAATAAAACCAAACTCCCTGCCAAGTGTTCCACATCCCTTTTAAAGTATTATTTGTTGTTCCCTTACCCAAATGCCACCTTGTGACATTCCCCCATGTTTAAACAGAAGTTGTTACTATTGTGCACCTCTCTGACCTCCTGACTCTCTCTTCTCCTTAGAATTCATCGCATTCACCCAGTCTTTTTGGTAACCCCTTTGCAATCCTGCTCCTGTCTTTGGACTTGGGTCCCTCATCGATGAGCACCTAAACACACCCAAGAGCAGAAGCTTGGGATTCAAGGATCCACAGATAGTGGTTTACACAGTTCTCCAGTTCGAGCATAGTTCTTCTTGAGAACCAAAAGTCCTTTTGGTGAATATGGTTAGCAATGTGAAGAGGATCAGGTAATCTGCTTTATTTTTGTGGTTTGTTGAGTTAAGGGATAGATATTGACCAGAACTCTGGGAATAACTCCCTTGTTCTTCAACAAAACACAGTGTCGTCGGCTATTTCACATCTATGTGAGCGAGTCGAGGGGTGGGGGGGGGTGTCTCAGGTGAACTTCTCATCCAAAAGATGGCATTCCAACATTGCAGTGCTTCCTCAGTATTGCACTAGTGCGTCAACATTGTTTGTTTGTGTGCTTGAGTCCTGGAGTGAGTCATGAACCCGAAACCAAAGATTCTAAGGTAAAAGTGCTGCCAACTGAGTCACAGCTGATAAAGTGATGTAATTATTAATTATTAAACATTACGAAGCATTCTTTTCAGTGTTCAATTACTTGAGATTGGATACCAGTTTACGTATCACCAACATATTATTTGTTGACAAATTTATGAGCAACTATTTGTTAACTTTCAATCAGTGCTTAATTCGGAAATGTTCCAGCATCGATTCTATTTGTGAAGTAAAAGACCAGTTCTTTGTAGTTACTGTATTGATATAGCTGCCTGAAACCTTGTGTTACATATTTTGTGGTTGAAATAATATGGCAAACACGAAAACAGGAGTAGAAGGTGTGGTTGACTTGCCCTGATAGCTTAAGGGGCTTTGTATGGGGTGAACTTAAACCATTCAGCCTAGAAAATTCTCCTGACGTGTGTTCAGGGCTAAGACAGCTGACTTTATTCTGAATTGGTTGCAGAGTTGTCCAGTCAGTAGTGCACAGCAGGAGGCCATTTAGCCCCTGGAGTTCATGCCAGTCCTTCAACTGATCTCACCACCTGTGGGTAATAGACTGGAGATATCAGCCCTCCATAAATTTAAATTATCTGAGTCTCTGCTGACTGTAATTAGATTCACAAGAAGTTTCTATTCACTCATCACTCCTCTGCTTGCTAACTGTTGTCCCCTGTCCACCCATGCTTCAATTTTAAACCGTTGGGTTCAAATCCTTCCCTTTCTATGTCTGTAACCTCCTCCTGCCCCAAAACACCCCCAGAACTCCATGGTTATCCAGCTCTGGCCCCTTTTGCATGCCCCACTTCCTTCACTCAAACACTGGCAGCTATGCCTTCAGCTGTCCTAGCCCAAAGCTTTGGAGGTCTGTCCAGAAATCTCTCTCCTCTCTACCTCTTCATCCTCTGTTAAGACATTCAACAAAATGAACCTTTCTGACCCCAAGTGTTTCATTACCCTTTTATGTAGAAGTATTATGATTATGCCATGCCTTGTGATAGTTTTTTATGTTTAAAGGTGCCGAATAAACATGAGTTATTATTGTTATAGAGATAAAAGGTACTGCAGATGCTGGAGAATCCGAGATAACAAGGTGTGGGGCTGGATGAACACAGCAGGCCAAGCAGCATCATAGGAGCAGGAAAGCTTGTTATAGATTGCTCTAACCTCGCTGAATCTCTCTCCTCCTCAGAACTTGTCAAAAACTTGTTCACCAAGATTTTCATCACCCTTGCTCCTATCTTTGGACTTGGGTTTCTCATCAATGGGCATCCACTGATAATACCCTACAGTAGAAGGTTAGAATTCAAGCATTCACTGATAGTGACATACACAGTTCTGTTCAAGCATAGTTTGTCTTAAGAATCAAAAACTTTTTTTTAAAATAGAGACTTTCCACCATAGAAAAAATGTCAATAACAAGACTTGGGAGAAGAGATGAAGCCAGCAAAGTAAGGGTTTGGAATGGATAAAATGATTCAAGAGTTTTAATTGATACACGTGTAGCTTAATGTAGTTCTATAGGACTACTGTCTCATTAGAGACAAACAATTGGTGGTCATTTAACCTGAGGGTCACCACTCCCCAGGTGAGGTCAGAAGGAGAGTCCTTCATGGTGACCTCAGTCAATATGGGAATTCAACCCATACTGTTGGTGTCGCTTTGCATTGCAAACTGGCCAGCTGAACTAACCCATGGTCCTACAGACAAGCCGGTGAGGACACTGTAATTAACCTCAATGTAATTCACCTTCAGTTCGAGCACAAAAACAAAATGTTGGGGTTTTGTTCCTAACTGATATCCACTAAACGAATGGAGTATAGGCAAGGACAGGCTGTGTTTTTAAGTGTTTATTCACAGCACTTTAGCCTTTATTGCCCATCCCTCATTTACCCTTGAGAAAGTGCCAGTGTGCCACTGTCTTGAACACAACTGAGTAACTTGCTGGGCTCTTTCTTTCAAAGGCCAGTTTAGAGTCCCCCTGATAACTGGGAGTTTGGAGTAACTCATAGGCCAAACTGAATAAGGCTCTGAATATTCCCCTACCGAAAGGACAATTTTGAATCAGTTGGGTTTTTGAGCAATCCAGTCACCATTATCAATATTGACATTTAAAGCTGGGCAGGTTATGTCCTAATTGTATGATCACTCGACCTAGAAATCCAGACACGTGGGTAATGTTGTGGGGATGTGAATTTGAATCCTGCCATGGTAGGTGGCAGAATTGGAATTTAATTTTTTTTAAAAACTCTGGAATTAAGAGCCTAATGGTGACAAGTACTGTCAATTGTTGGGAAAATCCCATCTTGCTCATTCATGTCCTTTAGGGAAGGAAATCAGTCTTACCCAGTCTGGCCTCCATGTGATTCCAGATCCATAGCAACATGGTTGACTTTTAAATGCCCTCTGGACAATTAGGGATAGGTAATAAATGCTGGCCTAGCCAGTAATGCCTTCATCCTACGAAGGAATTAAAACAAATCCTAATTTATTTGCTGAGGAGGCAATGCCATATTGGTAATGTCACTGGGTTAGTAGTCCAAAACCCCAAGTCAATGTTCTGGGGGCATCGTTCTGAAGCCCACCAGGGGAAATGGTAAAATCTTAAATTCCATTTTTTTAACATTAAATTAAAGCCTAGTTTAACGGTGACCATGTAAATTCTGTTGTAAAAGGCCATCCAGTTCACTAATGTCCTGTCAGGTATGAAATCTGCTGTCCTTACCTGGTCTGGCCTATGTGTGATTCCAGGCACATGATGTGTTATGGAGTAATACAGCATTGAAACAGGCCCTTCAGCCCACACTGGTCCATGCTGACCATGGTGCCCACTCAGGTAGTTCCAATTGCCTGCATTTGGTCCATATCCCTGTAAACCATTCCCATCCATATACGTATCCAAATGCTTTTTTTAAATTTTCTATTGTACCTGCCTCAACCACTTTCTCTGGCAACTCATTCCATATGCGCACCACTCTCTGCATGAAGAAGTTTTCCCTCAGGTCCTCCTTAAATCTTTCCCCTCTCACCTTAAACCTGTGCCCTCTAGTTTTCAATTCACCATCCCTGGAAAAAAGTCTATATGCATTCATCCTATCTATGCCCCTCATGATTTTATACACTTCAATAAGGTCACGTCTCATTCTCCTATGTTCCAAGAAATAAAGTCCTATCCTAGCCAACCTCTCCCTATTACTCAGGCCTACTAGTCCTGGCAACATCCTTGTAAATCTTCTTTGCATACTTTCCAGTTTAGCTATGTCTTTCCTATAACAGGATGACCAAAACTGTACACAATACTCCAAGTGCAGCCTCACCAATGATTTATACAACTGAAACATAATGTCCTGACTCCTATACTCAATGCCTTGACTGATGAAGGCCAGCCTGCTAAATGCCTTCTTCACCATGCCTTCTACTGTGACACCACTTTCAATGAACTATTTACTTAGGTCCCTCTGCTCCACAACACTCTTCAGGACCTTACCATTTACTGTATAAGTCCTACCTTGGTTTGACTTTTCAAAGTGCAACACCTCACACATATCTGTATTGAATTGCAATTGCTAATCCTCAGCCCACTTCCCTATCTGATCAAGATTCCTCTGTAATTTTTGATAACCTTCTTCGCTATCGAAGATACCTCCTGATTTTGTATCATCCGTAAACTTACTAACAATGCCTTGTACGTACACATCCATAATAATTTATGTAAGCAACGAATAAAAAAGGACCCAGCACCGACCCCTGTGGCACACGACAAGTCACAGCCCTCCAGTCTGAGAAACAACCTTCAACCATTGCCCTCTGCTTCCTACAATTAAGCCAATTTTGAATCCAATTAGCTAGCTGTCCTTGGATCCCATGTGACCTAACCTTCATGACTAGTCTGCTGTTTGGGACCTTGTCAAAGGCCTTACAAAAGTCCATATAGACAACACTGCCCTACACTGATTTATCCTTTTGGTTACCTCTTCGAAAAACTCTAAAAGGTTTGTCAGACATGACTTCCCTCGCACAAATCTATGCTGAATATCCCTAATCAGACCTTGACTATCCAAATGTTGGTTGATCTTATTGCTCAGTATCCTCTCCAATAACTTGCCTATCACTGATGTCAGGCTCACTGGCCTGTAGTTCCCTGGCTTGTCTTTGCTACCTTTCTTAAACAATGGAACAACATTAGCCACCCTGCCGTCTTCTGGAACTTCACCGGTGGCCAAAGATGAAACAAAAGTCTCTGCAAAGGCCTCTGCAATTTCTTCCCTAGCCTCCCACAACATTCAAGGGTGGACTTGATCAGGCCTAAGGAATTTATCCACATTTAATGCGCTTTAATGTAAACACCTCCTCTCTGGTAACGTGTGCAGTCCAAAACATTCCCACTTGTTTCCCTTATTTCCTTAGCATCCATGATTCTCTCCTCAGTACACGTTGAGGAGAAATATTCATTAGAAATGACCCCATCTCCTGTGGCTCCACACATAGATGGGCATGCTAATCTTTAAGGGGATATATTCTCTCCCTAGCTGCCCTTTTACTCTTAATATATAGGTAGTTCTGCTTTAACACATGTTTCATTAATGTGAATTGGCTGCAATGAGATTGGCGATTTTCTATAGCGATTTCCCTATAACGTGATTTTCTATAGTGCGAGGTCACACAAGAACGCAAGTATCATGTTATAGGAGAACTACCTGTAGCTATAGAATCTCCCGGGATTATCTTTAACCTTATCTGCCAGATCCATTTCATACCGTCTTTTTGCTCTTCTGATTTCCCTCTTAAGTGACTTTTTATAGTTATCTAGGGATTCAATTAAGCCCGATTGCTTAAACCCAATGTATGCTGCCTTCTTTATCCTGACCAGAGCCTCAAAATCCCTCATCAGCCAGGGATCCCCAAACCTGCAGCTTTCCCTTCACTCTAACAGGGACATACTGTCCCCAGATACTTGATATCACACTCTTAAAAGCCTCCCATTTGCCAGTCATTCCTTTTCCTGACTACCCATCATGTTGATGGCTTGCTAGTCGTTCCTTTTCCTGACTACCCATCATGTCGATGGCTTGCTAGTCCATCTTAAAGCGTAGTCAGGAGCCAATCTATTCAAGGGACAGAAATAAACTAGAATCCACTTGCCAATGAAGAATAAAGGACAAACCAAGCTGAATGTGTATTTCCTAGCTTCTATAGCAAGTTGGCATTTGGAACCAATTTCCCCCACTAGAGGCATTTGGGTAGAGGTGGTAATGGATAAGATGAGGTGTTAAGGCTGGGGGCAAGGAGGTGGGGGCTGGATGGGATGGTGTTTGGGAATATGACTGAGAAGAGGGAGAAGTGAATTGGTTGTACTGGAGTCAACAACTATTTGGATTCCTATGGCTTCACCAAAATACTGCCACAAAGTACAAAGATTCTGACACAAAACTAGCATCTCCATACATTCAACAAGTTCTTGACATCCAAATAAATTCAGTTTATTTCCTATAATTGCAGGAATGAATATCTGTGTGATTACGCATTAAGTTACATCTTGCCCTGACTATATTCATATACAACCTTAGGATGTCCCAGTAAATACTTTTTTCAGCTTTTACAGCAGTTGCTGCATTTGTGAAATGTGTTTAATGTGGGATATGTCCCTTAACAGCTGTTTCTTTATGAATGAAGCTACAAAGTCACACAAATCAGAGACCAAGCCTATAGTCTAGGAAAGTGCAGGTTCAAAAGAAAGCCCATGTTACCCAGTGGCTGAGGTGAAATAGTTTGAGGAAAATAAAAGAAATTGACACACTACACGAGACAAAGCATTTGGTCCAAGGAGCATCTTCTGATTATCCATATGTGTACCAGGGACAATAATGAGGATGGTAGGTAAGTGCAAGGAACATTACAAAGAAGAGACATTCTTTGAGTTTTACTTGGCTGTTGTAGGTTTTAAATGTCTAGAATATTTGGTGTAACATTGCCTCAAACCTGACTAGTTGCATTCCATAGACACCATCCCTACAACTGAAGTAACAATGTTACTTGCGGCATTTTATCACCTCCACCTGTACTTACCTCTGTCGCTTACATCTTATTCACAATGTCCAACTCCTACATAAACTAACCGGCATGTCATTACCCAGTTTCAAAGATTTCTCTTTCCTTAGAGATAGAATGCCTTAAGGAAACATGTAAAAGTCTTTTCCTGGAGTTTTATTAATTCTGCTTTTGGAGCTTTTTGTAATCAAAAGTAGAAACTGATTAAACTGGTACTTAGATTAGCTACAACTTTGAAGCATTATGCAGGTAATCGCTTGGTAGTACAGAACTTAACATTGCTAAAAGGAGACAAGCAGTCAAAACTTCTCATTTTACACTCATTAGCTAGGATGCAAGCAACAGACTTGAAAACAGGCATACTCTTTTATAGAGCATGAGAAGAAGGTGCTGTTTGGCTGGGCTATCCATAGCATGGAGATGTAGCAGGAACAGTTAACTGTCAATCTTAATCCTCTGATCCTAGGTAGGTTGACTCTGATCGGGGTGTTTACCGGGGAATGCAGCAGACATCAGCAGTCTCCATGATCCCATTTAGTCCATGAAAAAGATGCTATGTATGTCTAAAATCCTTCTGCTTACATTGTCAGAAGTCACTCAACACCAGGTTATAGTCCAACAGGTTTATTTGAAATAGGCACAGTTCTAAAAGCTTGCGATTTCAAACAAACCTGTTGGACTATAACCTGGTGTTGTGTGACTTCTGACTTTGTCCACCCAGTTCAACAGTGGCACCTCCACATTTTGCCTACATAAATCAGGGTTCTGGGCACTACTGGGTAGATCTTAGCACACACGGGCGCATCCCACTGCAAGCCTGATTGATAATCTTAAACTGGTTTCCAGTGAAACTCTTAGCACAGTTCGGATGATTTCACAGATGAGTTTCAATAGCAGAGTCACATTGTATGGTGAGCATTCTGAGGCGTGCAGGAACAGGCTGGTTGAGAATGATCGGCATGTCACCTAATGCAAATGGACAATGGAACGTGTTCTTCAAGACTGTCCACCAATCAACGGGATGTAAGGCTTACCATCACGCTGGCACTGAAACTTATGCATCACGGTCCCCATTGTGTGGTGGGCAAAATGTCTTTTTAGTTTGATGGCAGCATCCTGTTAGTGGGGAAAACCACTTTGCAGGTCTACTGTGTAGAAGCAATGTGAGACAGCTAGCTTCCTTCAAATTTTTGAGAAATTTTCCCCTTCCAGGTAATCTGAGGTAGACTGAGTTAAATTGTTGTTCCTTTTTTTCAAATTCTGTTTCTAGTCTCCTAGTCCCAATGAGTGCAGGATGAAAATGTTTGATGTCTTGTTTCCTTTTAGCACTGTAAAGACCTGCATAGCATCCCTGCTGATGCAGCCATCTTGTCAACAGCAAGGCCATTGGGCCCAGCAAGGCATTGTCTTCAGTGATCTTAAAATAACTAATGATGAAAAAAAGGTGAACTTATCTGTCCAAAAAGATCCTAAAATATCCAATGGTCGCTTAAATGACACCTGGAATCATGCCTGCCCTTGGATATCCATGAATCCATTAATTGTTATATGATTCCTCTCCATGTGAAGAAACCTAATATGCTGATTTTCAAAGAAAAATTCATGTATGGGATATAGACCTCACTGGCAAGGCCAGCATTTACTGCCTAACACCTGAAAGCCCTTGAGAACTCTTATGTATTTCCTAAATTTACCATTTTATGTACCAAGGTAGAGGCGTCTTCTGAACTTTGAGTGTGTACCATTTGTCACACTGCAGTAACTCACTGAAGCAGCTTCAGCAGCATCTTCCAACCTCCTGCACTGCAAATAGAGAAGGAGCCAGGATTTGACCCACTGGTGATGAAGGAATGGTGATATATTTCCAAGTTAGGATACTGTGTAACTTGAAAGAGAATTTGTAGGTGGTGATGCACTTACTGAGCTTGTCCCTCTAGATAGGAGAGGTCAGGGATTTGGAAGGTGACTCATTCTCTCCCTGTTGTATGGACAACCCTATTGTACGCTTCCAGTGGAATACACTGATGCATCAGTTGACATTCTGCTTTTTTAAATTATTTATTCACTCATTCACAGGATGTGGGTGTCCTTGACTAGGCCAGCATGTATTGTCCATCCTTAATTTCTCAGAGGGAAGTTAAGAACTGTAGTGCTAGAATACACATGTAGGCCAGACAAAGATGACAGATTTCCCTCCCTAAAGGGCATTAGTGAATCAGATGGGGTATTTTTCCTAACAATTGACAATGGTCATCACTTGAATGTTCATTCCAGATTTTTATTGAATTCAAATTTCACTATCTGCCATGGCAGAATTTGGAACCAGGTCCCAGTGATATTGTCCAGCAATAAGGCCATCACCTCTCCAAAGTGCTGGAGTGGACCTTGAACCTGCAACCTTCTAACTCAGAAGTTGAAAGTGCGAAAGCTTGCACTGAGCATTTATTAATCTAGAAGGTCCAAGGTCTTCAATACAGATTCTGTGCCTCTCTGGACAAGGCAGCACACATAGCCTCGGTGATGGTAAAAATAATCCAGGATTCCCCAAATAACCATTGCCTTCAGATAAACATTTCTTTGGCAGATGATCACAAAGTGGGATATTCTCTTTTTAGAAACTGAAAGAACTGCGGGTGCTGGAAATCAGAAACAAAAACAGAAATTGCTGGAAAAGCTCAGCGGGTCTGTCAGCATCTGTGGAGAGAAATCAGAGTTAATGTTCTGGGTCCAGTGACCCTTCCTCTGAAATTCCTCAGAACTATTCTCTTTTTCAACCTGGATTTCAAAATATACAGCTAAGATTCCACGATTCTGTGGCAGACAAATTCAGGTTAAAGCAAAGCCTGGGCCTTTATTGAAGGTGTTGTGCAAAGGTTTGGGTGAATCAGGTTGCTGCTGATTTAGCTAGAACTAGTTAAACACAAAAGGAGGAAAGAATTGGAGGGGTTGTTGATGGGATTAGTGGTTGAAGGATGGGTGAAGGTGGTGTGAAGTTCAACATCAACATAGACGTTGATTTGAATGGCCTGTTTCTGCAAAGTATGACATAATTCCGGTATGGATCACTTTATGTGTAAAAATGCCTTTCAATTTGAAAACAAGTGCCACAAGGGAGAGACAATAGGATTCTGCTATTACCCGAGGTTATACTGAAGATTCAAGATACAGTGGCAGAAAGTTGTTATACTCTATAAACTCAGAGAAAAAGCATGGGAGGATCCAAGTCTGGCTGCTTGAACTAAACTTGTGTAACACGGTAAACAGAAAGCCAAGAAAAGGCTGCCAATTCTGGAGGGAAATCAGAAAGGGAAATGAAAAATGATGGAAAAGAAATCATTCTGATCTGGAATGCGCTGCCCGATTCTGTAACAATGTTCAAAAGAAAATTTTGATATATATACTCAAAAAGGAAAGATGCACAAGGCTATTTGTGGGTGGTACAAAATAGGGGAGTGTAGGTCTCATTGAATAGCAAAGACCTGGCATAGGTACAAATGGCATGCAGTTGTGCTAACTGATTCCACTTCTGATTCATGTGACAAAAGGTTCAGATCTGAAGTGATAATTCACTTGCTCCCTTCACAGAGGCTGAGTGAGCAGCATTGTGCGTGCAGTCTCCCTTGCAGGGTTTACTGAAGGAATGCTACAGTGTCAGAGGCGCTTTTCTTTACATTGGACAGTAAACAGAGGGCCTTATGTGTACCCATTTGGACTCACTAAAATGTTCCATGACACTATTTGAAGAAGAACTATGGGGCTTCTCTGCAGCATCCTGCTCTTGGCCAATGTCACAGATTATCCAGTCTTTGGCATGTTACCGTTAATGGGAGCTTATTGTGTGCAATTTGGCTTCCACTTTTAGGCATGAACAACAGTGACTACACTTCAAAAAGTAAACATAAAAGTGTTTTAGGATAGCCTGAAAGATTGAAAGGTGTTGTATAAATGCAAGATCTTTTCCCTTTATTCTTTGCTGATTTGCAAACAAAGGTTTGACTACAATGGTGTTAAGGATCACAATGCAATTTTCTTTAAGTCTGTGATAGTAAAGAGAGGATTATTTTGGTAACAGCATCAGGAGAGGGTTGGCCCGGCACAAGTATTCATATTGTGAGCAATGCAGAGATTATCTGTTACAGAATTTATTCAGAAAAATGTAGCTAAACGTCATGGCATGGGAACTAGTCACGCAGCCGAAATAATCTATGTTGCTGTTGTCATCCACTGTCAAGCCCAACGTCCTGTTCCTTCATCCTTATCTCAGTTTGTCTTCAACTACCTATTCAACCTACCTTTCGATGTTGACATGGTCTTGCTTCAGTCACTATCACCTGTGTCTTCCACAGTCTCATATTTCCGTGTGTGCAAAAATGTTTTTCTCACTCCACCCTGAATCTTGTGTATTTAATCTTTAGAGTAGCATTATAAACATTCTGTTTTTGTTGACTCTGTTGAGGGAGATAGAATTGATATTAATCGCTCCACCATTGATGGTATGCTTTCAGCTGCTTTGGTCCTAAGCTCTGGAATTCCCTTCCTAAACTTATCTCTCTTGCTGCTACTCCCTTACTCTCATCCTTAAATGATCTACAAAACCTTCCTCTTTGAGCAAGTTCTTCACTGTCAGTCGAGTTGTGATACAGTATCAAATTTTGACCAATTATGCTCCCGTGAAGCGCATGGAACATTTTGCAAGTTAAAGAAGCAGCATAAATAGCAGCAAAATAATTAAATGATTGCTTGATGGACACACCATTTACCACCATCAGCATCCACTCCCTCCAACACTGTGCAGCAGTGTGTACCATCTACAACATGCACTACAGCAACTTACCACCACATCTTTCAACCCTGTCACCACTACAACCTGGCACAGTGCTTCCTAAACGGAGTTTAGGACCTAGGGTAGGATCATGAGCTGACATTTTGGCATCATGAGTTATCAGGTGATAGTAGCTGCCATAGAGCTTCTACTGAGGTATAGTAGCTGTATGCCTTTTCCACCAGGCCTCTTCTTTTAAAACCACCACCACCACAACTCTCAGAATTCTCACTGAGGAGTTATGATAAGTTTCAAGGTGTGAAATGGGGTCACAGCTGAAAAAGATTTGAGAAGCACTGACCTCGGAGGACAAGGACAGCAGATGCAAGGGAGCTCCAAAACCTGCAAGATCCGCACCCCACCCCCCGCCCCCTCCCCCACCACCCCGGCAACCCTCCCCAAAATCCACACACCAACCCAACTTGAATTAATATCTCCATTGTCACTGGGTCAATCTCCTGGAATTCCCTCCCTAAGGGCATTGTGGGTCTACCTAGAGCACATGGACTGTGGAGAAGGAGATAGAGGCTAGAGAACTTGGGCAAATAAATAGTGATGTCGTGAAAAGTGTCCATATTACAGAAGAGGAGGTGCTGGACATCTTAAAATGCATAAATGCAGATTAATCCCTGGAACCTGAAGCGGTGTATCCCAGAACTTTGTGGAAGCTAGGGAAATGATTATTGGGCCTCTTGCTGAGATATTTGTATCATTGATAGCCACAGGTGAGGTGCTGAAAGATGAGAGGTTGGCTAATGTGGTGACATTATTCAGGAAAGTGGTAAGGAAAAGCCAGGGAACTATAGACCAGTGATCCTGATATCAGTGGTGGGTAAGTTGTTGGAAGGTATCCTGAGGGACAGGATTTTCACACACTTGGAAAGGCAAGGACTGATTAGGGATAGTCAACATGGCTTTGTGTGTGGGAAATCATGTCTCACTTTATTGAGTTTTTTTTTGAAGTGGCAAAGAAGATTGATGAAAACACAGCGATAGACATTGTCAATACAGACTTCAGTAAGGTATTCGATATGGTTCCACATGGTAGACTGGTTAACAAGGTTAGATCGCGTGGGATCCAGGGGGAGCTAGCTAACTGGATTTAAAATTGGCTTGAAGGTAGGAGACAAAGGATGGTGGTAGAGGGTTGTTTTTCATACTGGAGGCCTGTGCCCAGTGGTGTGTCACAAGGATTGGTGCTTTTTGTTTCTTAGCTAAATGATTTGGATGTAAATAAAGGAGGCATAGTTAGTAAGTTTGCAGATGACACCAAAACTGGTGGTGTAGTGGACAGTGAAGAAGGTTATCTCAGAGTAAAATGGGACCTTGATCAGATGGGCTGATGGACTGAGGAGTGGCAGATGGAGTTTAATTTAGATAAATGTGAGGTGTTGCATTTTGGTAAGGCAAATCCAGGGCAGGACTTATACAGTTAATGGTAGGGCCCTGGAGAGTGTTGGCAAACTGAGGGACCTAAGGGTGCAGGTGCATAGGTCTTTGCAATTGGAGTCATGGGTAGACAGGTTGGTGAAGAAGGCATTTGGTACGCTTGCCTTCATTGGTCAGTGCATTGAGTCTGGGAGTTGGGATGTCATGTTGCAGCTGTACAAGATGTTAGTTAAACCACTGTTGGAATACTGCATTCAGTTCTGGTCTCCCTGCTTTAGGAAAGATGTTGTTAAACTTGAAAGGGTTCAGAAAAGATTTACAAGGATTTTTCCAGGATTGGAGGGGTTGAGCTATAGGGAGACGTTGAATAGTCTAGGGCTTTTTTCCCTTGGAAGATCGGAGGCTGAGGCGTGAACATACAGAGGTTTATAAATTATAAGATGGGCTTGGGTATTGTGAATAGCCTGATAGGGGAGTCCAAAACTAGACGGCATAGGTTTAAAGTGAGCGTAAAGATTTAAAAGAGACCTGAGGGGTAACTTTTTTACGCAGAGCGTAGTGCGTGTCTGGAATGAGCTGGCAGAGGAAAAGGTGGAGGTGGATGCAATTCCAACATTTAAAAGGTATCTGGATGGGTACATGAATAAGAAGGGTTTAGAGGGATATGGGCCAAGTGCTGGCAAATGGGACTTGATTAATTTCAGCTGTCTGGTCAGCATGGACGAGTTGGGCTGAAGGGTCTGCTTCGGTACTGTGCAACTCTACGACTGCAACGGTTCAAGAAGGCAGCTCACTGCCACCTTCTCAAGGACAACTAGGGATGGGCAATAAGTGCTGTGTCAGGCAGTCAAAGCCTAAACCCTTTGAACAAATAATAAAAAACAAATGCAGATTTGTTTGAGATGAGAGCGATAGCAGATTATCAGCAGATTAGGTGCAGAAATACACTCCTGTAGTCAGATCCATGTGCACTGGGCAATGTTGAAGCATTGGGTGGGGTCCCTCCCTCAAAGAGAAACAATTGGGACAGAACGTGAACTTCAGTCACATGTTAAACAGATTAAGATAATATAGAATGACATAGAAAGTGCAGCATAGAGTGAGTCTAGCCTGCTTTTGTTAACTTTACCCTTTAGGCAAGCAACAGTACTATATCCTTTTTTTTTATAGTCTTACACCCTCCTATCTGATCTAGTCTCAAGGGCTTCACTTTAAGCATTAGTTCTAGAGGGAGTACCATTGCAAAGCTCTCCGTCTGAGGTTTCCTGTATCTTTTCAGTCATGGGATGTTTTTATCTCCTCTGTTGCTTCATAATCTTAAAACACATCCATAAAATTGCCTTAAATTTTCTCTCTCTCATATTGATAAGACCAACAATTGCTGATGTCTTTCTTTATATCGCATTGGCTGGAATCAGACAGGACCCTTGTGAATACAAGGGAGGAAAGGCTTTGCGTGACTTGAATTACTTTCACATGACAACCATCTTCACATGATCATGCCAAGGTGTGAACAAGAGACCTCACCTCAAGATAATGGGAAATTAGCAAAGGACTTACTTTCTCAATTACGTATTATCTCAGGATGGTTGACCTAAAACAATTTCCAGTTTTTAGGAAACCCATTTCTTTGCTTGCTTTACTTTATCTCTGGGTGATCAATTATGTAGGAATATTTAGTTTGTTAGTTTTTAAAACATGTTTCATATGGTTTGAGGGGTGGGTGTGGAGTATTTGAGAATGTTGGTTGGTTCTGTTGGACCTTTGATAGGGTGAATACTGACCAAAAACCTCTTTTTTTTTTGTCATAGCCATTTTGAATATTGGAAAATGCCTGGATTCTGGTTAATGATTTCTGGAGTCATGCTGCTCAACACTTTTGCATTGACTTCAGCTGTGATTCCCTCATGGTTCAATAGCCTGCTGATACTCATTGCTAAAGTTCACATGCTGAAAAAGGGCACTTTGTTGGGGGGGGGGGGCGCGGTATAGGAAGGTTAATGGTGTAACCATGAGTCCAGTACCTCCAAAAATAGAAAGGAGAAAATAGAGGGAAAGAAAAAAAAAGCACATAATTTCTTTTTTTTGAGGTCAGAAGTAGATAAGAAATAGTGACCTCAACAGTCCAGCATTTATTAACAGCTCCTAATTGCCTGTGTATTGAGTGGCTTGCTCGGCCATTTCAGAGGGTAGTTTTTCTCCATTTGCCCAGACTTGTGCACTAGCATTGCCAACCGTCAAGGATTGTCCCAGAGTCTAGAGAAACCAAAAGATAAAAGTCTCTTCAGCATTGAAGAAAATTAGTATTTTTGTTTTCACTTTTGCGAATGCTTGTCAGTAACAAAAATATCGAGGAAACGGGCCAGTGAGTGTGGGAGTTAGACTTGGAAGTCAAGATTAATCCAATGGGGCAGAAGTTATTTCTCCCTTTTCCTGTTGGAAGATGACGGTGCATCTGAAGAAAAGACCAATTCTGGGATTATAGGTGATTTAATTTGGGAGATCATGTGATGGAGCATCCAGGAATGCAGCCAACCAGAGTTGGCAAATGTACTGTGCACCTGTTATTCGTGACCTTCCAAAGACAAACTTGCCTTGTTGTGTCTGTAGATGGTGGAGGTGGCTAATGAAAACACTATTTCTTATCTACTTCTGACCTCAAAAAAAAAATTATGTGCTTTTTTTCTTTCCCTCTATTTTCTCCTTTCTATTTTTGGAGGTACTGGACTCGTGGTTACACTATTAACCTTCCTATACCCCACCCCCCACCACTGTCCTCCAGCAAAGTGCCCTTTTTCAGCATGTGAACTTTAGCAATGAGTATCAGCAGGCTATTGAACCATGAGGGAATCACAGCTGAAGTCAATGCAAACATCCACCTGTGCACTTTCCACCTGGGGCTCAGTGGGCAGTGATCTGGTGCAGAATCTCTGCAAGATATTTGCCATTTGACAGCTCATGGGCAAGGAAGTCAGTAATAGTAATAATTTTTTTTCCCCTTTATTTATTTATGGGATGAACATATTATTTATTGCCCAGAGGGCAGCTAAGAGTCAACCACATTGCTGTGGCTCTGGAGTCCCATGTAGGCTAGCAGTTTCCTTCCCTAAATGATGATAGTCAACAAGATGGGATTTTCTTGACAATTGATTCACAGTCATCATTAGGTTCTTAATTCCACTAACTGCCATGGCAGGATTTGAACCTGAGTCCCCAGAATGATACCTGAGTCTCTGGATTAACCGTCTAGCAATAATACCACTAGGCCATTGCCTCCCCCGTTACCTTTCTGAAATTGGCTTGCTTAATTGGTGAAGATAAGCCTTCAACCCCTTGAAATTCTAGTCCATGCCCAATTCATTATTTTAAAGTTTCCATTATGATCATGCACATTACAATATCAACTGTCAAGAGACTTGCTCCAAATTTCATCCTTACATTTAGAAGTGACAACTCGGCCACCACCTATTCCCTTCCCCTTGCCGTTTGGGGCCATGCCTTCAGCTGCTTGGGCACTAATCTCTAGAATTCCTTCCCCTAAATGTCTCCCCTTTCTACCTCGCTGTCCTACTTTAAGATACTCTTTAAAGTGTACCTCTGACCAAATTGTTTGTACCAGTTCCTCAATATCCCATCATTCACCTTGCTGTCAATGTTCTTCTGCTTATCTTTTCATAAAGCATCTTGTGAGATTTTTAATGTCCTATATAAATGCAAGTTGTTGCTAATGGAAGCCAAAGTCGCCTAAGATGCCATTAGATGATGCTTTAGGGGATTTGTTTAAGAAAACTGTTGTGCATTGTGAGCCAGGCCAGCATTTATTAACTGCTCCTAATTGCCTGAGTATTGAGTGGCTTGCTCGGCCATTTCAGAGGGTAGTTTAGAGCCAACCACATTGCGTTGGTCTGAAGTCACGTGTAGGCCAGAACAGATAAGGAAGGCAGATGTTCTCCTCTCAACGACATTAGTGAACCAGATGGGTTTTTACAACAACTGATGGTAGTCACGTGAGGCTGAGATGTCAATGAAAATTTGACATTGTTATTTCTGGGAAAATCATTGTGGGGGCTATCTCAGGCGCCTTGGTTGTTTGAGCATGCCCAATTTTGTCACCAGCTCCAAGTACCCAATGAGAAACACAACGAGCCACAGCTTTCTTCCAATTAATGATATCGCATCATATCTCAGAAGTGTCACTAATTCTTCCTACGTAATAAATGACTTTGAATGCAGACAATGTTGTTTCATTGGGCAGACGCAAGTCAGTACCTACACACAAAGATCCCATAAACTGCAACTGGATGAAAGATGATTTGGGGCCTGGGGGAGGCATGTAAATGTGAGGATCCGATGTTTTCCTTCAGATTGAAATGGGATTGTGAATGTTAACCTGAACAACAGAAACCAATAAAAGCGATCTTTGTTTTATCATCTCACTCATAGAATGGTACCTCTGACAGAATACTGGAATGATCTCACGGTCTCATGACCAAAGATTGCCATCTGGCAGGCTGCAATCCCACTGCTGCATGAAGGGCAACGTTATGACTGCATTGAGTAAGCTACAGTGAAGCGAGGGCACTAGAAATGGCATTAGCACTCTTGAGACTAGAATAGGGAAAAAGAGGCAGGGCTTCACCTCCTGTAACGCTATTTAGTGACTCCACCCTAGAAGACGCACAACCTCAGAAGCATGCAGTCATGGAAGATGACTCACCAGTGTAAGCATTCCACATGAGGAAGGTTAAAGCTGAAAACCAAAACATGAGCAAATGAAGGATGTAATGTTAAAACAACTAGCTGAAATGTGTGAAGAAAGGATTTGCATTTATGTGCACTTCTTTTTTGACAAACTCAAGGTATCTCATGGCCAATTTGTGAAATGCTTTCCTGAACAGCAATCTTACATTGGCCAGGTAATCTGTTTTAGGTTTTGGATGAGGGACAAATATTGACCAGGACACCTTGACAACTTCCTGAACTCTCCTTAAAAATGTATTGGAATCCCTCAAATCCATATGAGATAGAGTAGAAAGGTTCCATACCTCATCCAAAAGACAGCAACTCTAACTGTGGAACTGAGAGCATCAGCTTAGACTTTGCATTTAGATCCTAGGAGTGGGAACTGAACCCACAATCTTTATCACTCAGAGGTAAGAGTGCTGGCAGCCAAACCCACACCTACCTAGAGCTAGCCCCATGGACAAAAGATATATTAGCCCAAACCTTCTGAGGAGGTGCCTGTTGGTCTCCCATTATCAACGCTCTTTGGATACCAGCTATCACCTGATGTGTACCAGAGGTGGACGAGAGTTCTTGATGTCATCTGAAAATTACCCCATTGGATGCATTCAGTGAAAGGTAGATCAACGCCAGAGTCGCAGAGTTTTTTGACCTATTTTGTTGCTTAACCGTGAAGTTGGAAAGTCCTTGATCTTAACAGATAAATTTATCTTTATTAAACACTTTTCTGAAGAGCTGATATCAACGTTGAGAAAACAGTAAACGATCAGCTAATGGAAAGTACAGCTCAGAAACTTCAATCACGACATACACTCTCACTCAGTAAATAAAGTCTATTGGCAGAACTGACAAGTTAACCCTTTAGGTGCCAGTGAACATAGAACATGGAATATAGAACAGTACAGCACAGGAACAGACCCCTTGGCCTGCCATGTCTGTGCCAACCATGATGCCATTCTAAACTATTTCCATCTGCCTGTGTCCCTCTGTTGCCTCCGTGTTCACATGTCTATCTAAAATGCCTCTTAAACATTGCTAATGTATGACATTATGATGTACAATGTCTGTCCTGATAGCACATCTCCTTTAAACTCTCCCCTCACTTAAACCTATGTCCCTTTAGTATTTGACATTTCCATCCTGGGAGAGAAACACTGACTATCCATTCTATTCATGCCTCTTGTAATTTTATATTCTTATATCAGGTCGCCCCTCAGCCTTCGACACTTGGTCAAAAACATTTCAAGTTTGTTCCACCTCTCCTTATAGCTACAAAACCAGAAGTTGCTGGAAAAACTCAGCAGGTCTGGCAGCATCTGTGAAGGAAAAAATTCAGAGCTAACATTTCAGGTCCAGTGACCTTTTCTCAGAACGGGTCACCTTATAGCTAATACACTCCAGTCCAGGCAACACCCTGGTTAATCTTTTTTGCACCCTCTCCAAAGCTTCCACATCCTTCCTATAGTATGGTGACCAGAATTGCACACAATATTCCAAATGCGACCTAACTAAAGTTTTATACAGCTGTAACATGACTTGTCAATTCAATGCCCCAACCGAAGAAGGCAAACATACCACATCCTTTCTTTACCACGTTATCCATTTGTGCTGCCACTTTCAGAGAGCTATGGGCTTGGACCCCAAGATCTCTCTGTATATCAGTGATCCTAAGGATAATGCTATTTACTGTACACTGAAGTTTTAGATATTTTTGTTTTAATGTGATTGGGGAAAAGATGGACCAATATAAGGGGGAAAACAGGCATCAATATTTCAGATGTACACCATTCACCAGATACCAAGATTTTTAACACTTGATTTGTTACCTAATACTGTGCCTTTTGCCCAGTGACCTATATTGGCTCCTGTTTCTTGCCTTGATTTCAAATCCCTACATGTCTTATCACTGTCTCTCTCTCTCTCTCTCTCTCTCTGTTGCTCCGTCCACGCTATCTCCTTTGAAGAAGTCTGCACTCCTCCAGTTCTGGCCACCTGCACATTCCTGATTTGAATCAATTTGCCATAAGACAAGGCCCTAATCTCCACGATTTTCTCCTTAAACCTCTGCTTCTATACCCTTCCAAGGTAATTCTTAAAACCTACATCTTAGACCAAGTGTTTATTCACCCATTTGTTTTTAGCTTCAGTGAAATGCCTTGGTTTATTGGAGCCATGTTAAAATTACTAAATAAAAATAGTTGTTGTGGAATCACTGCAATGAGGTGATGGGCCATTGGGGAAATACATTAAGGCTCTTTAAGAATGAGTTCCATGTGTTTACAGTTGAATAATAATGTTATTTACTCAATGACAGACACTAATTTGTAACTAACAGTGAACCATTAACTAAAATTCCATATAACTAGAAATGGCACATTTGACCTTCAAATTTCAGTCTGTTTTTTAACCTGTGGAGGTTAAGTGTGAAGAATTACATCCCAAACTCAAGGAAACGTACCAGCCACATTTAAAAGAGTTTTAGACAGGAGCTGTAGTTGAAATGGCTTGTTTTGAACTGTCCTGAAGAAGGTAATGCCCGAGATGTTGACTGCCCCTTTCCTCCAAATGCTGCCTAGCCTGATATGTTCTTCCAGCCTCCTGTTTGTCTACCTTGGAACACGTTGGCCATAGCAACAGAACGTTGCCATTGGGAAAAGTGATCTCTGCATCAGTTCTTTATCGGAGATGACCTTGCAATGGCTTTGTGTGGATGTTGAATTAACTCTGTTCGTAAAGTGCCACTTCTGCAGGCAACTATACCTCCCTGTCTCACAACGTAGGTTAGCTTCAGTGCTCATGAAGATCTAATACCTTCCTGTAAGTATTTACTTAGGACCAGCACATGCTTGAATCAAAACAGAAAGTGCTGGAAATACTCAGCAGGTCAGGCAGAATCCGTAGAGAGAGAGAATTAATGTTTTAGTTCGATGGCCTCTTCAAATTAATTACCTAATCTCTTGATGTGCTATCTCATATCAACGAATTGCCCAGGGGGCAGTTAACAGTAAATCACATTGTTGTGGGCCTTGAGTCACATGTAGGCCAGACCAGGTAATGATGGTAAAATTCTTTCCCTAAAGGATATTAGTGAACTAGATGGGTTTCATGGCCATTAGTAGATTCTTAATTCTGGATTCTCTTTATCTAATGCAAATTCTGCTGTAATGGGATTCAAACCAGGGACCCCAGAGCATTATTTTGATCTGTGGATTAACAGTCTAGCTATAATACCATGAGGCCATCACCTCCCCACAAGATCATTGCTGATCCATGACCTAAATCTATATATCTGCCTTTGGCCCATATCCCTTAATACCTTTCTTCAAGAAGAAAAAAAATTACAAAGGGGAAAGAGGAAACATCTAATGCCCTCTTGAATTCCTTAATTGAATTTGCCTGTACCACAATCGCAGACCCTAATTTCCAGATTGCATTCCAGATCCTAATTTCTCATTGTGTGAGAAGGTTCTTTCTCACCTCAGATTCACTTCTTTTGCAAAACTCTTAAAATCTGTGTCCACTGGTTTATGTCCTTTTTAAGCAGGATAAGTTTCTCCCTATCTATTGTGTCCAGACTCCTCATGGTTTTGAAAATGTAGACTGTGTCTACTTCTGTATTCAGTTCTCCTCATGATGAGTGACAACATTAGTGAATTCGCTACTCCTGAGTATGGTGGGCACTGGGATACTGAATAAGTTCAGAGGAGATAGATTTTTAATTAGTAATGGGTTAAAGGATTATGAAGGGCGGTCAAGAAAGTGGAGTTGAGGCCAAGGTGAGTTCAGCCAGGATTCCATCAAATGGTGGAACAGGCTCTAGGGGCTGAATGGCCTACTCCAGCTCCTTTTTATATTGTAACATTCCACTAGCTTTCCTGGTAATTGCTGCACCTGCATACTAACCTTTTGTGATTCATACATGAGGACACCCAGATCCTTCTGCATCCCAGAGCTCCACAATTTCTCACCCTTTAGATAACATATCTTATTCTTCCTGCCAAAAGGGACAGGTTCACCCATATTGTACTCAACATCTCCATTTGCTTAACCAATTTATAACTTTTTGAAGCCTCCTAATGTCCTTTTCAAAGCGCACTTTGCTACCTATCTTAGCAGTGTCAGCAAATTCTTTTTAACATACATATTCAGATTTGACATTTACACACCTCTGGAGCAGGTGGGACTTTAATCTCCTAGCTCAGCATAGGGGCACTACCACTGTGCCTTAAGAGCTCCACATTGTCCTTTTAGCTAAGTCATTCATATATCATGAGGACCTAGTACCAATCCCTGTGGCACATCAATCAATGCATCTTCCTGACCTGAAAAAGACCCAATTATGCCTACTTCGTGCTTCATGGTAGCTAGCTGATCTTCTATCCGTGCAATATGTTACCGGCTACACCATAAGCTTTTATTTTCCACCATAATCTTTGGCATGGTGATCTAAATACAATGCATCCACACGTTCTCCTTTGTCCACAGCACATTAAAATGCCCGACTATAGTTTCTTAGATAATAGCTCCTAACATTTTTCCTATAACAAACAGATACTAGGTTAACTGGCCTAGAGTTTTATGTTTTTGTCTCTGTTTTATGAACAAAAAAGTTACTCTTGCTATCTTCTAATGTAATCGACCTGCTCTTGAATCAGTAAGTTTTGCAAAATGATATGCTTTTAAAGTAAAGCAAAAAGAAAATTTGCATTTCAGAACCACTGGCCACTCCATAATGCTTTACAGCCAATGAAATGCTTTAAATACAAACATTTTCTGATCAACCTGGTATTCCACACCTCTGGAGCAGGTGGGATTTGAACCTGAGACACCTGGCTTAAAGCTAATGACACCACCACTGCACATCATGAGCCCTCACTGCTATCAATGCATGTGTTAAATCAAGACCAGCAACAGCTGCTGATGACTAAATGAAATTAGTGGCGCTGAATAATATGGAAAAGGTTAAGTCCCACTCCATAGTATCACCAGTAACTCTCCAGTACTTTCCTGAGAAAGTGCTGCACTGTTGGAGCAGCCAACTTAAGGGTGAACTATTTTTCCCTCTAAGACTCTATGGCACTTGAAATAACTGCACTGAAGCCTGTATCCTGTCATTAAGTCACTCTTTATTTACTTGTGTACGGTAACCTGGCTGTAACCAGCCAGCTCGGACTCAGTCCCCTGAACTCAGGAGATTCTAAATCCCCTGTTTATATTGGCCAAACAGGGCTTCCTGATTGGCCCAATTTAACAATCACAACCAAGGATCTTGTCGTCAACGAGATCTCCCTGGTTCCAATCACTACAGTAATATTTTAGCCAACTTCTCCCTGGTTTCCGGGATAATATTTACACCTCAATTGACATTACTGTAACAGATTATCTGATCATTTATTTCTATTATTTGTGGAACGTTGCTCTGTGCTGTGCAATATCCTATGTTAGAAGAGTGGCTACATTTCAGTAATGCGTCATTGGTTGCGAAATTCTTTTGAGACATCTCAATGTTGTGAAAAATTCTACATAAATGTGTGTTTGTACAGAACCCAACCCATTTCAGCCCATCCTGAAGTGCATTCAGTAACATTCCATCCTGTAACAAAGAATGCATTGTGCCAAGCATGGTCCCTGAGGCTGGGACTCAGCAGGGTTTATACCTGGGAAGAAGGTGATCAAATGGTCTGAAGGCTCCCTTATTCAGGAAAAGATGTACTGGCATTGTCAGCAGTCCAGAGGAGGTTCGTTAGGCTGATATGGGGGATGGAGGGAGTGTCTTCTGAGGAGTGGCTGAGGAGGTTAGGCCTATAGTCAATGGGGTTTAGAAGGATGAGAAGTGACCTTGTAGAAACATACAAGATTCTTAAGGCACTTGACAAGGTAGATACAGTAAAGTTGTTTCCCTTGTAGGATAAGTGGCATAATCTTAGAATAAGAAGTCCTACCTTTAAGACAGAATTGAGAAAGAGTTTCTTCTCTCGGCGGGTAGTGAATCTGTGGAAGCTTTTACTGCTTGCGGGGTTGGTTTATCAAATATATTCAAGGCTGAGAAAGACAGATTTTTAACCAGGAAAGGAATCAATGATAATGGAGAAAAGGCAGGAAAGTGGAGTCGAGGGTTGTCAAGATCACCCATGGTCTCATTGCATGGTGGAGGAGATTCGATGGGCTGAATGGCCTGCTTCTGCTCCTACATCTTCAAATCTTATGGTCTGAATGGACAACTGAACCTGTATTACCTCACAATCCTTTTTGGTCGCCATTATAGCCCGAAACCAGGATATTAGAGATGCAAATGATGTGTTGCATATTCATGACCTCACAATGAAGTAGTGACATCGATGGGGCTTGCTATCCCAACATCACTATTAATGGGTTTTACAAAAGATGCATCAAACACACAAATCTTTAACAGAATGTTTCCTGAGGGTCAGTTTGGGGTGGTTTGTATCCCAGTTTGCTTGCCTGCTATTGATGGTTATTTTGGAATATCTGGATTTAAAGCTCTTTGTCTGAAGTCTAGACATGTGGGAGGTCTGCCCCGATGTTTAAAGAATGGGCTTTATCGGTTTATTTTTTAACATCTGTGTTGTCAGCAGCTGAAGCTCGGAAATGTAAAAAGAAAATGGTACGTATGCCTGATCAGATGCACAGCATTTTCATTCTGCCTTTGACTTCACTCTCACGCCAAGCATCTCCTCTGCTCCTGTGAAGATAAGTTGATTCCCAGTGTCACCCAATAATGCCTGTGGACTTGGACTTTTCACTGGAATTGAAGTAACAGATTTAGAATCCAACCTCCCCTCTCTCCCTAATTGTACCCTTCCTATTACAGGATCCAGTATTTAACTTCTAATTGTTTCTTTTGTAAAATACTTTATGCCTGTGCCCTCTCCTTCTCAATCCTTTTATGAATAGAAACACTTTCTATCTATCTACTCTGTCCAGATTCCTCCTGATATTGAAAACTTCTACCAAATAGATTTAAAAAACATTTGGACATGTACATGAATAAGAAAGGATTGGGGATATAGGCCAAATGCTGGCAAAGGGGACTAGATTAATTTGAGATATCTGAGTTAGATCGAAGGGCTTGTTTCCATGCTGTGTGAATGTATGAATCTAAATCTCACCTTAGTCTTCTCTCCAAGGAAAACAGACCCAATTTCTCCAGTTCCTTTTATTGGAGTTTCTCATACCTTGAGCCATTCAGCTCCTTTGTCTTCCTCTTGTCCTCCTTAACCTCCTTTTTTATCCTTTTCCTTTTACTCCTCCACTTTCTTCTTCCTCCAACCATTTTATTTGGTGTCATCCCCACACTGGTCAATCCCCTTCTCCATCAGTCCCTGTCAGTCACTCAACCTTCTTCCAAACCTGTTGAATTGAATTTTCTCACCAGCCCTTGTCTGCTACTTAGGTCATTCTGCTTCTTCTTCCTGGCAGACCCATCTCCATAACTCACGTCACTACATTTCTCCTCTCTCTCTCTCTCTCTCTCTCCTTCTCTCTGCAGTATACTGTTTCAATCTTCTTCTTGGCTTCCCACAATCTTTACTGACCTGCCCCACCCAAAGTGCCGCTGCCTCATTTTATCCTCTTCTGTTGCTCGATCCACAACTCCACCTCAGCGATCACTTCTCTTCAGTGTCCAGTCATTGTTTCTCTCTTATTGATGCTGCCCCTGTTTCCACAGGCTGGTCTCATAACCGTCTTATAGTTTCTTCCTGTCAATTCAGTGATACTCTCATATCACACGGCACTCCACTACGTGTCTTCCAATTCTTTGATTTGATTTATTATTGTCACATATACCAAGATACAGTGAAAAGTTTTGTTTTGTGTGCTGCCCAGACAAATCATACTTTACCTAAGTACATCAGGGTAATAGAACAGAAAGCAGAATATAGCATTACAGCGACAGAAGGTGCAGAGAAAAAGCATATACTCCTACCAGAGCTAATCCATTGTTCCAAGCTTCCACTTTGTACTATCACTGACCCCAGGTACTTGTTATCTCCCTTCTCCAAGTCTTCACCCATAATCTTTACACCTTCACTCTGATCCTCTTCAGTCGTATCAAACCAGCAGTTCATATAGTGGACCTTTGGTCTCTTGATATTCATACCCCTGTCTATCAAGGATCTCCTCAAGCTAGTCGGTGACATTCTCATTGCCCAACCACACAGCTCAATGTCATCCATTGAGGCTGTCTTATTTGTTCCATTATAACATCTTTGGAAATCAGAAAGATGAAAGGGCTCAGTGAAGTTTTGAAAAGCATTATTTAGATTCACATTTTTACCTACCAAATTCCAAAGATGGATTTACCTACTTTCATTGGGAGAGATATTTTATTCTTGTTTTTAAAGTGATTATGCATGCAAAAGTAGTTTGAGACATTTTATGGAAGTTGTGATATTGTGCTATGTAGATGCAAAGCTTTCTTTTTTTTAAAATAAAAGGTAGAACCTGAAATAACTTCACAGAGGCCAGTATCACATCACCAAGTCACTCTTTATTTATGCGTGGAAAGTCCTTGACATTGATCCAGCTCTCTGAGTGAGCAGAACCTCTGACACTCCTGTTTATATCTGTCAGCCAGGGCTCCCTGATTACACCAGATTAATGGCCTTAATCAGGGAGTTCATATTCTATGAGGTCCACCTGGCTGACCTTGATACAGTCACTGCAGAAACCCACAATCGGCAACAATATTGCGTTATGTTAAAAATTGACATGAAAGTCACCTGAGTACATTAGTGTCCCTTTAAGAAGCCTAGTTGTTAATGTGATGGCACTTATTTGTTTTGGCTCATGGAGTCACCGAATATTTGGACTGAAAAGCTTATGTCTGGCCAGGATAGAGGAAACAAAATTTTCCAGAAATAATCAGGCTTCATGAGCGGGGGGGAATGAATAAAATGTAACTGTGCTACATTTGAACTAATGAAGTCAGTTTTACAACACAGTACGGACCGTGAATGATGACCAGCATAGAAGTATGAATGAGGGTTAATTAAACATGCGTTTCTTCAAAACTACAGCCAGGCCTGTCAGGAAGTGTTCTGATGCCACAAACGTCTGTGAGTCTTCCTTTCCAACTGTTCTGTTCCCTCTCATGTTCTTGAACTTTGTGGAAACTTTGTGGAAAAAAAGCGTTTGTGAAAGCTATTTAGGAAAGGTGAAGAATAAAAGAGCACATGGTGTCATTCACCAGTAACTCGGGATTTCTGTTGTTACAATTTTTTTGCTGTTTTTGCTGTGTACATATCAGCTGCTATAATTTTCTATGCCACTGGGTTTTATCAGTACTTTATTGTCTGTGAAAACTTTGAGGGATCCCTGAGAGTTGTGAGAAGATGCTGAGCTTTGGTGGATCGTAGCACCCTCCACTCCAAGGGTGAAAAAGCTGCACACAATCAGCCAATCAGAGTGTGCCAAGTGCAACCTGCACTTTCACCTAGGAAGCATGTTTCTTACCTCCCGTGCAACAGCCTCCATAGCTGGCCAAATGTGTGCATCTCTGCGTGCCACCAATCTGCCCTCTTCCAATTTGCCAGCCTTAATCACTCCGCCATTAACAGTGTGCGTTCAGCAGCCAAAACCATACACTCAGAAGTTCCCTTGCTAGGTTTCTCCACCCCTCTGCCACAATCCCCTCTTTTTTAAATAGCTCCTCAAACCCTTCTAATTCTTCAATCAAGCTTTTGGTCATTTGGTCCTTTTCATGCATTGGCATCACATTTTGTTTCAACTCTTGTGAAGCACCTTGTGACATTTTTACTATTTGGAGGTGCTGGACAAATGCAAGTTGTTGTTACCCATTCCAACCTTTAGGATAATAATGAAAATGGATAACAGAGATTCAACTTCCATCTGATCATAATACTTGGGACTTTATGGATTAAAGTGACCTTTAATAAGGACAAGGTCTAACCTAAAATAGCTGTTGTGAAATACCTGACCAGTTTCAGACAAAGTCATGAAACTATCAGCAAACAAGGATCAGTCTGTGCCAAAACTAACATTGTTAAAAAGGCATGAAACTCAGATCCATGTCTCCTGGTTGATTCACAGCTTCTTGGATATTTTCCTGAATCAGCTGGCTCAGAAATGTCAAAAATCACTTACCCCAAAAGTGGGAATTGAACCTAGGCCTCCCACCTCACAGTCAGGGACATTAACACCATGCCACAAAATCCACTCACACCTTCTTGGATGCTATACATTGGGACAAAAGTCACCTGCAGCTCATTCAGCTTGAAAGTACAATGATGCCAGACAGAAGAAGCCACAGGTCATCTATTTCAGCAGCTGCTTTGGAGCAGCAGAGGAGACAGATGGAAAAATGGATTTGTAAGCATTACCTGAAGTATACTCTCTCTCTCTCTCTTAATCTTGAAATCAGTGCTCAGTTAAAAAAAAAACTCAACTTAAAATAACAACCATTCTTTGAGAACACATATGTGCAGTCTTTGCCACTGTTATGGACATAAGACAACAAGAACAGTGGGAACTCAGGTCATACTTACAATTCAAAAAGTTTAGGAACTTCAAACAGCAGTTACCTTTACCTTCCTGCCTGTAGTAAATAAGCTCTCCCCTTCCTCTTATGGATATTACCTATGTTTGTGTATGTGTTTGATGTTGTGTTTTTTTTAATTTATTTTCAGTGTGGTAGGTAATAAAATTTCCCTTTCGTTCTCTCAGGAAAACTTTGTAAGTTTGTTCCCTCATTTTGATCTTGTCAATTATGTTTTATTTGAAGTCTGATAGATACATGCTAAGAAAAACAGTAAAAATATTTGTTACAACTGACTGGCAGAGGGGTTAAAAGAGTGGAAATAATTTGCCCCTCCTTACCCGGTCATAACACCCTATCCTTGTATTCCTTTCTCCCTCATGTAGCTGGCTAACTTTCCCTTAAATTGCTTCCATATTCCATGTGAGAGCAAGTTTCATATTCTGACCATTCTCTGGGAATGAAGTTTCTACTGAATTTTGCATCAGATTTGTAAGTGGCTATCATACATTTATCACTTTTAGTCAAGTGGAAACATCTTCTTTACATCTTCATAATTTTGAAGACCTCAACAAGGTCTTTCTTTTAGCCTTGCGGTTAGACCAATGTATTAAAATAAATACGGAATATTGGAACCCCGATTGATACACAAATTCTAGTGCTTCGTTTCTTATCTGGGATGAAGTAGCTGGTCTGAATTAATTTTCAGTTCACTATTGAGCGATCCCTATCGAGCAGTCCAAAAAGTCTGCCAATCCTAACTAGTTTTCAATTGTTTCAGAGATAGTAGGAACTGCAGATGCTGGAGAATCCGAGATAACAAGGTGTAGAGCTGGATGAACACAGCAGGCCAAGCAGCATCAGAGGAGCAGGAAGGCTGACGTTTCGGGCCTAGACCCTTCATCAGAAATGGGGGAGGGGAAGAGGGTCTGAAATAAATAGGGAGAGAGCGGGAGGTGGATAGATGATGAATAGAGGAGAGGATGGGGGAAGAGGAGACAGACAGGTCAAAGAGGCGGGGATGGAGCCAGTAAAGATGAGTGTAGGTGGGGAGTTAGGGAGGAGATGGGTCAGTCCAGGGAGGACAGGTCAAGGGGGCGGGATGAGGTTAGTAGGTAGGAGATGGGGGTGGGACTTGAGGTGGGAGGAGTCGATAGGTGGGAGGAAGGACAGGTTAGGGAGGCGGGGACAAGCTGGGCTGGTTTTGGGATGCAGTTGGGGGAGGGGAAATTTTGAAGCTTGTGAAGTCCCCCCC
>JAHRHZ010000047.1:12239982-12251615 GCA_024137785.1 Ginglymostoma cirratum | reverse complement strand
TCCTCCCTGGACTGACCCATCTCCTCCCTAACTCCCCACCTACACTCATCTTTACTGGCTCCATCCCTGCCTCTTTGACCTGTCTGTCTCCTCTACACCTATCTTCTCCTCTATTCATCGTCTATCCACCTCCCCATCTCTCCCTATTTATTTCAGAACCCCCTTCCCCTCCCCCATTTCTGAAGAAGGGTCTAGGTCCGAAACATCAGCTTCCTTCCTCCTCTGATGCTGCTTGGCCTGCTGTGTTCATCCTGCTCTACACCTTGTTATCTCTAGTTTTCAATTGTTCTGTGTTTGATTATGAGAGTCTGGTAACTAATCTATGCTCCCTGTGCTTGATTGGTTAAGCCTGGGAGTGTACTCTGAGTCAAATAAAAAAAAGTTGTTGCAAGCATTGCAGACTAGAACTGAGGAATGGAGAAGAATTGCAAAGCATTGTGATGAAACTTGTTGCACATAGGAATTAGTGTTATCTCTGCATAGAACTGAAATATATAAACTAACAGTGCAGAATCCCAATTGATGAATGACCATTGGGTGTGCAGTGATATTCTTTGAACTCTGCTTTAAGCATGAGTCAATACCTTTGGGGGAGGTGTGGAGATCACAAGCAAAGCAATTATTGGCTGAACTCAGAAATTAATCTCTTCAATTTTAACCATGGTGCAGCGACATTCATTATCTCAAGTCAGTTCTGTACTTAGAAGTCATTGTCTGCCGTATGGCTTAAACTATCTCAGCAAACAGTTGGACCAGGCAATAAAGTGTTGCCTACTGTTCAAGTACAGTGGCTGCTTTAGACAGCCCCTGTAGCAACCTCCCTCAGAAGGTGGGCTGATTGGACGGAGATTACTAGGCTGCCCATGCTCCTTATTTATGCTACAGGCAGATTTACTGTTGTGGCCAGTTGCCCCTGGACGACACACACGAAACAAAGGTAGAATGGAGATATCTGCAGGAGCGGAATCTCAAACTGAATGTTACGCTGCAGTACTCAGCTGACACGCAGTCAGGCAAGTGTCTGCTGATATGTGTCATCACACCATACATTGGCAGAATGAGGGGCTGTGGGAGCTGTGAGGCATTAGCAGCTTAACTTGCATGATGATAAGTAGAGGGGGGGTGTTGATTAAAAAAAAACTAAGAAGCAAAGAAAATCAGTGCAGAGAAACAATCTGTGCTGATTTATTATTCCAGAGACTCTACTACCACTTAAAGGGGCTGTCCCTTTTATAATTGTCTTCTGGGGCTCTCATGCATATTTTCAGAAGGTCAGAAATCACCTGACGGAGGGGCTACATTCCAAAAGCTTGTGTTTTCAAATAAACCTGTTGGAGTATAACCTGCTATTGTGTGACTTCTGACCTTATCCGCTCCAATCCAACGCCAGCACCTCCACATCATATTTTGAGATAGGTGTTTTGTAAGTGAATTGGATCTTAATGGTCCAATAGCTGTGGTAAGTAGATAATCATTGTACGCTGATTTGGGAATGTGACTCTGTGTTGGGTTTGGATTTAATAACCTCTTAATGAAAGGGTCCTTAAAGCCACTCAAGTGAAAAAGTGAGCTTATTTGCAGTGGAGCAACCATTGTAATCAGAAATTACAAGCAAAGTTATAGAGTTTTTAGTATCTGGTGAATTGTTTGGAATAGATTAAGAAGCAGGTGAATGAGAAAGGGAAGCCCAGGGAACCATTTTAGTTCACCTCCATAAGAGGGAAGTGCACTTATCACAACCTCAAGACGATATCAGTGTTGTTAATGCAGGCCCAGGTTCAAGGGAGCCTCAAAAGCTTCCACACTTATCAATGGAATGGCTAGAGCATGAAGAGGCCATTCGGCCCATTGAGACTCTGTTGGTTTTCTGCAAGAGCTGGTCCAGCCCCTCCCTTTCCAAATAGCCCTGCAGGTGAGGATTGCCCATCCATGCTGACATGACATTGCAGACAGATCCAGGGACACACCACTCTTCCAATGATACCTGAATGGCTTGGATATGGCAACTGAAAACTAGGATTCTGCCCCGTTTTCAAATGATTGGGAAACTGCTCCATAACACCAGACTCTCCAATTCCACTCAGCTCAGCTGGCTACCTGAGCTGAAGACTTTTCTCATACCTCAGTTACATCTGAATGCATAAAATCAATGGGCAGGAACAAACCAGTTTGACCTTCAAGCCTGACCCACACCTGAAAACACTCCTTCTGCAGTAGTTCCCAAAGCCAAGATCTTCACCATCTAGCAGGAATAACTGAATTACAGGACTGTTACAGTGCAGAGTGAGGCCATTCAGCCCATTGTGTCTGGGGATGCTCTCCAAATGAGCCTTTTAATTGTGCCATCTCCTGCCTTGTCCTCGAAGCCTCACATGTTCTTCCTTGTGAAATAAAAAGCAAATACAAGAAGAATCTCTAAGGAGGAGGCAATGGCCTAGTGGTACAATTGCTTGACTGTTAGTTCAGGAACTCAGCTAATGTTCTGGGGACCCAGGTTCACATCTTTGGTGGAATTGGAGATGGTGGAATTTGAACTTGATAAAGAATCTGGAATTAAGGGCCTATTTATGATTGTGAAACTATTGCCAATTGTCAGAGGAAAAACCCATCTGATTCACTAATTTCCTTTAGGGAAGGAAATCTGCCATCCGTATCTGGTCTGGCATACATGGGACTCCAGACCCACAATAGTGTAGGTCTCATTGCCCCCCACTCTGGGATGGGCAGTAAATGCTGCCTGAGCCAGAGACACCCATATCCCATGAGCGAATATAGAAAAATCTGACCCACAGAAACATAATCACCCTTTTGCCTCCGACTGACCTACACCATCCTGTGCATCCGTGTTCCATCACCATTGCTGCATCAAAAACTTGGAACTCTCTCTATAACCATGCAGGGGAGGGAAAAGGTGTAACCTCACTGTACAGACAGCAATGGGGCTCGAAGCTAGACCATAACCCCCTTCGCAAGGACCATAACAGATGATGGGGGTGGATGATGTGAATTAATTTGCCAATATCACCAACATCCCCAAAAGTGTTACATGACCCAGGAGATAGCCTAGTCTTATTCTGAGGGGTTGCAGATTTTTTTTTTGGTTGGTTGAGTTAAAGGTGTGTTGATATAAGGCTGCTTGTTTATCTAAGGTTTCAGGAGAAGGTGCCCCTAGGTCAGAATTTCCATTGCTGTCATATCCACAAGCCAGTCTAACAGAGGGTACAGCACAGATCCCTTTCCCCTGTGATTCCAGCCTGTGATGTACCAGTGTAAAAACAACTCTGAGAAAGAAAGCACTTGGATTTCATTTGCCCAGGCTCACACTGGAATTCCACTACCCAAACTCTCTCTGCCCCCTTACAATGCTCCTTAAAACCTACATCTTTGGCCGAGCTTTTAGTCCCCTTCATTAATATCCCATCACATGGCTTGGTGTCAAATTTTGATTGATAACACTTCAATAGAACATCTTGATACCTCTTACCACTTGGAAAGTGCTATGTGAATACAGGTTGTTGCAATTATTCAATGCATTTCACATTCCAAAGCACTTTAACGTCAATGGAGCGCTTTCCAAGCAGCCACTGTTGTAATTTAGAGTAACCCTTCAGCCAATTTGGTGTAATGACATGATAGCCAGATAACCAATGACAGTGGCATTGATTTCCTCTGCTACTGATGGAGAAAGGAAGTAATGTGTTCATCCCTTTTTATCTGTAAACAATATATCTCAAAAAATAATGATCACATTTCAGTGAAATTTGGTGCACAGATTTGGTTCAAGGAATATCTGTTTTATCTTTAGCAGTTAAGGACTCTGTTCTCATTAGGAGAGAGGGCAAATTGCTTCTATTTATTTTGCCATGTTATGGGTTATTTTAGTTACACTGTTGTTTATTATTGGCGTGTCTCAGTTGCAATGATGGAATTTGTCACCATTGTCAAAATATGAGCAGAGTTTTAAGAGCAGGTTGTTGGATATGGATTGTTCTGGACCCTCCTTAATGAGCTTGGAGTTCTAAATAAAACGTTTCTTTTTTTTTCTCAGCTTTGTGGGTCAGATCATCAGTGGGGCTGGGATGAGCCTTAAGGAGAAGCTGTGTCTTTTTGTAATAATGTTGAGTTAACATGCCGCGATGCAGATATGTAGTCTGCTGATTACCATTTTCACGTATTTTTAACTATGTCAGTCAGTACTCCAGAACCCCTGTAATAAGTCTCCAATGAGGCTAAACAATACCATTCAGATGATACCTGAAATAATTATTTTAGTAATAATCATTCCTTATTAATCTTTCCCATAACTGAAGAAAAATGTGTGAGTGGTGATGGTGCTACAATTGGTCGCGTAGTCTTGGATAAGTAGGACACAAATCTCACAGGAACCTCTTGTTCTCATCCTATTCAATCATCTCTGCTGGAAAGTGAGCATCTGAAAGTTATGTGTGGGCAAGACCTTCCCATGGTTGAATGGTCCACTGACACCATGGAGTAGATGCAAAAGTACTGGAGTGTTAATTGCGACAGGGTTGAATATATCTATAAAGAATGTACTTCATCAACTGCTTGTGGCTAATGTAATATTTGTTGGCATGTGACTGTTCACTTGAGCCACAACTGCAGTGCAGTGTCCAAGGGAAGTCTGGCAGAGAACTGAACACATGCAATTACACCATGAGGGGGCATTTAATCTTTTTTAGAAATAAGGCACAGGTTGGATAAAATCTCTGATAGAGCAGTTTCTATAGCAATGACCACTTAAAGTGTCAAATCTGTTTTCCTCTGATCATTTATTCAATCCAGATCACAGTCATTAAATACCTGAAACTCACCTACCTCCCGTAGCTCATTGCAGCAATAATAACTGTTATATAATAATAAAAACTGTTGGGAGCAACAGTCAATAATGACAAAAATAATATCATTACGGAAATTCAATCTGAGGGAGAACCAAACAAAATATGTGACTCTGTTAGAGAACTTGGCAAAGGCCTGTAACGTGTTATCATCAGGCTCTTTAGAGAAATGATTGATAATAAAAACTGGTTGTGAAAATTGTAAACTGGAAAAGATCTGTTCAATTTCACAGTTAGCTGCAATTACACACCCTCTGGACACAGTAGTTTATAGGGTTACCCTTGCTAAGAAAATGGACAAATTGGAAACACTTTTCAATGTTCTCCTACATTACTCCTAGACCGGGAAAACTTGGTGACAAGGCTCATCAAAGCATTCCAAGATAAGAAATCGATCAATTCAGGTCTCTTGAGTATCCCCAATTTTAATTGCTCTACTTATGGTAGATGTGTCTTCAGTCTCCTAGACCCCAAACTCTGAACTTACTTCTCTAAGTCTTTCCATTTCTGATACAAACAAGAAGCAGAAGTAGGCCATTCAGTCCCTCCAACCTGTTCTGCCATTCAATAAGATCATGGCTGATTTGATTTGATTGTAGCCTCAAATCCACATTATCTCCTACCCACACCCCCCAACTCCAGTAACATTTTACCCCCTTGCTGAACAAGAATCTGCCTTCAAAATATTCAAGGACTCTGCTTCCACCATCTTTTTGGGATGACAGTGCCAAAGACTTAGTCTGGTAAACTGCTTACAATACACCTACGTTTTCCATGAAATAAGCTAATCGGTACGGTGCACAGTATCCAGATGTGATCACATCAGTGCCCTGAAAAATTGAGGCATAACCTTTGATATTTAAACTCCTGTTCCCCCATTAACACACTCCTTAAAACCTGTCTCTTGATTAAGTTTTTGATCATCAGTGCTCATATCTCCTTCTGTCCAATTTTGCTGTCCAACACACCTTAAGTTTTGTTACTGCGTTAATTATGCTATATAAAGACCCAGAGATAATAGGTACTGCAGATGCTGGAGAATCCAAGATAACAAGGTGTGGAGCTGGATGAACACAGCAGGCCAAGCAGCATCAGAGGAGCAGGAAAGCTTGATGTTTCGGGCCTAGACTCTTCATCAGAAATGGTGAAAGGTCTAGGCCCGAAACGTCAAGCTTTCCTGGTCCTATGATGCTGCTTGGCCTGCTGTGTTCATCCAGCTCCACACCTTGCTATATAAAGACCCAGTTGCTTTTGTAGCAATTACAATTACAACACTGATTTTAAGTTTCATTCCTATATTAGCAAGTTCACTTTAAGTAAATAGGGTTGTCAATGAAGCCGAGTAGAAAGTGCTGCGTTTCAAGTGACGAAAAGACCAAGTTGGAGGATCTTGATAATGAATTCGCCCAGAGATGTTACAGTTTCCTCAGGATCCTCCATAAATCCAAGTATGAAGACGGGCAATTTATAACTGACGGCCTCGCTCATGAGACGTAGGAGCAGAAATCAGGCCATTCGGCCCATCGAGTCTCCTCCTCCATTCAATCATGGCTGATAAGTTTCTCAAACCTCCCCCCCCCCCCCCCAGTTAAAGCAGTCACTCAGCAACACTGTCAGCTCAAAAACAAACGTGAACATTCAGCTGGATGTTGACAGTGTGGAATGGTGTGAAAAAAATGTGACTGTGACTTGACAAGTGGTTTTCTATCTCTGTAGATGACCTTGATGGAATTAAACTTCAACAGTTATGTAAAATAGGCTGCCAGTGCATTTGAGACAGTAGGAACTGCAGATGCTGGAGAGTCTGAGATAACAAGGTGCAGAACTGGATGAACACGGCAGGCCAAGCATCATCAGAGGAGCTGGAAGGCTGACGTTTCGGGCCTAGACCCTTCTGTTTTATACAAATGTAGAAATTCAAGCTGTTTCCCAGTGAGCATAAAATATATAAATTAAACCATTCCAAGTGATAACTCATTCTCAATTCAATCAGTGAGTTTTTTTTTGTGGGATGTGAATATCACTAGCTAGGCCAGCATTTATTGCCCATCCCTAATTGCCCAGAGGGCAGTTAAAGGTCAACCCCATTGCTGTGGATCTGAAGTCACACATAGGCCAGACCAGATAAGAATGGCAGATTTCCTTCCCTAAAGGATGAGGTGTTTTTTTTAATGAAAATTGACAGCAGTTATTAGACACCATTAGACTAGCTGTTTATATCATAGCTTTACGTGGGGTGCCATGGTGGCTCAGTGGTTAGCACACCTGTCTCACAGCACCAGGGACCCAGGTTCAACCTCACCCTTGGGCAACTGTCTGTGGGGAGTTGGCCTGTGTCTGTGTGTGTTTCTTTTGGGTGCTTCAGTTTCCTTCCATGGTACAAAGATGTGTAGGTTGGGTAGATTGGCCATGCTAAATTGCCCATAGTATCCAGGATGTGCAGGCTGGGTGGGTCAGCCATGGGAAATGCAGGGATAGGCTAGGTGGGTGAACTGGGATGCAATGGTCTTCAGAGGGTCAGTTTGGATTCAATGGGGTGAATGGCCTTCTTCCATACTGTAGGGATTCTGTGATTTTAAAATTGAAATTAAATCTCACCATTTGCTAAACTGGGGTTGAACTCTCATGTCCTCAGAACATTAACCTGGGACTCTGGATTACTAGGGCAGTAGCATTACCACTACATCATCAACAACTCTCCTAAATTGTATCTCGTCAGTTACTGAACTGAGGCAAGGGTTCTTGTGAAACAGAAATACTGTCCCTACCTCTGAGCCAGGAGGTTAGTTTAAATCCCACCTGACCTGGAAATGTGTCATGTCATGTCTGATTAAGTTGGTTGAAAATATCTATGAGCCACATTCCATAATTTTGAGACCAACATATGAAGACATCCTTGCTGATTCCACTCCTGAGTCTAATTTTAAGATCATTCCCCTTATTTTGGACCATCACACCAGATAAAATAGTTCATTAACTATATCTGACCTTTTACCAAAAAAAAACTCAATGCAACACAGATTGTCTTCACTCCACCAATGGTGTCATACCTTCATCCATCTAGGTACAAATTTTAGGATTACTTCCATTAAGATGTGTTTAAGATAAAAGGTAGCATTAAGATGTTTCTTAAAACTTAACTCTTTTTTTGTCCAAGCTTTTAGTCACCTGCCCTGATGCTGCCAACACAGCTCTGTGTCAAATTTTCTTTGTTAACATTCTGGTGATGTGCTTTCAGAGATTTTACAGTGTTAAAGATGCTATATAAATGGAGGTGGTTGTTGTTATTTCTGATTGTGTCACTCCACAGTTTTCTCTACTCCAGGAAAGACAAGAGAAGTCTATGCAATCAGCCTTTTCTGACCTGGGACTGCTCCTATGACCATGTTTTTAATTCATTCTTAACAATAGGAGAAAATCTATTTCTTACAACTGTCCTAATTTTATGATTTGGCTAGGTGACAATCTTCTTTGCGCAGTGATTCCTATGATCCATAGCGGCTATCATCTTTAAATAGGAGATGGGAGACTGCAAGGTAAAGAGAAGAGGATATGTAAAGTGTTGGATAAATGCTCATTTACAGAGGGATGTTGGACTGGGATCTAGAAAACTCCCTGCAATTCATCCAGACCAAGGCTAAAGAACATAGAAGTCTGGAAATGTTATGTTTTAAAATGATTTATGGCTTCCAGACCTCTTCTGAATGTGTTCAGTTTTCGTGTGAAGAGAAATATGAAGAATTTCTAGTCAAAAATAGAATTGGCTATGGATGAAAAAGTTGAGAATTACAAAAAGTGTTCACTGACGATGTTGTTCTTTTAGTATTTTGGTCTGAAGGAATTCCTGGAGGCAGTGAGCGGTGAACTGAGACTGACTGTTCCTGATGCATTTGACCAAGTGCAACGCCATAATGTAAATAAAGGCAGTGGGAATCAGGAGCAAAAATCCTCAATGGCCTAGTGGTATTATCAATGGGCTATTAATCTAGGGACCCAGGTTCAAATCCTGCCATGGCAGATGGTGGAATTTGGATCCAATAAAAATCTGGAAATAAGAGTCTCATGATGACCCCCATGAATTAATTGCCAATTGTTGTGGGGGGGGGAACCCATCTGGTTCACAAATGCCCTTTTGGGAAGGAAACAGCTGTCTTTGCCTCGTCTGGCCTACATGTGACTCCAGACCCACAGCACTATGGTTGACGCTTAACAGTGCTCTGGAATGGGCAATAAATGCTGGCCTGGCCAGCGATTCCCTCATCCCATGACTGAATTAAAAAAAAACAGTGCAGAAAGATGGTTGTCCCACCCAAAAGGCCTTCTCTGCCACAGAAGGTTGAGGCCAAAGCATTGAATGTTCTTCAAGAAGAAGTTCAATATAGTTTTTAGGGTTAAAGAGATTTAGGATATGTGGAGAAAGTAGGATCTGAATAATCAGTCATGATCATTTTGAATGGTGGAGCAGGCTCAAAGGGCCAAATGGCCTGCTTCTGTTTTCTTTGCTTTTTAATCACATAGATGGCCCAAAGATGACTGTTTCAGTCACAACATGAGAGCACTAGGTGTCTTGGACAGAAGTGATGTAGAGGTTCCCTCCCTAAATGATAATGGAGGAGAATTAAATTCTGGCCATTATCTGCAAAGTAGAGACACACCACTCAGGAGTGAAGTCAGGAAACATCTTATTACACAGAGACTCTGGAACCCTCTTCCTCCAAAAAGATTGTGAACGTTGGGGTCCATTGGAGTTTTTAAAGATTTCGATTAAATTAATAATTTCAAAATGAGAGTGGAAGAGAACTTGAGGGGACTAATCCTGCAGGACTATGGAGATAAAGCAGAGGAATGAGACTGATTGATTGGAATATTCAATTAAAAGTTTGCATGAACACACTGATTCGAATAGCTTCTTTCCATACCACAGTACAACTCCGTCATTAGGTTTTTGTGTGGTATGTTTATCGGGGATAGGACGCAAAACTGCATAAATGGAGCTGAGAGACATTTAAATCCTGGGCTTGACTGAATAGTGGAGCAAGCTAGATAAACTGAATGGCTCCTAATTTTACCAGTTTATTCCCCCCCACCCCACAGCTTGGATCAGCAAAGCTTTGAGTTTGTGTCCTGAAAATCAACAGACTGACTCACTGCAGACTAGGAGTCCAGTTTGGGAATGCTGAATCTGTAACATTTAATAACGTTCTCACCCATCGGGCCATTGTGTGAACTGAAAGTGAAGGATTATAGGCATTCCTCAATCCAGTTTCATTGCCAAGAACTGAATCACCGTTTGAGCTTCTGTTAGAAAATGCACTGGTAACTTAATCCATGACAGTTATAAATTGTATGCAGACTGTAAACTATCCTCTTTGTGTGGCTCCCCAGTTATTATCTGGGAAACAGTTGAACGATTAATTTACATTCTCTGGTCAGCCACTGATCCAGTTATCCTGGCATTACAAAGCAAGCTCTGTGGAAAACCCAAGACTGAATACTGCAAGAGAAAGAGAGAGAGAGAGACATTGAGAAAAAAAGCCGTAATGAATTGATATAGGAGTGGCTTTTCAGTCAAAAGTTAAAATGTCTTTGGTACTTGCTCATATCAGTGTTGCTAGAGCAATGACACATGTACGTGATTTCTGATGTTTCCTTAGGCCAGATTTGCTGCACCCACAGTCAAGTGTGGAAGAGGAAACTGATGTGAAGATCCTGGAAGTCAGGCCGTTGCAGTAGGGAGGGAGATTGCAAAGAGGCCAGTGCTGCCAGTGCACACTCAACGAGTGAGAGGAAACTGACGCATTGAGTGAGGAGAGCAGAATAACTTCAGGGATGCTGAGTTTAAAGTTACCTCGTCTGTTCAGCATCAACCAAGTGCCAAAAGTAGGTGAATTTTATAACTTGTTCTCTGCGTTTGTGTATCAACTGCATTATGATTCTAAATTCAGTTTACAGAATCCCTACAGGCCCTTTTGACTCAACAAGTCCACACTGACCCTCCAGAGAACATCCTGCCCAGAGCCATCCCCCTACCCCTTCCCCGTAAGCCTGCATTTCCCATGGCTAACACACCCAACCTACACATCCCTGAATGCAATGGGCAATTTCCCATGGCCAATCCACCTAACCTGCACATTTTTGGATTGTGGGAGGAAACCAGAGCACCCAGAGGGAACTCCCACAGACACAGGGAGAATGTGCAAATTCCACACAGACAGTTGCCCAAGAGTGGAATCAAACCCAGGTTCCTGGTGCTGTGAGGCAGCAATGCTGACCACTGTGCCACCGTGCCGCCCATTTTGTAACAAAGTGCTTTATCGAACTGCTTGCTACGGTGACAATGAGCATTATTTTCCTCTTCACCATCAAAAGGCTCCTGTTTTCGAGGACCTTAATTGACATCGACATAAACAAGGCAGCTTCTGGGCTTTGGAGATCGTGGAGAATTAAATTCTTGTGTTAAAGCTTGAAGCTCCCCAACTCTCTGAGCTTCAAGTCCTGTCTCTTGGGACCCACCTGAATTAGCGGCAGCACTCATGGGCATATGTCACTTGGCCTTGTCTTTTTCTCTTCGGGTTGTGATCTGAACTCGTCGACCTTGGAAAAACAAAACAGAAAATTGTTTTCAAACTGCAGCGCAAAATGTGGATTGAAGTGCTGGTGTTTATTCCCATTACGTTGCTGGAAGAACTGAAGTTCGGATTATCCCTTTGAGACCTTAAAAGTAGGGCAAGGAAAAAAAACTACACCTGAGCAAAGGTCACCTTACAGAAAACAATC
>JAHRHZ010000047.1:12212541-12239582 GCA_024137785.1 Ginglymostoma cirratum | reverse complement strand
CTTGGCCTGCTGTGCTCATCCAGCTCTACACCTTGTTATCTCTAATGTTGTAGGAACCCAGGTTCAAATCCTACCATAGCAGATGGTAGAATTTGAATTCAATAGGGATCTGGAATTAACAGTCTAATGATGACCGTGCAGCCATTGTTGATTGTTGGAAAAACCTATCCCACAGTGCCTTACAGAAGGGAGTGGCAGGATTTTGACTCAGCAACAACGTAGGACCGGCGATGTATTTCCAAGCCAGGATGCGGCCTAGACCCTTCTTCAGAAAATGAAAAATCTTCTGAAGAAGGGTCGAGGCCCGAAACGTCAGCTTTCCTGCTGCTCTGATGCTGCTCAGCCTGCTGTGTTCATCCAGCTCCACAACGTTTTATCCCTAAAGTCTGTTTGAGTGCTTTCATAACTGTGTTTACAATAACAAGGTTGGGGGGAGCGGGGAAGCTTATTCTGATCAGGTGGCATGGTTCGAGGTGGGTAGTGGTGCCTCCAGGGATAAGTCCACTTGGAATTGACAATGGTACAGCTGTACTGCAGTCTCAGACACTGTGGCTACAGAGAAAATTAACTTCAGAGACTTTCCTGGACCTCCCTCCAAACACAAGGTAGCTCAGAGAGTAGAGACAGCAGTGGGTTACCGCATCCTTAGAGCTGGAGAAATCAAGGCAGAAATTGGAGCAAATCCACTGAAATTTAAACATAATTGTAAAACCCTCCTTAGCTGAGCCTGTGCTCAGTGATTGACCGTTGTCCAGCCATTTACAGTCATAAAGTCAGAGATGTACACCACTGAAACGGACCCTTCAGTCCAAGTTGTCCATGCCAACCAGATACCCTAAATTAATCTGGTCCCATTTGCCAACATTTGGACCATATCCCTCTTAAACCCTTCCTATTCATGTACCCATGCAGATACCTTTTAAATGTTGTATTTGTACCCACTTCCACCATTTCCTCTGGCAGTTCATTCCGTACACGCACCACCCTCTGAGTGAAAAAGTTGCCCCTCAGGTCCCTTTTAAATCTTTCCCCTCTCACCTTAAACCCATGCCCTCTAGTTTTGAACTCCCCTGTCCTGGGGTGGTCTTTACCCTATCCATGCCCCTCACGATTTTATTATCCTCCATAAAGGCACCCTCAGCCTCCGACACTCCAGGAAGAATAACTCCAGCCTATTCAGCCTCTCCCTATAGCTGAAACTATTTAGAGGTGAGTGTCTCAACTTAGTGGTCCCAGTGGTGTTTTATGGGCAGTTGGGAAAGTTGGGACAAAGCACAAAATTCAGTTTGTTTGACTGTCATCTGGTAAAATGTCCTGTCTGTTGGGGCTGGCAATTGAATGCATTGATCTCACATCAAAATTTCATGATGTGCATAAAATGTGAAACCGTCATGCTGTCTGAATCCACATACCAATGCTTCCCAAACCATTCCACTCTGGCCCCATTTCAAGGTTTGAAACATGTCATGGCCCCTCGGTGAGAAATGAAAGAGTTGGTTGTAGGGGCCGGGGGTAGAGATGAGACTGTGTGTGTGTGTGTGTGTGAGAGAAGGGGCCTGTCAGAGACGGAGCAGTGGCACTGATGCACCTTCATCCCCAAATATATGAAAAGCTAAATATTTATTGATAATGCTCACACCTCTGGTAGGTGTTGATAACGTCTTGTAGAGTGGAGAGGAAATTGGAAAGGACTTTTCAAGAGTTTTCCAGGTTTTTTTTTGCCTGTCAAGCGCATTTACAGGTGGGATGGGGTTGAAGGTGGGACATTGGTGGGAAGTGTGTTCTTCAAGGCTGCGAATTTACATAAGAACATGAGAACTAGGAGCAGGAGTAGGCCATCTGGCCCCTCGAGCCTACCCTGCCATTTAATAAGATCATGGCTGATCTTTTTGAGTCTCAGCTCCACTTACCCGCCCACTCACCGTAACCCTTAATTCCTTTACTGTTCAAAAATTTATCTAGCCTTGCCTTAAAAACATTCAGCGAGGTAGCTTCAACCGCTTCACTGGGCAGGGAATTCCTCAGATTCACAACCCTTTGGGTGAAGAAGTTCCTCCTGTCCTCAGTCCTACATCTGCTTCCCTTTATTTTGAGGCGATGCCCTCTAGTCCTAGTTTCACCTGCTAGCGGAAACAACCTCCCTGCCTCTACTTTATCTATTCCCTTCATAATCTTATATGTTTCTATAAGATCTCCCCTCATTCTTCTGAATTCCAATGAGTATAATCCCAGTCTACTCAGTCTCTCCTCATAATCCAACCCTCTCAACTCTGGAATGAACTGAGTGAATCTCCTCTGCACCCCCTCCAGTGCTAGTATATCTCTTCTCAAGTAAGGAGACCAAAACTGCACACAGTACTCCAGGTGTGGCCTCACCAGGACCCTATACAGCTGCAGCATAGCCTCCCTGTTTTTAAACTCCATCCCTCGAGCAATGGTAGACAAAATTCCATTTGCCTTTTTAATTACCTGCTGCACCTGCAATCCTACTTTTAGCAATTCATGCACAAGGACACCCAAGTCCCTCTGCACAGCAGCGTGCTGCAATTTTTTACCATTTAAAACATAGTCCATAGTCCATTTTGCTGTTATTCCTACCAAAATGAATGACCTCACACTTATCAACATTGTACTCCATCTGCCAGACCTTTGCCCACTCATTTAGACTATCTATATCCCTCTGCAGACTTTCAGTGTCTTCTGCACACTTTGCTCTACCACTCATCTTAGTGTCATCTGCAAATTTTGACACACCACACTTAGTCCCCAACTCCAAATCATCTATGTAAATTGTAAACAATTGCGGTCCCAACACTGATCCCTGAGGCACACCACTAGCCAACCAGAAAAACACCTATTTACCCCTACTCTTTGCTTTCTACTGGTCAACCAATCCTCTATCCATGCCAAAACATTACCTGTAATACTGTGCAACTTTATCTTATGTAGCAACCTTTGGTGTGGCACCTTGTCAAATGCTTTCTGGAAATCCAGATACACCACGTCCACAGGTTCCCCATTGCCTACCGTGCAAGTAATGTCCTCAAAGAATTCCACCAAATTAGTTAAACATGACCTACCCTTCATGACCCCATGCTGGGTATTCCAAATGGGACAATTTATATCCAGATGTCTTGCTATTTCTTCCTTAATGATAGATTCAAGCACTTTCCCCACTACCGAAGTTAAGCTAACTGGCCTATAGTTATCTGCTTTTTGTCTACTTCCTTTTTTAAACAGTGGTGTCACATTGGCTGTTTTCCAATCTGCGGGAACCACCCCAGAGTCCAGTGAATTTTGGTAAATAATTACTAGTGCATTTGCTATTTTCCCCCATCACCTCTTTTAGTACCCTGGGATGCATTTCATCAGGGCCAGGAGACTTGTCTACCTTTAGCCCCATTAGCTTGCCCAGCACTGCCTCCTTAGTGATAATGATAGTTTCTAGGTCCTCACCTGCTATAACCTTCTTGCCATTAATTTTCGGCATGTTAATTGTGTCTTCCACTGTGAAGACCGACACGGAATAACTTTAATGTCTCGGCTATTTCCTCATTCCCAGTTATTAAATTGGCCTTCTCATCCTCTAAAGGACCAATGTTTACCTTCGCCTCTCTTGTACGATTTACATATTTATAGAAACTTTTGCTGCCTGTTTTTATATTCTGAGCTAGTTTACTCTCATAATCTATCTTACTTTTCTTTATAACTTTTTTTGTGGCTTTCTGTTGGTCTTTAAAGATTTCCCAGTCTACTAGTTTCCCACTACTCATTGCCTTTTTGTATGTGTTTTTTTTAAATCTGATACTTTCCTTTATTTCCTTAGACATCCGTGGCTGGCTCTCTCTTTACCTACAGTTCTTCCTTATCACTGGAATATACTTCTGCTGACCACTGTGAAAAATCGTTTTGAAAGTCCTCCACTGTTCTTCAATTGACCCACCATAAAGTTTTTGCTCCCATTCTACCTCAGCTAACTCCTTCCTCATTCCTTCATAGTCTCCTTTGTTTAAGCACAGGACATAGGTACTGGATTTAACCTTCTCACGCTCCAAGTAATTGGCAGTAAGTAATTCACTCCCGGCTCCCCAAAGCCTTGTCCGGCATCTAAAAGACTCAAGTCAGGAGTGAGCTGGAATACTCCTCGGCTTCCTTGATGATTACAGCTCCAACAACGCTCATGAAGTTTGACGCCATCCAGGACACAGTAGTCCACTTAATTGGCACCTTACCTAACACTTCAAACACTCACTCCCTTCTCAACTGGCACAGTGGCACCAGTGTGTACCATCTACCCCAGCAACGTACTGATGTTCCTTTGAAAGCACCTGCCATGCCTGTGACTTCTACCATCTGGAATGACAAGGGCACATGGGACACCACAACCTGCCAGTTCCCATCCACGTCTCACACACCATCCTGACTTGGAATGATACAACATTCTTCGGTGTTGCTGGGACAAAATCACTTAACTCTCCCCTTAATAGCACGTAGACTGTGGGTGTTCAAGGTGCCTGCACATCACCACCTTCTCAAGGGCAATTAGTGATGGGTAATAAATCTTAGCCAAGTCAGCAAAGCCCACATCCCAAGAATTAGTGAAAACTGCTTGAGCCATCACGGTGTGAGGGTTGGATTGATGCAATCTTCTTCTGTCCATGGATTTTGTGTTCATTGATAAAAGGTAGGTCCTTCGTGAGTGGCAGCCTTTTGTGTGAAACTGCTCTTGATTGAATCTTGTTGAAGGTTGACAATTTGAACATGTTAGAGCTGTATATTTCTGGAATTCCTCATGGACCAGCAAGTGCTGTTACTTGCACCAAGTGGTAGTCTCCAGCTGAACATCATGAGCAGGGAGTTGCTAATTGATGGATTTGGTGCCTGAGGTGGGATCTATTGCTTGCCTGGCTTGGACTGTGTTATGTAATTTGCCAACTTTTAACCTTCACCAGTCTGTTGGGGCACTGAATTCAGCAGTAAGAGGATGATTCCCCTCTGAAAGCTGTCAAAACCCAGCAAATGCTGACACTTCATTTCAGGCAATTCATCAGAGAGTAAGGCACTTACTGATCTGCTTTAATTATCTGCAATAGGTATTCCATGAACACAGCATCATCTTTGGATATCGCCACCCAAGGAGCACAGCAACTGATTGTCTGTTCAGCCTTTTCCAATTGACAAACGAGACTGTGAATATCTGGACCCACTTCCTGCCAACCTGGTAAGTGCTCACTGAATATGACACTTGAGCAACACAGAGTGGGCATGTATTTATATCCCACTTTACACCATGCTGGTGAAGCCAGTATTACTTTGTAGGCAAATGTGGTAATCCATTTAGACACAGTAAGGTCCTTTTAATGGTAATGGATTGTGACCAGTTACCATGCTTCACTGGTGTTGGTTTAAAGGGTGAATGTTGGCATACGCACCAGGAAAACTTTGTTTTTAAATAACAACCCCACAATTTCTTCTTAAAGACCTCAGTGCCGCGCTCCCTCAGTGCCGTGCTCCCTCAGTACCACAAGACATGGTAACATCCACACTTCCATTGGAAGGTGCAAATTAACATTTTCACGAAACACAAGTGTTTGATAGTAACTACATCCAACAGGAGAGAATCTGACCCTCACTTGTTGGCCTTCAATAGAATTAACACCACTGCATTCTCCATTATCAATATTTCTATTGATCAGAAATTGAACTGGGCCTGTCATATAATTACAGTGGCTACAAGAATGGTCAGAGACTAGGAATACTGCGGCGAGTAACTCACCTCCTGACTCCTCAAAGCCTGTTCACCATCTACAAGGCACAAGTCAGGAGTGTGATGGAATACTCCCCACTTGCCTGGATCAGTGCAACTCCAATCTGTCAGTGCACCATCCAGGACAAAACAACCCTCCTTATTCAGCACCTCATCCACCACCTTCAACATTCACTCCCACCACCACCGACGCACATTGGCAGCAGTGTAACTATCTACAAGATAACTGCAGTGATTCACCAAGGCTCCTTAAACAGACCTTTCTAAACTCCACGATCCCTTCCATCTAGAAGGACTAGGGCAGCAGATACATGAGAACGTCACTACTCCTGGCAAGTTTCCCTCCGAGCCACTCGCCATCCTGACTTGGAAATATATCAACATTCCTTTGGTGTCATTGGGTCAAAATTCTACAAGTCCCTTTCTAGCAGCATGCTACATCAAATGGACTGCAGAGGTTCAAAAAGGCAGCTCACCACCACCTTCTCAATGGGCAATTACAGACGGGTAATAAATGCTGGTCCAGCTAGCCATGCCCACATCCCTTGACAAAAAAAAGGAAATCTCCCACTCTCAAGGACATCCTTCTCTAAAGAATTGTGTATTTGTCACAGGGTTAATGCTTGTGAGATTATCAGTCCATTTATTTTATAAATAGAGTACAGCCAGGAGCAAAACACAAGGATTTAGTCTCACCAGAGGTTACAATTATTTACATTAAGATAGATTACCTACCTAAAGATTAATTTGTTAAATGGTAGCTGGTAATGAATTGCTTTCAGAAGAATGATACTGCACATGCCGGAAATCTGAAACAAAAAATAGAAGGTGATGGGGAAACTCAGCACGTCTGGCATCATCTGTTCTGAGAAAAATGTCAATGAATGCTTTGTGAGAAAGGCTCATGACCTTTTTCAGAATAATGAGGTGTTCTCTTTTGAGACCCTGATGGAATATTTGTCCCTTTTTACTTTGTTCCATCTTACTTTGCATTTTTTTTTATTAATCTTAAGGGGAGATGGGACAGGGAACGTGAACAGATGTTCGAGTTGCAAACTGGAATAATTTGTTTCAATATTTGGCAGCCAGTAGCAGATTATTTATAGTATTACAAGTTCTGTTTATAATGCCTCAGCAAAGTTGTGGGAGTGGTCATATAGTGAACATCGTAATTTACTCTTTCACGGCAGGTTCACAAAAGACTTGCATTCACATAGTACCTTACCCAACCACAAGACATCTTCCAAAGAAGGGTCAGACCAGACTTGAAACACTATCTCTATTTCTGTCTCTGCAGATGCTGTCAACTGGCTGCATTTCTCCAGCACTTTTTGTTGTTTAATTATTGTTTCAGATCTCCAGCATCTGCAGTATCTTGCTTTTGCTCAAATGCATGAAGCTAATTACATATTTTTGAAATAACACTTAATCATTAAAATGAAATAAAATTTACTGTTGCAATGTAGGAATCACAGCTGGAAAATTTCCTGCAGCCAGCTAGCACTTTTGTGATTTGGTTGAGGGGTAAAGATTTGCCTGGACACCAGGGAGAGCTTGCCTTCTCTTCCTTGAAGCAGTGCAATGGGATCTTTTATGCCCAAATGAGGGGGCAGATGGAACTTTGATTTAACATTTTGTCCAACAGTCAGCATCACTGACATTGCAGCACTCCCTCAGTACTGCACTGTAGTGTCAGCCTGGGGTATATGCTCAAGTCTTTCGAGTGGGATTCGGAGTTGGGGATGGGAAATAAGTGCCTGCTTTGCCAGAAATTGCCACAGCTATACAGCATGGAAAGAGGCCCTTTGGTCCATCATGTCTGTGCTAGTCATCAAGCATCCACCTATTTTAATCCCATTTTTCCCAGCACTTGGCCCCGTGCTACTCAAGTCACACTTTTTCTGTTTCTCGGGGTGAGTGGTACCCCTTGGACCTCAACAAACCCCACTGTAACCAAGAACTACTGGGAATGTCTTTTCACTTCTCAAACCATCCAGCCTTTGAGTAATATTGCTAATGAGAGGATTTTCGACCAGTGCTGACCCAGTATGAACCCTTTTGATCTAAACTTCTGTTTGTGTTATTTTAAAGCAAGTTCCAATGTATTTACCCTTAGCACCAGTTGGAACAACAGCTTAGTGCCTTGTTTGCACAGGACAATCTTAACTGTAATTTCTTTTCTGGTGTCTGCTGGGGTTTGAGCCAATGCCGGATTTCAAATCATTTCATTTTAGATTTTGTTTTAATTGAGGAGATGATAAAACAATGCTTGTATGGATGGGAGAGAGGAAGAGGTCACGTTTGTTAAAAATCCAGTAAGAAATAAATCTCCTGCTCAAGCTCACATGACATACTGAGTTACATTGCATTTGTCGCACAGAAACAAAGTTGGTTTGGTTTGTTGGCATGGAGACCAAGTTACAAGCCTGGGTTAGGGAAGTGGAAATTTCTCCTGGATTTCCTGGTTCTAAACATTGTAGTATAATGAGATTCATATAAATCACGAGGATGTGACTAATCACATGATTCTAATCAGGAAGACAGGAGACACCAGTCTATGATGAGCATGTGCTGAGGGAGGTCTTAGACACAATACTGGACAGCTTCACGTGATATTAGCCATGGGAAATGCAGGGTTACAGAGATAGGGTAGGGGGTTGGGTCTGGGTAGAGTGCTCTTCGACGCGTCGGTGTGGACTCGATGGGCTGAATGGCCTACTTCCATTTGTGGGATTCTATGAACCTACCACATGCCAATGTAAATAAAGCAATGTTATTAGCACATCAGGAATTCAAGAGCCATACTTAAACATAGGGATTAAGTAACTTCATGGACGGTTCGTGTGCAGGCACCCAGAGTCCAAAATACTCCAGACCAATATCTCTGTCAGGCAGAAGATGCAGAAGCCTGAACATACACACAACCAGGTTCAGGAACAGCTTCTTTCCAACTGTTATCAGCCTGTTGAATGAACTCTACCTCAAATAATGTAACCTGCAATGTAATCTGTATGCCTCTAAGTCTTTTTGATTTATACATCCACTGTGATCTGCCTGTGCTGCTCATAAGCAAAGCCTTTCACTGTATTTTGGTAAACGGGATGTTAAAATCAAAATCAAATCAAAAATAAATGTGCTAGTGACAGTATTAGTTTAAAGTGTATATAAAGCAACCCCATCCAGAGAGATCAGTTGGAAGGGGCATCTGTTGGGAACTATTCTGAGGAAAAGCAATGGATTTTTTTTTCTTCCTGCTGTCTCAAACAGCATTCACCCCTCAACCAACAGCCAAATTAAGCTGATGTGCTGGTCATATATCCCTTTGCTATTTGTGACATCTTGCTGTGTGAAGATTGCTCCATTTTCTACTGTTCATCAATAAAACTTCATTGTCCTGAAGTTTTTTTAGGACATCCTGGGGTCTGACAGGCACTATATAAATGCAAGTTCTTCCTTGTGGGCTGGGTCAGCTTTAGTGCTGGATTAGGTTTGTGTTGATGTTTGTCTGGGATCACCTGGCTGGAATGGTCACATGGCTATGGGAGGCAACTGCTATACAATTGCTTTCATCTGCACCATACTCAACCAGAAAACAGTTCAAATTAAATCAGGGCTTTCTTATCGTGAGTTGGTCCTCAGGTCTCACTTTGCGGTACATCCTCTGACATCAATTTGCTTTCAATGATTTCACGGTACAATCAAGTAACCTCATTGGTGCAATGCAGAAGGGAGCCAGAAATTTTCCTGAGTGTATGGCATCAGCCAGCAAGCAGGTAAATGCAGGCAATAAATATCTTGCTAATTATCCCCTTGGCAATAGCATGCATTATACGCCAAGGTTAATGGTTGCACAGAGTCACTTAGTAAATGTCTTACACTATCCTGTTAACATCACGTACAGGATATTGCAGTCTGGGCTCTGACCACAATGAGTGGTGGGAAAATGCTGCAAAATGCTTGTGCTGTGTTAATCTACATTAACAATAAAAGACACTGAAGACTTCAGCGCCTAAGGGCTCCATAATCGTCTTTGTTAAATGTAATGTGGCTCACACATGATCACACAGGGAATTTGCAAGATCGAGGAATCAAAGGCTTTGGGGCTCAGGGAGATGCAATCACGGTTTCTTGCTCGAAAATAAGCTTCAGAAAAAAAAACCCGAATACCTTTCCCCAGTTGAGGTTCTCCATTAGGAAGAGAAGTACTGTTTGTAGAGAGGTTGTCAGGTTAGCCCCGCAGTAGTACCTAAATAATCCTACGAGCAGTTTCAAGCAGGTTGAAGGGTGCAGCTGCTTTTGGTGACAGTCAATTTAGTTCTGACTCGTTAGAAAGCAATCTGGCAACAGACAGCATGGAATCTTCTTTACTGTAAATAATTTGGGGAAAACTCATGCAGGAAGAATAAATAGGGCACAAATAGTGACCATCTGTAAACTACCATTACAGTGTAGGCTTTTATAAATAGAGATTTGTCGATACACATAGAATTTATCCCAACTGACCTACACCATATTAATAAAGTTCTAAAATAAAAACAGAAAGCACTGGAGAAACTCCAGCTGCATCTACAAAGAAAATAACAGAATTAATATTTGTCTCCTTTCCTCTCTGCACAGATACTGCCAGAGTTTCTCCTGCATTTCCTGACCTCTATCCTTGTTTATACTCTGCACACCTCCTTTACTTTATGTATCTCTATCAACATATCCTTCTATTCCTTTCACCTTCAAGTATCTACTCCTTAAATTCACCTTCGCTACTCAGTGTGGTAGCAAGTTCCATGTTCTAACCATTCCCTGGATAAAGAGGTTTCTACTGAATTCCTTGGTGAATTTATCAGTGACTGTCTAATATTTAGTATTTCCAACATGTACATGCTGCAGGCAAATTTAAACACTTCCTCTACATCTGCCCCATCAAACCTCGTAATAATTTTAAAGATCGTGATCAGACCACCTTTCGATCTTCTCTTTTCTTGGCAGAAGAGGTATTGTCTTTTCAGACTTGCCTGATATTTATAAGTCTTGGCATTCCTTGTGTAAATCCTTTCTGCCCATTCTCCGTTCTGCGTTCATTTAGTGAATAGTTCTGGCTTCTGCTGTATTAAAACACATAATCATAAATAAATTGTGAATGAATTTCAGCAGAATAAACATTGACTTAATCCAGTAGTCACAGCTGATATTTCCCCAGGGATGCCCACTGTTTCTCCAGCCAGAGAATTCACTGCAGAAAACTCACATGATTTTGTCTTTGAATTCCCATAAAAGATTGACAGCAAATAACTTATTCACAGATAGTTGGCACACAGAGAAAACAAAGGCTATATGTTGATCCAATTTTGTTTTCATAAGATTAGATGGTACCCCCTCCATTCCTGCGTGCTGTTTCATGGATTTCTGTTATAAAGCAACCTGCCCACGCAAACCCACAATTACAGCACTATGATAATTTGAACAAGCTCGGCTGATTCTTAATTATTTATTTACATACAGTGGGAGGGCAACCAATTTTAGACCCCCCCCATCCCAGTATAATGGAAGTCTGCTCACACAGTACATGCTGGGCTGCTGCAAACTTTTCTGTACGGGAGCATGTAATTTCTAGCCTATTATCTGTTTCTCTCTCCACAGACACTGCCAGATCTGCTCAGTTTCTCCATCCCTTTCTGTAGAAAAAGCTACAATTGGACTCTGAAAAGTGTAAACATTTCAATAAGGGACCACCTGTCAACATATACTCTGGTACTTAAACAGAAGAAAATCATTGATAGTCCAGCAATTATACCAATCTTACAATTTGTTGCTGCTTGCGTTCAACATGTCTCCTCTGAGGATACTGCACATGCATTTTCAGTCTACACACCCCACACACTCTCATCAGTTTTTTTTCCCACAGAAGCCAAATATAAAGCAGCAATTCCAAAATTCTTTCAGTGAAAGAAAATAAAAGTTCACATTTCTATAACACCCCTTTCAGTGTAATAAGAAAATGCTTACAAGACATTAAGAGAGGAATAGATGTGTTGTGTCAGAGATCCTAGCCGGTATTCAGTCTTCCGAATGTAAATAAAGAGTTTACAGGACTTTCTTCTGCACCCTTTCTAGTTTCACAACATCCTTCCTATAGCAGGGAGACCAGAATGGCAGGCAATACTCCAAAAGTGCCTGAACCAATGTACTGTACAGCCGCAACATGATCTCCCAACTCCTATACTCAATGTACTGACAAATAAAGGTAAGACTACAAAATCCTTTCTTCACTATCCTATCTACCTGCAACTTCACTTTCAAGGAACTATGAACCTGGACTCCAACGTCTCTTTGTTCAGCAACACTCCCCAGGACCTTACCATTGAGTGTATAAGTCCTGCCCTGATTTGCCTTTCCAAAATGCAGCACCTCACATTTATCTAAATTAAGCTCCATCTGCCACTCCTTGGCCCATTGGCCCACCTGATCAAGATCCCATTGTACTCTGAGGTAACCGTCTTCACTGTCCACTACACCTCCAATTTTAGTGTCATCTGCAAACTTACTAACCGTACCTCCTATGTACAAATCAAAATCATTTATGAAAATGACAAAAAGCAGTGGACCCAGCACCGATCCCTGTGGCACACCATTGGTCACAGGCCTCCAGTCTGAAAAGCAACCCTCCATCCTCCGTCTTCTACCTTTGAGCCAGTTCTGAATCGTCCCTGCTACAGGAAGGATGTTGTGAAACTAGAAAGGGTTTAGAAAAAGATTTACAAGGATGTTGCCAGGACTGGAGATTTGAGCAATAGGAAGAGGCTGAATTGGCTGGGGCTGTTTTCCTGGAGTGTCGGAGGCTGAGAGGTTTCTAAAATCACGAGCAGCATGGATAGGGTAAATAGGCAAGGTCTTTTCCCTTGGGTGGGGGAGTCCAAAAGTAAAGGTCATAGGTTTAATGTGAGAGGGGAAAGATTTAGAAGGGACCTAAGGGGCAACTTTTTCACACAAAGCATGGTGTATATATGAAATAGGCTGCTAGATGAAGTGGTGGAGGTTGGTATGATTACAACATATAAAAGCATGGGTGTGTGAACAGGAAGAGCTTAAAGGGATATGGGCCAAATGCTGGCAAATGGGACTAGGTTAATTTAGGATGTTTCGTCGGCATGTTTGAGTTGGACTGAAGGGTCAGTTTCCATGCTGTATATCTCTATGACTTATTGAGAGTCAGACAATAGTCACTCTTTGATAAGTTAAAGACAGAGATGCAGCAGACTCTGAGTAGAGACAGTCTAGCTAAGTAGAGTGTCCTTGAGTGCAGTCCAGCCACTCAATGCCCAGACTCATGTTAGGCAGAATTCATGAGGATTCTGGAACACAGGATAGAGTCCATTGGAGCTGCATAGTCAAAGGAGACAGGAAGCAGATCACAAACATCCTTCAACAACATCAGGACATCTCAAAATGCCAGTTCAGCACATTTGAAATGTAACATAAAAATAGAAATTGCTGCAGAAACTCAGCAAGTCTGGCAGCATCAGTGGAGAGAAAGAAGAGTAAACATTTCAGAAGCAGTGACTCTTCATCAGAATGATAAGTTAAAATTAATTAATTAGTTATTAATCATTAATAAAATTAGCTAGATTAAAATAAATTAAAAATGATGTTCTAATGAAAAGTCACTGGACCTGAAAAATTATCTCTGTTTCTCTCTCTATTAATGCTGCCAGATCTGTTGAGTTTCTCCAGCACTTTCTGTTTTTGTTTCTGATTTCCACTCTCTCCCATTCTTGGTTTATATTATTATTACATTTGAAATGCATTTACTGTTGTAAAGTGGTGAGTGGGTTAAGCAAGCACAAAGCTAAATTGAATGAATATTTGTTTTTCTGTCTGCACTTCACTTTAATAAATTGGACTAAATTAAAATTATCTCCTTCTCTCCTGCAGGTATTTCCTCTGGAACCTTCTGGCTCTCTCCTACACCCTGGACTTTTGGAATGAAGCCTACACATGGCCTTTCCTTGTTTACATGCTGTCAAGTTGCATCTACCCATTTACCTCGAGTTGTGCCCATACATTTAGCTCGATGTCCACCCGAGCCAGACACATTTGCTTCTTCTTTGACTACGGTGCTCTCAGCCTGTACAGTCTAGGTACAAATGACTCCATTGATTCTAACTGAATGTATAACCAACTTGTGATCATGGGAAGCTGATACCCTCACAGCTCCTCCAATGGTCCCTGTGTTAACTGTGGTGGAAATTTGGCAGCAAGCTGGCCTAACCGCCCACAAACAGGGGCTGTCACTAACAAGACACTCCGAGGAAATTCATCCTCAGTTGCGCTGTTGAAAGAAGTGTGATGGTTTCTCTTTTTTTTTTCCCTGTAGGCTCTGCCACTGTGTATGCAGCCTACATCATGCCAGAGAGATGGATCAACACTCCCTTCCACAAGTGGTTTGTAACCATCGCTGTCTTCAACACCATCATTTGCACGGTGCTGTCGTGCTACTCCAGGTAAGACTGGTTACCAGAGCATAACACTTTGTTTGGACTTGTTAGGGTGCAAGATGAGGGAGCCGTTTCAATGCTTTTTTTTTTGTCTTTAGACTAGCCTCACACTGCTTACCAATATGACACAGCATAATTAGATACAAGAGCTTTCAGCCAATTGCCTGAATCAAAATGGTCAGATCATATCCTGATACCTATTGGTAAAATCTCACCCAATTAGATTGTGATCCTGTCCTTGCAGTGACCCTGTTTCATGCAGTGATCCTAACAATTCTGACCCCCAATTACTCTGGAGCCCAACTGAAACAGTGACCTTGATTATACTTCTCTTAATTAGAGGTCAGCCCTCTATTTAGACCGTGACCATAATTGCTTGATGCTTAGTTTCCCTGGTTTCACTTTGACCCCCAATTTCACTATGGCCCTAATTGGATGAGATGGATTGCCGCCGGAGTTCTCCCAGTTTCCTGCCATCATCCTGGTGGAATTCTTGGAAATTGCTAACAGCAGGAATTTGAGAGAATCCCTGCTGACATTCAAGGTGAAAAGGACTCCAAAGACCCTATGCTTGTTGGACTTTATCTCATTTGATCTCCATTTGTTCAAACAATGTGACCTGTCAGATTTGCTTTGGTAGGGATTCCATACAGGGTCACCCTGATTGCCTGACTTAACTTCACTGGGCAGTTGTCCATCTCTCTGAGGTTTATGACAATCTTACCCTGATCTTACATCAAGTAATGGGGACAGCCTCCATCGAAATTCTACCCTCCAGAGTCTATTGGCCTGAGAGTCAGTCTCTCAGTCTATAGGTCCAACACACAAACCTTTCTTACCATTTCAATCTTCCTACTCCTAATTCCCATCAGTTCTCCTCAATACGTTCACTCTCAATGTAAATATGCATTTTCTATGTAAACATTTCAGATAATTTTGCATTCACGGCTCTCTGGGAATGCATCTCATTGTGAAGTAATTTCTCCTGAGCTTGTGTAAAGAGAAGGCTGAAGGGTGACCTTCTACACATCTTTAATATTATGGAATGTTTTGGCAGAGTGGATTCAGAGAGATCGTTTCCTGTTGGGAAGATTGTAACTAATGGTCATTGATATGAGAGATCCATCAAGAAACCCTTTAGGGAATTCAGGAGGCACTTTGTCACCAAGCAAGTGGGTAGTGTCTCTATATTCTCATGTGGAACCCACTACCACAGGAAATAATTGAAGTAAATATTACAGGTGCATTTAAGGGGAACATGCATTTGGGGGCAGGCGGGAAAAGTTGATTATTATGTTACATTTAAGAAAGCAAAAGCAGAAGGAGGTTCAAGTGGAACATTAAGCCAACATGGACTGGTTGGGCTGAATGATCTATTTTTGTGCTGCCTGGTCTCTTCCATTTATTCTCTCTCTGTTTCTCTCACCCTCTCTCTTTCTGTCTCCTTTGCTGTCTATGTTGTGATTGTTCTTGTGAAGCGATATTATTTTCGGTGTAGTCTATGTCAAAGTTCTGCAGCACAGGTGAAAACAGCAAAATGAACATAAAACTTGGCCATGTGCATATGCAAAGAGGTATTCTATGTGTCTTGCTAGTTTTATTTTGGATCTGTTACTTCATATCACTCCCTGATTATTCAATCTTATGCCTGAGTTCAACATTGTACAGAGTTTACAGAACAGAAACAAGCCATTCGGTCTGTGTAACTTATACTCACATTTGCCCTCCACACAAGCTGCCTCCTGCTTCAACTAACCCCCTCTTACTTGCCCTAACTGAATCAGGTTCACTTCTGTTTCCTTCTCCCACATGGTCTGAGTTCTCTATTAAATGCATCAGATAAGATGATTGCTGTCTAGTAATGACATTATTATAACCTTCTCACATGCACAACATGTACAGCTCAGCCTCTGCAGCATAGCCATGACTGTGATTTCTTTCTGTAATTTCAAAATTCTGTTTGCAACATATTGTGAAAGGAAGGAAAATCAGCCAGATGGCTGGGCTGTGGTTGATTACGAGACAGTAATGCAGTCCCTGGCTTCAGTTAATTTCCACAAACTTTTTCATTTTGTGGTTAATGGTGTAATTAGAAGGCCAAGACTAAATTCTTCTTTATTTGCTCATACCTTCCGAATATGCAGACAGTTTCTTTTTCTCTTGCTCTCTCTCTCTCTCCCCTCTGCTATCTATTTATCTTACTCTCCCTCTATTTTTCTTTCATGCTGTCTGTATATCTCTCTCTCACTATCCCATGCTCTCTCTATATCTCTCACTATCTCAGGCTGTCTCTATATCTCTCTCTCACTATCTCACACTCTCTTTATCTCACTCTCTCTCTCTCTTGCTGTCTATGTCGTGGTTGTTCTTATGAAGCAATGTTATTTTCAGTGCAATCAGACAAGGTTCTGAAACAAGACTTAGGTTATGAAACACCTCTGGAACAGGTGGGACATGCACTCGGGTCTCCTGGCTCAGGGGTAGGGACACTACCATTGTACCACAAGAGCCCCACACATTTACTATGTAAGAATACATTAAAAGCTGAGGTAGACTCATTGGTTATGATGTTAAATCCACTCAAATAATTTTCACGATTCATTGCTCAATCTACTCCCTCATGATGTGGTGTAGGTCAGAGGAGGGAGCTTAAACAGGAGCCAGGCCCAAAACTGCAATCTGCCTTAACAAGATCCCAATAACAATGTGAACCGAAAACTAAACCCAACCCAAAGGCAGACAGTCCACAAATATGATCCCTACCCAAACACAAACCACATACAGACATGACCCCCTTACACAACCATGAACTGCATCCAAACACAAAGATCACCCAATCTTAAACAGCAACAAAGTATGACCATTACTGCAAAACCCCGAAACATGAAGCACGCCAAAACTTCAACACTAGCCAAATATGAATGTATCTGAGGAAGAGACTGAACCAAAAAGAACACCCATAGAGATGAATCCTATCCAAAAGATAAGCCACACCAAAGATAAACCGTACCTAAAAAAGTACTGTACCAAAGATGAGCTGTACCAAACTTGAACTCCGCGAACCATGTCCAAACACAGACTTACAAAAGTTAAACACTATCGCACATAAACCCTAATGAAACCTAAATTGCACCAATTTCAGCAGAGTAACAGTGGATGTTTTGTATTTGTTTTGAGCTCAAGTTGTATCACTCTTTGTGAAAAGGTTACTTCCCTTCAATTATTAGCCACAACAGCTTTATTTACTTATTAAATTTTTAATTGCATTGGAATTAGAGTTAATCTGAGTCATTTAAAATGTGCCAACAGTTTTGTGATCCTGATCTCTGCATTCCAATGGCCCCAGTTGTCAGCTTTTGTTGCTGATGTGCTGTCTGAACTAACGCATTGTCATCACCATAATCATATTCACATCTTTATCTGTCCCTACCCTCCCAGTCACACTGCTGTGAGCAGCAGTTTCAGAATTATTACCATCATTTGTTTTTGCTTTTTGTAATTAGCTGAAATGTATTACGTCAGGAGACGTTTTTTCCCAAAGAAGGAAGAATTCCAGCTGGGATTTCCACTCTACTGAAAGTCCAGTGATCCAGGATGAAAATCACAGCTTTGTCTGGATGTTAGATTAATGTAAGACATGACAGTCTGTGAGGTTGAGTGGTCCTACAACAACCTCAGAGAAAAACAGCGAGGATGGAGAAGGACTAGAGACATTTAATACCACACTATCACTTAAACTTCCCCCACAGAGAACCCATCAGAGCTCCAACTTCAAATGTCATTTGAAAGGAAACAGTAAAAGCAAATATTGTTGACTTGCTTGGGGGATAACTGATCCCTGGTACATCCTCTTATTTTCCTAAGTTATGCTATGTTATGTCGTGTGACTTTTTTCTTCATTCTCTTTATTTTTTGGATCTGAGATTTGTACCTCAGTATGTTGTACCAAAGATGGTGCCATCTGTTGGTGACGTTGTTAACTTTTCACTGAACATTCCTGTTCTTTTGTAACTTGAGCACGCGTGACAATAAACCTAATTTTAATTCTCCGTGGCAAGACTTTGACCAATCAGTATCCTCTTTCTCGTGCATTTTAATTGTTGTTCCCTATGAAATTTAGGATTCTTGCATCAGTCCTGATGAGTACAAGGTGAAAAGTTTGATACTTCCAAGTGACTGTTTGAAAAAGGGGTCTGGGCCTGAAACGTCAAGCTTTCCTGCTCCTATGATGCTGCTTGGCCTGCTGTGTTCATCCAGCTCCACACCTTGTTACCTCGGATTCTCCAGCATCTGCAGTACCTATTATCTCTGAAAAAATAATTGATTTCTTTTCCGTGACTAATATCTTTCTTCTGGTTATTATGTCCATTAGGTGCAAAGGTATCTCTCTTTAAATGTCAGGAAGTAGTATTCCATAGGAAAAGACAGTGTACATACAGATAAAACACTTCTACTGGTTGGTGATTCTGGAACTAGGGGGCATCGTTTAAAAATAAGGGCCAGACCATTCAGGAAAGATATTAGGCAGCACGTCTACACACAAAGGGTGATAGAGGTTTGGAATTCTCTTCCACAAACAGCATTGGATGCTGGATCAGTTGTTAATTTTAAATCTGAGATTACAGAAATTTTCCTTAAGGAAAAGTGTTGAGGGATATGGGCCAAAAACAGGGATATAAAGTAAGACAACAGATCAACCATTGAATGGTGGAGCAGGCTCAATGGGCTGAATGGCCTTCTTCTGTTCCAACAATCCTATACTAAAACACAGAAATGCCATTTGGCCCATCTGCTCTATGCCATTGTTTATGCTGTACACGAGCCTACTTCAAAGCTTACTTCATCTTACCTTATCCATCTATTCTCATTTCCACATGTTTATCTAAATTCCCCTAACATACAGCAATATGATTCACTTCAGTAACTCAACACCGTAACAAGGTCCACAGTCTAACCAAGATAACAAGGTGTAGAGCTGGATGAACACAGCAGGTCAAGCAGCATCCTTGGAGCAGGAAGGCTGACGTTTCGGGCCTAGACCCTTCATCAGAGTCTAACCACTCCTTATCAAAGAGTTAAGGTGGCACAGTGGCTCAGTGGTTAGCACTGCTGCCGCAGTATCAGGGACCTGAGTTCGATTCCACCCTTGGGTGACTGTCTGTGCAGAGTTTGCACATTCTCCCCGTGTCTGCGTGCGTTTCCTCCGGGCGGTCCGGTTTCCTCTCACAGTCCAAAGATGTGCTGGTTAGGTGGACTGGCCATGCTAAAGTGTATCCAGGATGTGCAGGCTAGGTGGGTTAGCCATGGTAATTATGGGAACAGGGTGGGGGTCTGTGTGGGATGCTCTTTGGAGGGTCAGTGCAGACTTGATGGGCTGAATGGCATCTTCCACACTACAGGAATTCTCATTAGTAGGAAATTGCACCATCTCCTGGCTGGTTATGGAACTGTTATTCCTTCAGGGTTGCACGGGAGTGTCAGAATTAGTTTTGTATGTTTAGAATTAACTTAAAAGCATAAGCTAATGGAAATACACAGTTTCCCCTTCAATATCTGGTAAGAGAAAGAGAAGATTAATATTTTGGCTCCACACTAATTGTCTTTCATTGCAGTTACAGATGCTGATGGTCTTCATTTACTTCTATTTTCATGATAGGTTGCATTTTTTGGTACAAATCTTTAAAGCAGAGTTGTTATTTCGGAGTGCTTGAGTGGTACCTCATACTCAGCTATAGTTCTTTTTTTTGAAAATACACTTCAAATTCAAAGGTAAATTCACACTAGAGGGAAGATTTTATTTCCACTATTAAGCTGCATTGATGCCACGATGTGACTGCACTAAAAGCTGAAGGGAAAAGAATCACTTTTTCTCAGCCTGCAACTTTGTCTTGAAGTAGCATGTGATGTTTCAGATTTGTGAATTTTATTTTATCATGGTTTGCCGCAGCTGCAAGTTGTTTGTGATCGTGTTCAAGAGGGCCAGTGGGGTTTTTCACACTGGGATATGTATCTGCAGTCTGAGCACCATGTGCAAGTGACAGGCTGTACCGTTTACAAATGACTGAAACCATCCCATCATAAAGAGTCAATATTGCATTTACACATCTACTTTTACGTTCTTGGGATATTGTGTCCCAAAGTACTTCACAGCCAAAGCAATACTTTTTCAATTGTCATCATTACTGTCGGCAATGTGGCAGGAAATTTGCACACAGCAGGATCCCAGGAGTGTCAGTGAGATGCTGATCTGGATTTCTGCTTTGGATGTCGATTAGGGGTTAAATTCTCCTGAGAGCACTACGGATAACTGCACAAATTATAGAATTCGTTTCATGGAATCTTTGCATGCACCTGAGGGGATAGACAGGACTTAGGAACATAGGAAGAGAAGAAGGCAATTCAGCCCCTTAAACCTGTTCCACCATTCAATGAGAATGGCTGATCTGTGACCTAACTTCATATACCTGCCTTTGGCTCATATCCCTTAATATCTTTGCTGAACAAAAGACTTTAAAATTAACAACTGGTCCTACATCCCTTGCCATTTGTGGAAGAGAGTTCAATGTGTGTAGAATTGCTTCCTAACATCTCTCCTGAATGGTCTGATTCTAATTCTCAGACTACGGCCACTAGTTCCGGAATCCCCAACCAGCAGAAATAGTTTATCTATCCTGTCTACTCCTTCAATGGTGCAGCATTGACATGAAATTGTGGGTTGTACGCCTGCGTGGGGTTTGAACTAGCAATTTTGCACAGAGTTTCCTATGCTACCCACTGAACTACAGTTGGTATATTAGTGACATCCTGTAAGACAAACAAATGACAAAAAGGTTTGCGAAACACTTCTTTGCTGAAATAACAAGGTGTAGAGCTGGATGAACACAGCAGGCCAAGCAGCATCAGAGGAGCAGGAAGGTTGATGTTTCGGACCTAGACCCTTCTTCAGAAATGGGGGAGGGGAAGGGGGTTCTGAAATAAATGGTTTGGATGACGATGCGGGCTCCGTGAGCTCTTTCTTTTTACTCCACCCCCAGTGCAATGCTATGAGACATTTGTGTAAAATACTGCTCTCTCTAATTTCTTGGTTACTAATCCCAAACTTGCCATTTCCTTCCTTTCATATCCCTGCTCCGGTAACTCCTACACAGGCTTGGCATCCCTTTCATCAATTATAACCGCAACATCGTGGAGAGGTAAATGACGAGAAGACAACAGGATTTGAAGAATGATCAGCATGCTTCTTGTGTGGATGCTTAACATGCCTTCTCCTTGTGCTATTTTAATGCTGTGTTAAACAGGTTATAATCTGCATTAAAATAATGCAGAGTTGTGTAGAATGAATATATGATACTTTCATGTGGGAACAGCAACAATTAGTTTTATTTTGTACCCTGTTCTGCTTGGTTATGGCAGCTCCAGTATTTTACTTTGTTCACTCCTTGCAGGCCAAGCTAATTTTACTCCCCTTTCTATTGACTGGAGGAGCCCCACAATTATAGTGACGGCATGCAGCGAAATATCCTGGGAGGGTATCCCTGTGATTTCCAACCTCACCTCTGGACTTTCTCCCAAGACACACTCGCCATGTTGTGAGCTTCCAAGCCCCATTCTGACTTCTTGAGGCCATTGAGACTCAGAAACGCGGCTGCATGACCTCCCCTCAGACAGAAACCACGTCCTTTGACCCTGTTATCTCTGTGTAAGGCAGAACGTGCCAAAACCTTGCCTCACTCTGACCCTGTCTCAATTGTCAGTGACCCTTCAGTGAGAGCAAGTGGTGAGGTCGAGAGATCCCAACAAGATTCGGTGAAAGGGTGAGCTCTGATCGTACCACCCCCAACCCCCTAGTCTCACACCCACCATCCCACCCACCCGTCCCCCACTCCCGGTACTGTGGAATGTGGGAAGCCCCGATGTAAGGAAAGAAACATTAGAAGCTTCTACCAGACATCAAGTAAGAACCAAATTAACTTTTTCCTCCGTTGTTGTATAACCCTCAGGTGCCCCCATTGACTAGACCCACATGCTCAAGAGTGGAACTACTGAGGAGTAAAGTATAGAAGGTAGTGAATGGTCTGCACTTAAAGCCTCTTTCCGAGCTTAAACAATGCTTAACGTCATCCAAGTTGCTAAGGGCACAGTTGAGATTGGAGTCTCCGCAGGTGGAGAATTCCAAGCTATCCAGAGGCCTATAATTCAGTCATATGTCCACACCATCTGGGGAGTTTTCTGGAATGGCGAAAGTGGGAGGGAATCATAATTTCTCACTAGTTCCCATTTGCTTCACTCTGCCTGGTCTGCTATCTTGTGGGTAACTTGAGACACCCATTTTGAGATATCATTGCTTGGCACCTTGTGTGAGTGTACGTGTTCATGGCCTCGATAAAATTGCCTTGTCATGTTTGCTTTGCATGGGTTTGGCTACTTTTCCTTGGGAACCAAGCCAACCCTGAATTGCATGAAGGCGAAGTACTCTTGAGTTGCTGCATGTGTTGGTTTATGTTGATTGCTACTTAAAACCCTCTGCCCTGGTTCTGTGTATTTAGAATTTCAATATTTTGTTTCTTTAGTGTGGTGTGGCGCTGAGTCATGCTGACCAAAGACAGGAGTCCTAGTTTCGAAATCAGTCTGTGCTTTGTTGGTCAAAGGGTTATGCAGCGGTGGGGGGGAGGGGACAAGGGAAGGGGAAGAGGGGTTACTGGACTAGAGGATATGGGGAATTACGATCCCAGCCAACATCCTGCTTTTCCGGAGGACGGTGAGAGGAGACGGAACAGGACTTGGCTTGTATGTTCTGCTTCATGTGGTAGATCAGCCTATTGCTATTCACCACCCCAGTAGGCATGCAAAAAGTGGCTGTTTGGATGGGATGAGGATGTGAGGATCTTGTCTATCCCCTCCCACTCCAACTTAGACCCCTGTGGTTGCTGCAATAAGCAAATAGAATGCACAGTGGAATTGAACCTGGGATAAGGTTGCATTGAACTGGTGGAAATAAATTTGAAATGCAGCCATTTCCACATTTGACGATAACTTAGATGAATGGGGTCAGGGGAAGTTAGTCAAGTTTTAAAAAAAAGTGTGGAAGAGTACTTCATGTACCTCACAATTGCTCTTGTTTCAGATCTCCAGAACTGGATCATCCCAACCTGAGTAAAGTGGTGCGGATTGTGGCCTTTGCTTATCCATATCTCTTTGATAACATTCCACTGTTTTACAGGGTAGGTTTGTGAAGAAGCAGCATTGATACAATGTCCGAAAATGTCTCTTTTGTAGTGAGTTGGCCTCAGTGTTTATATGCCTATGATCTCCTGTCCAATCAATGGCCCTCGCTGTGGATTGGGTTTGAAAACGGAAAATAGCAACAGGAGTAGGCCATTCGGCCCTTCGAGCCTGCTCCACCATTCATTCTGGTCATGGCTGATCCTCTGCCTCAAGTCTACATTCCCACTTTGAAATGATTCCACAGAAGCTGGTATCCCGTCACAAAGTTACCCTTTATTTACACGTGCACAGCACATGGACTCTGACCCAGCTATTTCAGTGCCTGTCCCTAGAGTGAGGAGATTCCTGTTTATATCTGCCAGCCAGGGCTCCCTGATGGGGGCTGTTAGCCTGGGCCAATCAGGGAACTCACACTCAACAAGATCCACCTGGCCAACCTTGTTCCAATCACCACACACTTTCTCTCCATACCCTTTTATGCCTTTAATATCATAAAGATTTATCATTCTCTTTCTCGAATAAACTCAGTGACCCAACCTCCAAAGCCCTCTATGGTTGCAAATTCCTCAGGTTGGCCACCCTCTGAGTGAAGAAATGTTTCCTTATCACAGTCCTAAATGGCCTACTCTGTATCTTGAGACTGTCCAACCAGAGGAAACCTCCTCCCTGTATCTAGTCCGGCCAGACCTGTTAGAATTTTATACGTTGCAATGAGATCCCGTCTCAGTGAAGGCAAGGGTGAGGTAATGGCCTCAGATAGAGATTATTTTATTGTTTGGCTTACCAGTTAATGCAACAAGTCACTGACCAATAAGAGGTGAATCAGCCCAGTCTGTGTCATGTTGGTTAATCCCAGGCAGGGTGGTAGTGGGGTACTGAAGATAATCTCCCTGACTCTGATTTATGGCAAGGTCAGCTGGAGGTCCTGCCTTGGATAATTATCCAGCATCTCCTGTTGGAAAGCAAGGCTTGTTGTGAAGGCCACTGCAGAGGAATAGCTGGCTAATATTTGAGCTGTGAAACTTGCAGGCTGTGGAATCTGAGTGAGTGTCAGCACAGAAAGAAGCGATTTATCTTTGTCATGATCTGGAGTAAGCTTTTAAGGAGTCCCAGTTTCAAACTTTTTTTTATTCTTCCATGGGATGTAGGCATCAAAGGTAGGGCCAGGTTTGGTTGAGTTGACCTTTTAGGCTACCGTGAGCCATCACCTTTTAAACTGCTGCAGTCCATCTGGTGCATAGTAAGACAAGCAATTGGGGCAAGAGCAGATCGTTCAGCCCATCAATGCTACCACTCAGTACAATCATAGCTCATCTTAAGTTTCAATTCCACTTTCCTGCTGGCTCCCTTGATTCCCTGACAGACCAAAATCTGTCTATCCCAGCTTTAAATATAGTCAACAAGAGAGTATCTACCACCCTTTGGGTTAGGGAATTCCAAAGACTCTCAACTCTTTGAGTGAAGAATTCTGGTCACTCTGCTAAAGGAAGGGCATTGTTAAACTTGAGATGGTGCAGAAAGGATTTACAAGGATGTTGCCAGGTTTGGAGGAGTTGAGCTACAGGGAGAGGCTGGATAAGTTGAGGTATTTTCCCTGGAGCATCGGAGGCTGTGGGGTGACGTTATAGAGGTTTATAAAATCATGAGGGGCTAGCTAGGGTGAATAGACAAGGTCTTTTTCCTAAGGTAGGGGAGTCTAAAACTATACAGCATAGGTTTAAGGTGAGAGGAGAAGGATTTCAAAAGGACCTGAGCGGTAACTTTTTCATGCAGAGGGTGATACGCGCATGGAATGAAAAGCCAGAGGAAGTGGTAGAGGCTGGTACAATTACAATATTTAAAAGGCATCTGGATGGGTATATGATAGGAAGGGTTTAGAGGGGTATGGGCCAAATGCCAGCAAATGGGACTAGGTCAGTTTGGGATGCCTTGTCAGCATGGATGAGTTGGACCGAAAGGTCTGTTTCCAAGCTGTATGACTCTGACTCTATGAGAAAATTTCTAGTCATCACAGACTTAAGTGATTGTCCCTTATCCAAAGACCCCCATGAAACAGCAGAAAATCTCAGGATCCACCAGCAGTCCTTTCCGAATCTTATCGGAGATGGTAGCTCATCTTTCTAAACTCCCGAGAATGTAGGGTCATTGAAGTCCACATTTTAGAAACAGGCCCTTCAGCCCATCAATTCTGTGCCATTCAGAAACAAGTATCTCACTATGCTAATATCGAACTAGTTTACTTGTCGTCTCAGCAGAGAACAGTGCTGTTGGGAAGAAAAATCTGAAGAAATGAAGCACACATTGGGTGTAAACTTTGCCTCCCCCACTTCCCTCCTAGTTTATGAAGAATTTTGAGTGGGAGCCTTCGAGGACTTGCATTCACAGGTGTTTTTATGTGAGGTGGGCACCTGGTACACTTGAAAGCTTCCAGCTTCCAATGTAGCAGCAACGTATGTCTGCAGGAAATCGGGAGGGGGAAATAGTGGCCCAAAATTGCTTCCTCCCCATCCTCCCCATGTGCTAACTTTTCCACCAAAAATTGGGCTCGTTGACACCAATTTCCTCTCCCTTGTAGGTTCACGTATGAATGATGCACTGGCATTTGAGGATTGGTTTGCTCATTCAGCTGGTTGGCTGGTTTCTGATGCAAATAGCATGCATTCAATTCCTACACCACCTAAAGTTACCATAAACGACTCTCTTTCTCAATCTCAGATGAGGCATGGTCTCCCTCAGGCTAGACCAGTCATCCCTAATGAGAGGGCAGCCTTATGGTCCTCTGCGACCATGGTAACGTCACCTTACATAGATGAGGTACTTGGAGGCATAAATACTAGCTGAAGTCAGTACCACTGGAGAAAAGACAACAATATGAATATTAGGGTCGGACTATGGTTGCTTTTTTAATCTATGACTGTAAATAGTATGTAAAGTGTTTAAATCAAACAGATTCAGTGACACTGAAGGAACAACAATGTATTTCCAAATCAGGCAGCTGTGTGGCTTGAAGGAGAAGTCTCAACATGGAGAAAAGCCTTTCACCCTCTCTTGTCTGTGCCACCATTTCTGCTCCTCACAAAGCTCTGCCCATCTTAATGTATCAGACATGATTAGCATTATCCCCTCTCCCTCATGTACTTAGCTACATCTGTGCTATTCAGCTCAGCTCCCCTAGCTGTGTGATGATGCGTTCTCCTGGGCTACTCTCATAGCTTTTAATCAGGATTTTGTTTTGTGGCGATTTTTCACACCGGCATTCTCAGTTGCATTATGAAAAGGAAGCAGCAGCTATTTTATTAATTGCTTTGTATCTGTGCAATGCCAGTGAAACATTTCCAAAATCAGAAAACATTTTCTCCTGAAGTTGAAAATCTGAAAACTGCATGAAGACAGTTTTCAAAAGAAACACAAATTTTGGTCTGCTCACCACAGCGATTGGAGGACCAGAAATTTATTACAATGAATTTATTCAAAATATATCCAAAACTTAGCCCAAATCTCAATTCATTCACTGATACTGCCATTCAAAATTTCAAATCTCAATTCATTCACTGATACTG
>JAHRHZ010000047.1:12191104-12212531 GCA_024137785.1 Ginglymostoma cirratum | reverse complement strand
GTCATTCAAAACTTCCTACTGGTGCGATATTTAATCATAGAAATTGCTGGAACTGCTCAGCAGGTCTGGCAGTGTCTGTGGAGAGAAAAATTTAGTCCAATTTGCCTGTTCTTCAAAGTGTTAACTCTGTTTCACCCACCACAGATGTTGCCAGACCTGCTGACCGTTTTCAGCACTTTCTGTTTTCCCATCAGTATTTCACTTCCATCTTTAATCAGAGTGTTGGAAGGTTTTAGAATGCATGGTGAGTTGAAAATATAGATAGCAGACTGTCAAAGAACAATGTGAGAAGCTGAAATGGACTGTGCACGGGAAGCTGCTGGCAAATTCATTCCATGGGATATGAAGAAACAGTTGGAGGCACTGGACCCTGCAAAGGCTACGGACCCTGACAACATTCCAGCATTAGTACTGAAGACTTGTGCTCCAGAACTTGCTGCACCCCTAGCCAAGCTGTTTCAGTACAGTTACAACACTGGTATCAAGTCAACAATGTGGAAAATTTCCCAGGTCGGTCCTGTGCACAAAAAGCAGGACAAATCCAACCCAGCCAATTCCCGTCCCATCGGTCTACTCTCGATCATCAGTAAAGTGATGAAAGGTGTCAGTAACAGTGCTATCAAGCAGCACCTGCTAGGCCCAAAACGTCAAGCTTTCCTGCTCCTATGATGCTGCTTGGCCTGCTGTGTTCATCCAGCTCCACACCTTGTTATCTCAGATTCTCCAGCATCTGCAGTTCCTATTATCCCTGCTCAGCAATAACCTGCTCAGTGATGCCCAGTTTGGGTTCAGCCAGGACAACTCAGCAACTTATGTAAGGAACGCTGACATTTCAGTTCGTGACTCTTCTTCAGACGTCCCCACCCGAAACATCAGCTTTCCTGCTGTTCTGATGCTGTCTGGCCTGCTGTGTTCCTCCAGCTTCACGTTGTGTGTTATCTCAGACTCCAGCATAGGCAGTTCTTACTATCTCTCAGCTCCTTATGTTATAGGCTTAATATGAACTGAAGAGCTGAACTCAAGGAAAGTAACAGTGACCACCCTTGACATTTGACTGAATGTGACATCAAGGAACCGTAACAAATTTAGAGTCAATGAGAATCAAGGGGAAAACTCGTTGCTGGTTGGAGTCATATTTATCACAAATAAGGATGGTTGTGGTTGTTGGAGGTCAGTCATCTCAGCTCCAGGACATCTCTGCAGGAGTTCCTCAGGGTAGTGTCCTACGCCTAACCATCTTCAGCTGCTTCATTGATGACCTTCCCTCCATCATAAGGTCAGATTTGGGAAAGTTCACTGACTGCAGAATATGCAGTGCCACTCACAACTTCTTAGATTCTGAAGCAGCCCTAGTCCAAATGCAACAACACCTGGACCATACTCAACTTTGGGCTGATTAGTGTCTCCACACATATGCCGGACAATGACCATCCCCAACAATACAGCACCGAAGTATTATCCTTGATATTCAATGGCATGACCATTGCTGACTTCCCCCAATATCACATCCCTTGGTCAAAAACTGGACAACACTCGCACTAAAATACAGTGGCTGCAAGAATATTTTAAAGTCTGGTAGTTTCTGCGATGGATAAATATTCTCTTGACTCCTCAAAGTCTCTTTACCAACTGCAAGGCACAAGTGTGATATATACTCCCCACCTGCCCTGAATGGGTGCAGTTCCAATAATATTCAAGAAGCTCGACACCATCCAGGACAAAGCAGCCTGCTTGATTGGCATCACATTCACAAAAGTTCACTCCACCTATTGATGACACACCGTGGCAGCAGTGTGTACCATCTACAAGATATACTGCAACAACTCACCAAGAATCCTCAGACAGCACCTTCGAAACCCGCAACCTCCACCATCTTAAAGGACATGAACAGCAAAAGCATGGGATCAGCCATCATCCACAGTTCCCCTCTAAGCCACGCATCATCCTGACTTGGAAATATATCACTGTTCCTTCAGTATCACTGTTTCAAACTCCTGGAACTCAGTAACAGCATTGTTGGTGTAGGCGATGCCACATGGACTGCAGCTGTTCAACAAGGTTGCTCATCACCACCTTCTCAACGGTACTAAGGATATGCAACAAATACTAGCCCAGCCAGTGATGCCCCACATTGCATGAAGGAATTTTTAAAGAAGGTTTGGAATTTTAGCTTCTTGTTGTTTGTTAAATGTCCTGCAGTGTCACTGAATCAGTTTCTGTTTTATTTTTTCTCTGTACAGTTGTTCCTTTGCTCGGGGGAAGGTTGTGCTCACAACGAGACAATTCCAATCCACTACAGACATGTGGCACTTGCCTTTCTAACTTGCTTCCTGTTTGCAACACACTTACCAGAGCGCCTTGCTCCAGGGAGATTTGACTACATTGGTAAGGCATTGGGAAAAGTTGGAATATCTATGCTGTAAGCTCAGTTATCCTTAGTTTCGTGATCCTTTGTGTTACTCAATCATTCCATTATCGCTAACCATATGAATTAAATGTCACCCCTCAGTGTGTCCAAAATTGAGGGTAGGATGATAGGAGGGAACCAGTTTGAAATATAGCATGAATCTGATGTTTGCAGGTTAGCCTCAGTAATCCCTGGCTCTGCATCACAGCATTATTCTAGAAATGTGACCCTTGGCATCCCAGTTTTAAATGTAGAAATGTCTAGACAACTTACTCAAAGTTGTCAACACTTGAACCAAGACCAACAATGTAAAAATCCAAAGCCAGCAAAAGCTGGCAACATCTGCCTTGACTGTGAAAAGGATATCCAACAGATGATGCAAGAGGAGTCCCACGGCATTTTTTCCAAAAATGTGATGAATATGCTTTTGTTTGGGTTTTTGTCCCTTTCCCTTCTGACACCAGTGGTGCTCATGTGACCACACAGCACCAACCTGCAGTGCACTTGGGTTCATCCTGAGTTCTCACCAGGTCAGCTCCTTCCTGAGTCTCTGACAATCCACCAACGTCTAATGTTGGTCAATTATAAAGTTCACTGTTGCTCTGTAATGTTATATTCATTATATTACCCAGGCCTTATCCAGAGTGCTCAATTCAGAGAGCACCAACAAAGAGACTCGTCGTTGGCTCCTTGTCACAGTTTGAATAGGATGTGATCTGGGCCAATTGATCACAAGTCTCCATCAATGATGTTTTTTCCCCTGTACTAATACCTCAGGAAGGTATTTGGGGGAATGGCCTGCACGTAAAGCTTCTTTCTGAGCTTAAGAAGTGCCTAACTTCAACTTTGAAAGGGATGAGGTTAGAGGGCGACAGAGATAGGGCTGGAGAGGGGGATTAGCTGGATAGCTCTTTTGGGAGCTGGTACAGACACATGACCTCCTTCTGTACCGTAAAATTCTATGATTCTAAGTCTGTAAGAGCACACTTGAGTTTGGAATCTCTTCACGTAGAGAATTATGGCTGTTCCTTCTTTATATTTGGAACTATTACATTAGCATTCACTTTCACTTTCTAATGCCCAGAGGTCTTCAGCTGCAATAGAGTGCTTTCTATGTTGAAATGAATTATGGGAAGATGTGCCTCTATGGCAACCCACTGGGAGATAATTTTCCTTCCTCTCACAGGCAGTAAGCTAAGATCGTGTGCAAAACTAAGAACACAAATGCATCTGCTTGCAACCCTTTTTTTCATTGATAAGGCTGTTTTAATATGTTTTTGAGTCCATTGTTTCTGGTTTGCTAGCCATGTGACCATCTCCATTCGCAATGTATTCCTTCCAGGTCATAGCCACCAGCTGTTTCACATCTGTGCAATCATCGGCACTCATTTCCAAATGGAAGCAATCATAATGGACATGACATTGCGCCACTCTTGGCTCTCACTTCACGCACCATTGCCCTCTTTCATGGGCACCATTGGTGCCCTTGGTTTTGCCCTTGTGTTGAACCTCCTGATCATTGCACTATTCTCCCTGGCTCTGTACTGGACGCCAAAGTTGCCTGAACTGAGATATGAATACTTGAATGAGAAGTTCAAGATGGATTAGGATGTTACAACCCGCTTCTTGAACCGGCTGAGAAAGAGGCCAAGAGTTTTTAAGAAGTGGGAGCGATTAGCCTAACACTTCAGCTGTCACTACTGTGACATGGGAAGAAATGAAGTATATTCCTGTTTAAAATGGATACGTCTCCCAAATAACGGGCTGTGCCTTTTAATGGTAATCTTTAATAAGCTTGTGTCCAATGATGTGGATATTTATATTATACCGTGCGGGTTTTATTTACTGTGGTTATAAAATAGCCCTGGGGCTAGTGGAAGGTCAGTTCAGCTACAGCAGCCCATGTTTGATCACTGGTACACAATAAGCACTTCCTTCATGGAATATATCGTTGAACCTTCCTTGGTTGGATGTAGACTTGTGTTCTAAGAAGCCTGGATTTCAGAGTTTTGGCAAGATGAATAGACAAGTTTTGACATAGCTGAAATAGTGGAGAACTCTTGTCGGAGGGGTGGTTAAGGGTTAGTTATTAACCCTAATTTAAGGATATTTTCTCATCGACCTATTCAAAGATTTTATTACAGATCTCTGGAGCAGGTGGTACTTGAACCCAGGACCTTTGATTTAGAGGTAGGGTGTCAAACTATGTCATCAGCAGTAGGGCTGTAATCTTAAGGTCTGTCCTTTTGATGGGCTATTAGGGATAGTCCGTAAATGCTGGCCCTGTCAATATCCTGTGAATGAATTCAAAAAGAGAAGCTGGAATAACTTCAATCTAGCCGTCAGTTGTGGCTATAGATCAGGCATGACAACCAATCACATGGCTAAAGGTTTCACTGTGTTTCCCAGTATTTCTCCACAACTCCATTGACGACAGATGCCATTTCTCTGGCTGACATGTTCACTGACATCTCCGATGCTGTCTTCAAAGTTTCAGTCGACTAAAGGCCAAGGGGAGTGGGCTCACTATCCAACTGGGTGGGAGGATGGAGGGCTGATAGAAGGCCCTTAAGCCCCTTGGAGATTGGCAGTCCCATTGGCCAAAGTGGGAGCTGAGCAAGTGAGAAGGGAAAAGGTCCAGAATATTTTTTAATATAAATACATATCAGAAAAGACCAAAGCTGCCAGGCTACGGGCATAGCATAGAGGGGCAACTACACCACACCTGCACCCTGAACACCCCCTCCCCCCCACCACCTCCTTAAGCATGCCCCTAACAAGCCTGTAACAAATCCGCCAGAGATCACAGCTGCAGCCCATGGTGCAGATGTTGAGGGGAGGTGGGGTCTCTCGTGGGATCACACATCACACGATTTAACTTAAGGAGAGAGGGAGATAGATACATTTGGAGAGGAATTTCGGAGCTTAAGGATAATAAATTAGGGCCTTGACTTTCATTGTTAGGGGCAGGAATTGGAAGAACACAGAGATCTTGGAGGGTTATAGAATTCAGGAGGCTACAAGGATGGAGAGGAATGAGGAACAGAAACCATGGAAGGGTGAGAATTTTCAAAGAGAATTTTAAAACTTCACATTGCAGCTAGGCCTGTAGATCAATGTCTAAATGTAGTCTCTAAAAAATTGGTTCACATATTTGTTGCCCTTCCTGAAATGCCTGGAAAGAGATCTTTTGTTTTAACAAATAGTTTCTTGTGTGGTTCCTAACTTCCTTGAAAACAGTGGGAGGAAACTTCACTATGAGTTGGCTGCATCACAAAGACTTCCTAAGCTTATCTCATTGAGAGAAATTAACAAAAAGTGTTTCTAAAATGAAATAAAAGTTCTGCTTTTTCTCAGAAGAGTGAACAGAGGAATGCTCTCCTCCCATCTTTCAAAACATTCCCAGTTTTCTTTTTCTAAAAATACTTAGGTATTGTTACATTGCAACCTCAGACTGAAATCCATAGACTGACAAATTAGCATCACTTCCTTGAATGTTGCAGTCCAGGGTTGATGTTTCAGAAATGTTGTTCATCATCACATGTTCCTTCTGTAGGCCTCCGAGGGAGATGCAGAGGAGATTTATTGGAATGGTACCAGGGATTAAGCACTTCTGTTATCACAGGAGCTGTAATAGTTTCCATTAAAGAGAGGGCTTAGGGCAACTGCATTACAGAAGCTCAAAATGATGTCTTTTTTCAGCCCAGTGATTGTGATGGTGTGAACTGCATTGAAAAACTGCAACATCAGCATTGTTAGGAAAAGGTTAGAAAAAACATAAATAGTCAAACTTTCCAACATGATTCTATTGGAACGAATTGGTCTGATAAGACTTGCATTGTTATGCAACTCCTTTCATAAGCTCAGGAAGACCCCAGGGCACTTTCCGGTCAAAGAAGTTCTTCGTGCAATGTAGGAAATAGTAATTTAATCATCTTAACCAGCTCAAGAACAAAGCAAATAATTGAACTTGTAATTACATGAGGGTGTACAAAGTATGCTGACTATGGTCCATTAAATTAGCAGAAAATCTAATCCATCCATTTTGAATGGTTTGTTCTAATGAACAGGTATTTGACATAAACATGTTTAGCTTTGAAAAACTAATATCACACAGTACAAATTCACAGTCCTGATTGAGAGCAATTATAACTGGACCAAGTAGCCATCACTCCAAACTCCATTAATGGGACAGTCCAAGTGGGAAATAGAGCTTGAAATTAAATATATTATTCGTAACAAAGGTTAGAGATTTCGTTGTTTGACATAATGTTTACAGTGTTTATGCTTCTCACAAGCATTCTCCTCCGACACTGTACTTTATCCAGTTCTGTCACTGTATCCTTCTGTTTCTTTCTCCCTCGTGTTTTTCCCTAAAATGCATTAGTACCATTTGCCTCAAGTACTCCATGTGGTGTTTGCTGTGCTGTGTGAAATTAGCATCTGAAGTTTTAAAATGTTTATGCCAAATTGCTTTGTTATTTCAAAGTGAGAGGGAGGTTATGTGACGGATGGCAATCCTTTTTTCACAGCCCATTGATTAGTCGTATGTTTAGTATAAGTTAAATTGGCACGGAGCCTGTGCCAGCCTTGTATGCGTGTGGAATAAGCTCCATACAGCTCTTTTTTTTTCAAAGCACTGAAGTTTGCATTCGCAATTCAAGTCAGATTGCAAAAGGTCAAAGCACCCATCATTCTTCAATGACTGACTGACATCCTCGTCAATATAGTCGCAGGGAAAATCAATCCTAGTATGATTTTGAAAGGAATTTATGGATATCTTCACATATCTACTTATGTGTTATTTAAACTACTATGCATCATTTTACAGATACTGATCTTTTAACTAATGAGGCAGAGTTAATAGAAATGGACTGTTTACAATGGATGAGGGGTTCAGAATGAGGGGATACAGACATATGATTTCGCATGAGAGATCAGGAGAAATGTTTGTCATACACAGAGATGCAGTGTACACTACTGACTGAAACAAAGGCTGTGCCAACCATCAAGGCTGGCTTCCAAGGTTGAAGGCAATGGGATTAAGGGCTAGTGGAACCAAGTGAGTTAATGGGATTAGGGCCGTTACTTTTACAAGTGATGAAAGCGCAGGACAAACTACTTAGGCTGAATAGATGCACTATATAACACTGTCTGTAGAAGTCAATATTACATTAATCTCAATGTCTTGTTTGTGGAATCAACACCTTGCTTTACATAAGGATGATACCTCTTCGGCATGGGGTCCCACCCGATGCTTCAATTGCCCAAATGATGTGAAAGTAGGGGTCGGAGGGTGTTTTCAGTTTCGGGCAGTTGATCCACTTCTCTCCTCCCTCAATCCTAGCCTCCTTTACCCCTCACCCAGCGTCCCTGCGACTTCAGAAGGTAAGTTTGATCAGAGAGCCAAAGGATGAGGTGATGGGTGAAGATCATGGCACAACAATCAATCAAATCACTACGAGCAATTATTTTTTCCCCACTAAGTTAGAAAGATGAAACAGATCAAGGCACAGAAAACAGAAATTGCAGGAGAAACTCAGCAGCTCTGGCAGCATCAGTGAAGAGAAACACAGAGTTAACATTAACTCTGTTTCTGTCACCACCAAAGCTGTCAGATCTGCTGAGGTTCTCCAGCAATTTCTGTTTTTATGTGTTTCAGATCTCCAGCATCTACAGTTATTGTTTTATTTTAGATCAAGGTATATTGATTTGGGAACAGCGGGATTTTGTAAGGTTGTATCTTTTTGATGGAAATAGAGGATCCATAGACTTTAGATCCTGGAAGAAAATTGGATTTGGAAACATTGTGATGAGTTTATTAACACTTCGTTGATAAGGAGGATGGAGATTACTTGAAAAAAAATCATCAATATATTTGTTTAGTATAACCTTTAACACATTTTTCTCTGAATTTTTTAATAATTTCTAACATTCAACGACCTGTGAGGCAAAACAACTGGACGTGGGATATGTTGCATCTCTGTGCAATTTATCTCTGATGTAAAATACTCATCTGGGAGAGTGCATAATGACTCTATTGCTAACAATGTAGTGCAAAGAACTGCTGTTCAAAGCCAGAGATAAAAGGTACTGCAGATGCTGGAGAATCCGAGATAACAAGGCGTGGGGCTGGATGAACACAGCAGGCCAAGCAGCATCATAGGAGCAGGAAAACTTGACGTTTCGGGCCTACACCCTTCATCAGAGGGTCTCTGATGAAGGGTCTAGGCCCAAAACGTCAAGTTTTCCTGCTCCTATGATGCTGCTTGGCCTGCTGTGTTCATCCAGCCCCACGCCTTGTTATCTCGCAGTTCAAAGCCAGATCTGTTCACGTTACTGTGATGTTACAGGATGTTGGTGATGAGGGAACCATGTTAATTGAGTTTTCAAATTGCATCTGGGAATGTTGATAGAGAGAAACCAAATGCAACATTTCCTGCTTTTTTTAAAACCTGGGATTCCAACACTGCATTTGATTGGCTATAATAGGAAAATGTCAAGTAATTTGAATAGAAGCAAAATTTTGCAGGGCAGCCTCCCAGTTACCTGATGTGTAACCTGGTGGTTGGAACTCTCAATGTTGCAGGAGAATTTGTGCTTTCAACATATTGGCACTTAACTCTATTGTGTGGGTGTGAGTCCCTCAGCCAATATATTGATGTTCACCCATGGAGAAAGTGAATCCCACAACTGATTGAAATTCCTGATTTAGAAAGTAAAAGGCCCTGATGTCACTCCCATTTTACATTGGCATCTGACCTCAATAAACTGCTGGTCTCTCCCCAACAAACATCAGGCGGCCGGGTGTAAGAAACGGGAAGAGAAATGACACAATTAACTGTAATAAGTCAGGAAGCCTAACTGAAAAGGAACATCATTTATTGGTAAATAGCAAAATAGAGCCACTACTTGTGATGTACATAGTCCCAGTCCAGGACAGACAATGCTATAGATCCATTCCTGGGTCTGCTTTATCAATTTTAGGTATTTTCTAGTCAACCTGTTTAGTAACATGTTGTCTGGTATTAAAACCCTGGTGGCTCAGTGGTTAGGACTACTGCTTCACAGCACCAGGGACCCAGGTTTGATTCCAGCCTTGGACAACCATCTGTGTGGAGTTTGCACATTCTCCCCGTGTCTGCGTGGGTTTCCTCTGGGTGCTTTGGTTTCCTTCCACAGTCCAAAGATGTGCGGGTTAGGTGGATTGGCCATGCTAAATTACCCATAAGTGTCCGGGGATGTGCAGATTAGGTGGATTAGCCATTGGGTAGGGGATGAGTCTGGGTGGGATGCTCCTCGGAGGGTTGGTGTGGACTCAATGGGCCAAATGGCCTGCTTCCACACTGCAGGGATTTCATGATTCTGTGACCTCTGGAACAAGTGGGACCTGAACCTGGGTCTCCTGGCTCAGAAGTAGGGACAGTACCTCCCACCCTCATTCTGTGTCTCCTTTATAGAGGGTTCAGGTGATGAGTTCCAGTTGACAGGCCATTGCCTGTTACCAAAGGGAACTCCATAAGCTCCATGAGGAGATTATTTACGGATTCCCAGTAGGCCTCATAAGGGTAATCACACTTAGACTTTACTGAGTTTGGGACTGAGGCATGTTAAAATGGTCTAGTAAACTCTCTTATGCCACACTGCATCTGGAGCTAATACAATGCAGTGGAAATTTGTTTTGTGCAGTTGTGGATTCGCTGCCTGTTATAGGCCCCATGCAATAATAACTGTGAAACTTGGCAGGCAGTGTATATAACAGGGAGCAGGTGCAGTCGCATCTGGATTGCACACAAATTCAAGATGGGTTTCTATCCTGGGTGCCTTCAATAGTAAATGTTCTATCCCCTGGCACAACCTCATAGATTTATTTAGCACAAAAGGAAGCCATTCGGCCCATTGTGTCTGTGCTAGCAAAGTAAATGCTATCCAACTTAATTCCGCTTTCCAGCTCACAGTCCATTATCATGTTGGTTGCAGCTCTTCAAATGCATGTCCAGGACATTTTTAAAATGTGATGAGGGCCTCTGTCTGTACCACCCATTTCAGGCAGTGAGTTCCAGAATCCCTTCACTCTCTGGGGGAAAAAACATACTGCTCAACTTCTCTCCAACCCTTCAATCGAGAACTATGCCCCCAACCCTCCCACAGGTTCTGGAATCATAGATTGCATTTAAGTCAATTCAGTGAGCACAAAATAAAACAACAAAAACATATTCGACTGCAAAATACTATGAAAAGAATACTTTGCAGCTATCGATATACTTTAAAGAGCTTTAACATGTTGTCTGGTATTAAAAACCTGGTGCTCTTTTGTCAGAGCAGTTGGATACAATTACAAGGGGTGTTTAAATGTAATTATGGCTAAAGCCCTATTGATTAATCATGAGAACTAGAAATGGTTTACCAGCCGCTATTAATGGCTTCTGAAGCAGCCGGTTTTTTCTTCATTAGAAACACAGCAAATAGATTAAAATGCTTTCGAGTGCTTCTTCAGTTTCTGTAATCTAGGCAGAAGTGCCTGTAGATAACCCAGTTTACTTGAGCCTAAAACCTCCTGAGTCAGTCACTTGTAGCTAATTAACCTTTACTCTGCTGAACAAACAGAAACTAAAGCCCAAAGCCTTTGCCCAACAATTTTGCAGAGGGTCTTGGATGTGTTGAAGAGACATTTAAGAGGTGGTTGGAGCATTTTTTGTGAGGAGGGAGAGTGGGAAGACAGAGGATGGGGCAGGAGATGTTTTAGCATCTTCTTACACTACTTTGTAAAGTAGAGCTGGACATACATCAACATGTTACAGCCCCCATTAGTTGGTCTTAGAACCTTTTGAGTTTGGCACAAAGCATAGGATAACTTCTGCTCTACACAAAACTACACCTTTTACAGCTGGCCTGTAAATAGGTGAAATCAAAGCAAAATGTTGACACTCTTGGACACCACTCATGTGTAGCCTGCAGTTTATTTTGTACTTTATCCAATCTCACTTACATAGGCAAATGCAGCATCAATTTAGCACATGGCAAAGTCCAGCAATCATCAATAATGTGCGCCTGGTTTGTTTTTACTGTATTGGCCGAGGGCGAAGGTTGGTCATATCATTGGGAGGATTCCCTTACCAGAGATCTTTAATGTACATCAGAGCCAATTGATAGGACTTGCTTTAAAATTTCATCTTTAGGGTAGCTCTTCTGGCAATACAGTAGTCTTTAGGTACATCAATGCATCAATGCTCCATTGCTTGGAAATTACAATTGCTGACTTTGAGGGCCTACCAACTAGGGTTATCACTCCAGGGGAAAATGTATCTGAAGGTTTCAAAATAAAGTCATAGAGTTTCACACATAGAAGAAGGGCCTTCGGTCCATCAAGCCTTCACAGGTCAAAAACAGCCACCTACCTATTTCAGAGATAATAGGAACTGCAGATGCTGGAAAATCTGAGATAACAAGTGTGGAGCTGGATGAACACAGCCGGCCAAGCAGCATCATAGGAGCAGGAAAGCTTTCCTGCTTGGCCGGCTGTGTTCATCCAGCTCCACACCTACCTATTTCAGTCCCATTTTCCATCACTTGGTCTTGTACGCCTTGTGTACGTCTAAATGCTTTTTAAATGTTAAGGGTTTCTGTCTCTACCGCCCCTTCAGATCTTCACATCATCTCTAAGCTTCCTGCTGCTTTATCTTAAATTTATGCCACTGGTCATTAATCCTGCCACCAAAGGGAAGAAACTCCATTGACCTGATTGTCTAAATACCGAAGTTTTGAAAGATGTGGTGGTATGCATTGGCAGTCATCTTGTCAAGCTCTATTAATTCTGAAATTGTACCTGAAGAATTGAGTTTTAATGATACATGTCCATGCCTGTCAGATCATGATGGGAACACAGCCTTGACTTATGAACTAGAGGTGGGAACACTATCGCTGCGGCATTAAACACTATTAACTGAAATAGCATCAGTTACGTTGCTGCGATTTGAACACTTGTCACAGATCATTAGCCTGGGCATCTGGATTGCTAGATCCTGCCATTACGGCCGTGTCACCACTTTCCCTCTCAACCAGCCAAAGGACCTTTCTCTCTCCTTTCTAATAAGCAAAAGTGTTCAAAGAAAACATAGAAAAAGGCCACACAATATTTTTTGGACGTCTACATTTTCTTCAGGGTTTTGCTCATAGCCCATGAGATTAACACTTTGTTTCTGAATGCTGCAGGGCAATCCTAGAAAGTTAGCAACTTTACTGAGATAAGTTTGCCACTGATGACTGCTTTGTATGTGCTGGGGAAGGTTAACTGTAGAACAAACAACTTAAATTGGGTGAGCTGGCATTGCAAAACACCCTTATAGGTGCCACACTGAAGCACCCTTAATGCAGCAATATCAAAGTACAGACTTGTGTACATGCTCCAATCTGATACGGAACAAATGACTAAATCCAGATATTGTTCCTTTGTTCATTGTAAGACAGGTTGCTGGGGTAGCTCTGATGTTTTCAAAGTTGTGTTTAAAAATCCAGATTATTAGCGTAAGCACAGCTGTGTCATAAATTGTTGCAAAATATGCAGCGTGACTTTTTTATGAATGGTTCACACATATTTTCTTTTGTCTCCAAAACTCAAGTCTATAAATATAAGATAATAGCTATTAAATCTGTTAAGGCATTGAGGAGAAATGTCTTTACCCAGAGAGTGGTGGGACAGTGGAACTCATTTTCATGAGAACTGATTGAGGTTAAGCACACGGGTCCGTTTAAGGGGAACCCAGATATACATGTGACATGGTGTGAGCGAGGAATATCTCAAGACATAGTTAACGTGAATAGCGTAGATGCATTGAAGGAAAATAAAATGGCGTTTATTCAGTGCCTTTTGTAATCTCAGGATGTCCTAACATGTTTTATAGCTAATGAAGTACTTTGAAATGACCTACCCAATTTGTAATGTAGGAAGGGCAGTAACCGGTTTATGCACAGCAAGTTTTCACATGTTTTGTTGATGTTGATTGAGGGATAAATATTGACTAGACAGTGGGGAGAAAGCACTTGATTTTCACTTCAATAATGATGTGGACCTTATACGTCTATCCTCAGGAAATGCCTCTATCTGTAAGACTGTCTATTCAACATTGCAGCATTCCCTTAGTACTGCACTGAAGCTTTCATGTTCAGTATCTTGAATAAGATTTCAACCCATGATCAGATTCAGAAGTTAACAGTACTACCCATGAGCCAGTTGCACAGAGAGTGTATGAAGATTTAAGATTTTTTAATATATTAACAAAGCACAAAGTAATTAGTTTGTGCTGCCGTCTATGGAAATTGGAGGCGGTACACCAGCACATTTTAATAAGCTGCATGAGGAACCACTGGGGATTCTGGGCTATGAAAATGTACAGTCTAAATTTAAAGCCATCACCTTTGTCTGAAGTAATTTTTTTTCAATCTGTAATTTTAAAATTTTAACATTCAAAATCTTTTGAAATGTTTATATTTTCATTTGGAGTTTGTAATGAAAACTAAATCAATATGATCTGAACATGTAGGCACAAAGGCACTCACCCAATGTTGCAGAACATTTCAACACCTCTGTCGCCTTTGGTTGTGACAAGTTGTGTCTTAAAGGTGTAGAGCAAAAAGAATATAACATGAAATATGATAACTACCTCCAATACAGTTACAGTGAAGGACAGAATCATGAAACCAGGAGTTCCATGCTAATTTGGCAATCTGACTCAGGTTAAATGATTGGCTGATATCATAAATGGAAACATGTTGCTTCGTGAAGAATGCTGTGACCTCTAAGGTTAGAAAAGGGTGAATAGAAGAGTTTCATTTTACATCTTTCCCTGGATGATACTTGACTTCGGATTGGTGCACACTGGTAATATGTCTTTCAGGTGAAAAGCCTTCCGCTCTGCAACACTAACAGTCCAGATCTCAATTAGAGCAAAGTGAAATAAATAAGTGAATTTTAATAGAAGAATTGTTGCGGACTTTTGCGTACTAGGCCACAATACCCTGGTCCACAAAGGCTGTAGTGAGATGCAACTTGATTGGTTAGAGTGAAACAGTTGTGCCTTGCACCATGAGTTTGGAATGTAAGTCTAGGATTGTGGTGAAATGGTTTGTAATCACCTTCTCTGGGGAATTTTGGGTCATTTCAAAGTCAGATTGAGCTTTGGCACCACAAATATACTGTTGGTGCTAAGCTGTCTTGTGATTAAGTGCAGTCTTAGGCTTGCAAATAGCTTAGAAAAATTGAGTTAAGTAACCTCTTGTGTTTTAAATACATTAATCATTCAGAACTTTCTGTAAAACTACTTCAGTCCAGCTTAAAGCTATTGTGTATTTTTGATATGTCTGAAATATGTAATTTTGGATTTATGTGAAATGTATTTTTGTGTTCTTAGAGCTGATTATGTTCTTACATAAAGCTGCAATCGAGATAACTGCACTAAAATTACAACCTTGTTGTGATTCCCTCGGCTATCAAATGCCACTAAATATTGAGAATTCTACACATACGACTGTAACAGGTTTAAGATTTTCTATTTTTGTTACATTGTTGACAACTAACACCAAATGTATAATGTTTGCGGGAAAGATGAATAAACTTATTTAAATTTAATAAAACAGATCATCCTTTGTGATGGGAAAAGTAAGCATGTTTGCTGGCTGATGTTTAATGTCTGCTTTACCAGCTGTGTTCAACTTTATTATGCATCACTGATGAAGGATTGAGTTAAGTTCAATTCCATGGTGCTAATCGCTGAGCAGCTAAATCTCTCTGACCTCTTCTGGATCTCTGTACATGAAGGTTTTGTATCTCTGGTAATCCAGATGTGTAACTAAATCTTTCATAAAATCACAATTAGGTTGACACATTTGGCTTTAAAATAAGTGAACAAAAAGGGACAACAACACAGGTTAGAAAGCAAATGGAAACTTATTCAATTTAAGCAGAACGTTTTCTTGATTCTTCTTCTAATTCTGAGGAAAACGTTATCAACTCTAAGTCATACATGACTCAAAACTGACTCTGTTTCTTCCTCCAGAATTTTATGTTTTAATTTCACTCATGGCATCTACAGTACATTGCTTGCATTTGTTGTTCCTATCGCCTAACCTTCTAGCACATGTGGAGCCCATCCATCACAGAAGCTGTAAGTGTGAGCGTGAAAGCAACATGCTTGTCGTATCAGGTCAGGGTGCTAGCTTCAGAACAGAGGCAGATAGTTGAGTTAAACAGGCTCGGCCCAGTGGACCTATGAGTGGGCTCTTTGATCAAGCCTAGAAGTGATGCCATTAGCAAATTCTTAAACTCACCCCACTCTCTCAGTGGCAAAAGATCAGGAACAAGAGAGTGAAGTGCAGCTGGAGGTTGAGGTCTTTTCAATTAGTTTAATTAAGAAAAGGTTCTAAAGTGATGAGAACATTAAAACTAAATTGTATCATGTTTTCATGTATTTAACCATCAACCAAGGGCATATTTTAATCATATTCTCCGTGTTAATGTGTTTAGTATAAACCGATAATAAAACAGAAGTATCTGCACTTGACAGATGTTGGGAGCTAACACAACGAACATTAAGGCTATTTTTCTGTCTCAATATCTTACAGAAATCTGCACTGTACTATCTGCATTCTATCCTGAGCTTCTCTTTGTAACCCAAGTGCCGTTATCCCTTAACCTGTCAACTCTTCACCCATCAACCCCCCCGCCCCCCTGCCCAAACCTTTTCTCTGTACCTTCACTATAGACAGACTGTTCTCTCGCAGGATTATGATGCAAAAAAATTAGTATGTTCCACACAGCACTCCCTACAAATTCAAAATCACCCCTCAGGACTCAAATACAATCCCATAGATTTTATTTGCATTTCTTCTGTTGACTCGTTTTTCACACAGAATGGTTTTGCTAAGCAGGACATGTTTGGCCATAATCCGTTGCAGTACAATTGAGTTTTGAAAATAAGCAAATAGGAAGCTTTATCTTTCCAGTTCCAGGTACCAACTGTGTGTTCACAACAGTTGCGGTTTCTATTCCAGCCTGTGTGTTTCTTTCTCCTTTTTAAAATCAAAATTTCTTCCAGAATTTCTTCTCTCTAGCACCTTCTGCAGTCTCAGGACATGCAAAGACATACTTCATAGCCAATGAAGTACTTGTTGAAGTGTAGCCACTGTTGTAATACAGGAAACACAGCAGGGTCTAGGCCCGAAACGTCAAGCTTTCCTGCTCCTATGATGCTGCTTGGCCTGCTGTGTTCATCCAGTTCTACACCTTGTTATCTCAGATTCTCCAGCATCTGCAGTTCCTATTATCTCTAACACAGCAGTCAGTTTGGACACAGCAGGCTCCCACAAACAGCAATGTGATAATGACCAGATAATCTGTTATCATGATGTTCTGTTGAGAGATAAACATTGTTCATTCAGGGACAGAGCTCACTAGTAATTCAGTTCATGACTTTTGAAGGAGCAACAATGACAGATATTGAGAAGAGATTTACAGTTCTAGCATAATACATGTCTTGGCTCCATCTTCAAACCTGTTAATAAAAATCAGCCAGCAAAATCCTTCACGTTAACAGTAATCAAGACAAACTTTTGTGTGGGAGGAATTCATGAAAATTGATTTCTGAGCTCTGGAGCTCCAGCCAAGTGTTAAATTTCTTATAGCTTTTGAAACACAAGCTGATTTCTTTCTCATTCGTTTGCCTTCGATCCTGGAGGTGCTAGCTCATGCTGAGGTACAGCTCCACAGGAATTGGCAGCTCTTATACGCTGTGAATAAATGCTCTCTGATCATGAGAAGGCTGTTCTTGGGAAGTTAGCTTGTTTCTCAAGTCTTCATTTAGGTGCTCAGCCATGGCTTATTGGATAGCAGGGAGTCAAAAGGTCATATGTTTAAGTTCCATTCCAGAAAGTCGAGGACAATGTTGAAGTGGATACTGCATTGCAGTCGTGAAAGTATGCTGTTTCTTTCAAATGAAGACTTGCCTGCCCTCTAACTGTAGATATGCAAAATGATTCCACAGCACCATTTCAAAAAGGAGCAGGAGAGTTCTCTCTGTCTAGTCCTGGGCAATATCTATGCCTCAATTTGCATTATTAAAGCAGATCATCCAGTCATTTTCACATTGCTGTTTCTGGGAGCTTGCTGGGTGTAAATTGCCTGCCACATTTCTCAAAGACCAACAGTTACTGTGCTGCAAAAATGTGTTTTTGGCTTCAAAGCACTTTATGACATTGTGAGGTGGTGGAAGACATTTTTTACTTAAATTCTAGGACTTCGGTTTATTCTTCTTTACTTTGGAAGATGCCGGCAACAAAAAATTGTCATTGAAGCAAATACATTACATCTACTTCAAACGAAGAAAGATAGGATCTTGAAAGAGGAGGAATATTAAAGCGTATGGGTTTTTTTTATCCACTTGTGGGACTTTGGTGTCCCTAGCTGGGCCCAGCATTTATTGCCCATCCCTAGTTGCCCTTGAGAAGATGGCGGTGAGCTGTTTTCTTGAACCAATGCAGTCCATGTGCTGTTTGTAGACCCACAATGCCCTTGGGGGGGAGTTCTGGGATTTTGACTCGGCGACACTGAAGAAACAGTGATATAGTTCCAAGTATGAATGGTGAGTGGCTTTGAGAAGAACTTGCAGATGACGGTGTTTTCAAGTATTGGCTGTTCTTGTCCTTCTAAATGGAAGTGGTCATGGGTTTGGAAGATGCTGTCTGAGGATCTCTGGTGAATTTCTGCAGTGCATTTTTGTAGATAGTACACAATGCTGCCAATGAACTTCAGTGGTGGAGGGAGTGGATATTTGTGAATGTGGTGTCAATCAAGCAGGTTGCTTTGTCCTAGATGGTGTCAAGCTTCTTGAGTGTTGTTGGAGCTGCACCCATCCAGGCAATTAGGGAGTATTCCATCAGACTTTGGATTAGCGCCTTGTAGGTGGTGGACAGGCTTTAGAAAGTCAGGAGATGAGTTATTTACTGCGGTATTGCTAGACTGTGACCGGCTGTTGTGTTCCTGATTAATGGTAACCCCAAGGATGTTGATAGTGGGGGCTTCAGTGATGGTAACACCATTAAATGTCAAGCGGCAGTGGTTAGATTGTCTCTTATTGGAGATGGTCATTGCCTGGCATTTGTGTGGCACAAATGTTACTTGCCACTTGTCAGCGCAAACCTGGATATTGTCCAGATCTTGTTGCATGTGAACACGGACTGCTTCAGTATCTGAGGAGTCACGAATGGTGCTGAACATTGTGCAATCATCAGCGAACATCCCCACTTCTGACCTTATGATGGAGGGAAGGTCATTAATGAAGCAGCTGAAGATGGTTGGGCATAGGACAGTACCCTGAGGAACTCCTGCAGAGATGTCCTGCAGCTGAGATGTCTGACCTCCAACAAACACAACCATCTGCCTATGTATCAGGGATGACTCCAACCAGTGAAGAGCTTTCCCCCTGATAACCATTGATTCCAGTTTTGCTAGGGCTCCTTGATGCCACACTCAGTCAAATGCGGCCTTGATGTTGAAAGCTGTCACTCTCACTCAGTGAGAGTGAGCAGGAAGTAGGGTTAGACGAGGTGGCTGATGTAAAATGCATATCATTGATGAGGCAAATGGACAGTTCCAAGTGGCACTATTTCATGATTTATAGTTTCTGTCATAGCACGCCTCCAATGTTCAACATTCTCCACTCATATACAGTGAATGCCCATTGTATTGGGGATGTTGGAGACTGTGAGACTGTTAGATATGCACTACATTAACAAACAAATTCCAACCTTATCCAACTTTTAACCAGCGAAATGAAGATTTCAATCAATGTTTACCTCTTTTTGGAGCCATAAGACCTCCATGCAGTCAGCAAATTCACAGTATATTCAACCACATAATAATGGCCTTCCAATGTAAATTACATGTGTATTGTAGCAACATCTCCAATTACATAGGATGTGTGCAGCAATACTATAAAGGAGAGTTTCCGCCAGATCCGTCCTCAAAGAATATGTCAAATGTGAGCAGGCTGCCTCAATTACTTTAATAGCTGAACAGATGTAAGGGAAAGGAATTCTTGTCCTCTGGCTAGCAAACCTCAGTGCTCTTTTGAAAATAAGTGCAGCTGAGTCTAAAAGCAGCTGGATAGAAGCCTACTCACACTTGCCAGATAAATAAGACATTACCCACTGGTCTCAGAGCCTGAGTATCCCTTCCAGCTGCCTGCACTTTCAACTTTCCTTTCAATCTAGTTGTTGTTTCAGGGGTAAGTAGATCACAAACAGCCTCAACACACAGGATGGGATACAAGAGTATTCTCTCCATCAGCCCTGGTTAAGCAGCCAGCATGTACACAAGAGGCATGTTGTATATAATCTCATCAGCTGCAAACATGTCAAAACAAATTATAGGTTTACTTTACTGCCAACATGGTGAGTGTTTCTTTAAAAGGAAAGAATTTAGTCGCAAAAAAAAATGTTGTAACTGGAAAACTTGCAAAAGCAATAGCAGAACTGAGAGATTATACCCATAGTAAATGTTAAACAGGCTACCACTTTTTTGTCTAAAATAAGTGAGGCTGAGGGTTAATCTTATCAAGGTCTTTAAGATATGGAAGGAATTAAAGATATTTCCATTTGTCGGAAATGGAGATATATAGATAATACAAGTCACTAATTAATCAAAAGGGAATTCACAAGGGTTTTGTAGGTATTTGCGTGAGTGAGTTTGATGAAATCATAATGGAGAAAGGCAAAGAAGAATATGTCAATGGGAGTTAGATGAAGGGAGGGAGGATGCACATGTGGGAGTTAAACATTAGCATGGACCTGATTTCTCTGCTGAATGTACCGTGTAATTCTGTGTAAAATTAAACTGTTTCACGTTATCAGACACACTTAATGCATTTGCATTGAGTGTCCATGTCTCAAATATGTTGATGAGCATTTAAAAGCAAAACGACTTAGTACAAGCGTGTTAAGCTTTCATACAACAATGAGCCTTTAATACGGCTAAGGCATGGGTTTAAATCCAGCCAGTTTGACTGAGCAGATGTCCCTCATGCCCACAATGAGGGAAGGCAATATCCAAGGTCCTCACTCATGGTTACAGTACAACCATCCCGACTGGCAACAGGTGTGAATGTGAGTGGTGAGCAAAGACAGCATTTGGGCTTCCACGCAGTGTTGGCTCTGGTTATTTTGGCAATTGAATTCACCTAACCCTCTTCATGACTGAATGGGGCATAGTGGGTTTTGTACCCCATCCAGTATTCTTCCCCCTTGAGTTTAATGGAGCGTGACATCCCCTTGAATCCTCTCTCTCTGTCACCGATACTCTGTCTCCAGTACTCACTGGAGACCTGCAGCAGAACCACATCTTCACTGACCACTGCCCTTGTAGCTCCCTGATTGACCACACAATTTACTGACTGTCCAAAAGGACTGATTGCTGCCCACTCCCCCGGCTGTAGTCAGGCCAACCTGTGAGAGGACTAGCCCCCGCCCAGTTTCCAAGTTGGTGATTTGGTTGAACAAATGTGCCATGTATTTACCAATGCAGGCAGCTGGCACATGCTGTCGAAGTCAGACTGACCTTGTTTTGTGTCGCACAGCAAGACAATGTGCCATTCTCCCAAAGACACATCCCTCCCGTTCGATGCTGAACACAATTCTGCAACACTGCCACCACAGCCCACGTCATTCAGATCCCTGTCAGATTGCCCCAGCATGCAACCAAGAAGGCAAGGAAATCAACTTTTATTAAAAACAATTCTTACAAATCGACCACAAGACAGACAGTGCAGGCAATGGAACAAAAGTCGGAATGCATTTGGAGGGGCTAAGAGGGAGATTTTTCCCCTTAACCCCGTGATGCCCTATGGTCACTGTCCAAAATGGCAAATGTTCCAAATAAAAACCGAAAGGACTGCAGATGCTGTAAATCAAGAACAAAACAAAGTTGCTGGAAAAGCTCAGCAGGTCTGGCAGCATCTGTGAAGGAGAAAACAG
>JAHRHZ010000047.1:12142355-12186104 GCA_024137785.1 Ginglymostoma cirratum | reverse complement strand
GAAACGTCAAGTTTTCCTGCTCCTATGATGCTGCTTGACCTGCTGTGTTCATCCAGCCCCATGCTTGTTATCTCAAAGTACAGAGTGTTATGAGTGGACTCTCAATTTAATTGTTTTACATCTGCTTGTAATGTACTGCTATGAATAAAATGCAATTGTTTTACTTAATCATCTATGAATATGAGCTGAGGATGGGATCAATGTGAAAGACAAGTTTTATGGTCCTCCCTCATGCGAAGAACAGTCACTTATAGTGAGAGAACCAATGACAACTGTACTCCTGTTAAACCTGACACTGTGGAACCACCTCAACAGGATGGATTGGACCAGTTCAAGAAAATGGGTTCAAGAAAAGGCAACTAGGAATGAGCAATAAATGTCAACTTTACCATTGATGCCAATCATCCTGAGAATGAATTATAAATATACCAGCAGAATTTCTCCCATTTTATTAGACTCACAAATTCATGGTGCTTTTTTTTTCCCACTTCTTTCTCTATGGATTTTCTCCTCCATTTTCTTCCTCTTCCCCATCTGTCCTCCCCAGCCCCTGCCCATTCCCTGCCTGGTCTGTGAATAATCATGTTGTATGAGGGTCTCTGCACTATTGCTCAGCGTGGGGCAGGTTTGCTCACACCATCCCCTTTTAAGGTAGGAGTCGGAGTGTGGCAGAGGAATTATACTTGGTGGTCTAATGAGAAGAGGCTATTGTCTGATACAAGATGTAGTTTGTTGCATGTACAAGTCACTCTGATGTGACAGACATTGTTGCAGTGACCATGAGTTTGGCCTGGTTGATACACATCACTCCTTCGAGATCCTAAGCTCTGCTCCGAACAGGTCTGCATGACATCATCATAGTAGGTATTGCTGAAGGGATTCTTAAATATTGCCCTTTTCACACCCTTACAACTCCTATTCTTCTTTTTCTAATTGACTTCATCAAGATGTTATCACACATCTCTGGAGGAGTTGGGACTTGAACCCAGGCCTCCTAGTCTAGGGGTAGGGACACCACCATTGCAGAACAAGAAGGCCACTATCCTTCATTACTTTCATCTCCTTCCATGGAGATATCGACCTTTTGTTGGATGCGATTACATAGGCATTTGACGTCTTTCAGCTCATTAGCCAGGACACTATTTTTCACACTGATGGCCAGACAGTGCATATTGGTCTCATATTCAACATTGAACACATCACAGCTGAACCCATCTGGTATACGCAGAGTCTGTCCATCCAGACCTTGAACTGCACCAGAGTGTCACTCTTAATCCTCCATTGTGAGACCTCAAATAACTTCCAAACCAGTGCATCGTTCAGCAGTGGATAGCGAAGAATAAAGTGAGATAACTTTCTCAAGCCTTCGTCACTATCTGAGGCCAATTTTATTTTTTCAACTGCTGTCCCTGGCAAGATTAGAGCTGAGCACTAATCAAGGACAAAACCGACTAGAATGGCTCAGCTCCACAGTGGCTGAATCAGCTGGGCCACTGAGAGGTTTTCTTGTGTATTTGCTTTTAAATCTTCCTCCTCGTTTATGGGGATTGCTTCCAGCCCCCTATGAAAGGCAGCAGGGCTCCATTCCCCAATGGACTTCCAGTACCTCTGCCATTCACAGTGCTTAGTGCTCAGTACACAACATATCTGATCAGGGGAGAGATGAGGAGAATTTCCTTTACATAGGGTGAGTTCCATACCCACTGTCAACTCTTCAATCTCATCATCTTTTATCTCTGTCCCGAAATGTGAGTCCTTGACAAGGCTATTCAGTTCCTTTCCTCATCTGCCATGCCATTCAAACCACTTCAACCCTCCCTGTTTTCATCACTGCAAACCACCATCTGCCTGAGAGAAAACTTTCCCCAGCTGCCTCACTAACTCAATTACCCCATTTTATTTCCTTCTGACCTTCAATGGACCCTGGAATCTCTACTATAATATTCCTACTTATCTGTTTCTTTGCCCCTGCCTTTGCCACCTACTTTACTCCAAAATACTTAACCTCTCCCATAAATCCTCTTTCCCATTCCTTCAAATCAAAGGGCAATACACTGAAGCACATTTAACACACATTTGGTAATCCATTTCCCAATCTGGCTCAAATGCCATCTCATATATCCTGGCCTTCAATGCCAAGTGTGAAGAGCTCACGTATTCATTTCCAAAACCAATGCTAATCTACAGCTGCCTCTACCTTCCCTTCCTGTCCACACACCCCCACTGCCATGTTGGCCTTTTTCTGAGCCTCTGGTCATTCTAGATCCTATCATACTGCAGGTTCTCCCTCAAGGCTCCTTCTTGTTCATTCCCTTCATGATACTAGATTTGTGTCACCTGAAACACCTTCCCAACTCAACATCTAGCCACTCAATGTTCCCTCCTAGTATTCCATGTTTGAAAACTGTGAGAAGGATGTGGATGTGATGGCCAAATATGCATCTAATACATCCCTCTTGGAGATGCTAATTTAAGACCAAGATAGAGTCACAGAGGTGTACAGCACAAAAACTGACCCTTCGGTCCAACTTGTCCATGTCGATCAGACATCCTAAATTGATTTAGTCCCATTTGCCAGTATCTGGCTCACATCCCTCTAAACCCTTCCTATTCTTATACCAATCCAGATGCCTTTTAAATGTTGTAACTGTACCAGCCTCCACCACTTCAGTTCATTCCATACACGCACCACTCTTAGTGTGAAGAAGTTGCCCCTTGGGCCCCTTTTGATTTTTCCCCTCTCACCTTAAACCTATGCCCTGTAGTTTTGGACTCCTCCAACCTGGGATAAAGACCTTGACTATTCACCCAATCAATGCCCCTCATGATTTTATAAACTTCTATAATGTCACTCTTCAGCCCCCTCAGGCATGAGGAGGAATTTCTTCTTTCAGATAAATGCAAGTCTTTGGAACTCCTTGCCACAGAGAGCTGTAGGGGCTGAGTCTTTGTGTATGTTCAAGGCTCAGACAGGTTCTTCATCAGTTGGGGAATCAAAGGTTATGGGGAAAGGACAGGAAAACAGACGTGAGTAGTGTTTGATCAGCCATGATCCTTTGAATGGCTGAGCACACTTGAGGGGCTGAATGGCCTACTCCTGTTCCTATTTCTTTTGGTCTTATGGTCTAATCAACGGTCCATAAAGCATGGGATGCACAATAATGTTTGGGATGTAGTGCCAGGCATGAGATACCAGCCAAGTACTTGCAGGTGGACCATTTGAACCAAGAGGTAATGTTTGAACATTTTGATGTGAATGAATTCAAAATTCCTTTGTATTGGGGGCTCAAAGATTTCGAATATAAAGAGGTTGCATTAATATTGCTCAGATTCCCTTGAGTTTAGAAGATGGAGGATCAACATAACTGCAGTGTTTAAAGTAATAACAATTTGATGGCATAAAGCAAGAGAAATTATTTCCTGTGGGTGGGTGGGAGAATCGAGAAAAATGTGATACAATCTTATCATTAATTCTGGACTCTGAAGAGTTAAATCAGGAGATATCTCTTCTTAACCAAGGCCCTAGAAATCTAAACTTTGTTCCCTGAAATGGCAGAAGTTTTCAAGACTGGGAATGATGAATTTTTCTTGGACTATGAAGTAAAAGTGGATAAAGATTCAAATGCTGTTTACTCCCGATAGAATTGAACAACTCTATCGGAACTTGGGAAGAACTAGCCTACTCCTGGCTTGTACACAGTTAGACTAGATTTACAGCACTGAAAGAGGCTATTCGGCCCAACCACTCTTTGCCAGTATTGGTTGCTCCATATGGGCCTTGTTATTAAAGCGGAGGTTGGCACACCGCGCACCCTCTCCCCCCAACAAACTAAAACAGAAATATCCAAAGAGGAGCACCTCACCCCATAATCTGTAAAAAGAGTGTGAAAAGTGACCTGTTTTTCAGCAACTTCTAGTAGTTAAATAAAATAAATCCCTGACACTCGCTTTAAAATCAACAAGTAATAATTTATTTATCTAACTCTGACAGTGAACAAATTAACTAGACTATCAACAAACTGAATAAATCCTTTCTAACTTACTGATTATTCCCGAATAAAGCAAGATTCTAGCGGTATGCTGTTCCAATAAATAACAAGTCCCATTTATAAAAAACAGTAGAATTTAGTCTCTTGAAATTACAGCCAGGTTACGTATCTTCCGGAATGTTCTGTGCCTTCTCCATCGATTCTTCTGACAGGAATATTAACTAGTTGTGCCATTGTTATTATTGTTATTTAGATGGTACTTTCTCTAAGACATAGAGGAGGCTGTGACACCCAATGATTCTCTCTTGAGAGCTGAGCGCCATTGCTCTAGGGGAGTTAGAGCTAGCTCTGGGGTCTTGGTCCAACTGTCCCCTTCTTTATATACCCTTGATGACATATCAATATTTCTTACAATAGGATTGGTTCTATGTTGTCAAAACCATCAGACTTAAATTTATTAGGTTTTGGGTATCTAAGTGCCTGGTTCAAAATGTTTTTCTAAATCCAAAAGCCTGTTGTCTTGGTAAAAAGAAGCCTACTGCTTGTCCTGCTAACTGTACCTCCTTTCAATATGGTGTTTTAATTTGGGTGCTGTTTTTGTACTTGTAAACTTTCAAGCTGCTGCTTACAGACATCCATTTTAAATCAGTAAGCACAGAAAAAGCATATGTTCTTTTAAAGGGACCACACAATGCTTTCCCCTCCTAGCATTTTACAAACACCAAATTCTAGTTTCCTGTCTCCCAATCCACAAATACTCTACCCAACTTCGCAACAGGCCTCCTGCTCATTGGACCTTAAAAGCATATCCTTCAATTCTTTTTGCCATTAACTGTGTGTCCAGCTTCCCCTTAAATGCCATTTTTCTGAACTATTCCCCATGATTGCAAATCCATATTCTTGCCAGTCTTTGGCTATAGAGGTTCCTTCTGAACTCCCTCTTTAAGTTTTACAATTTATGATTAAATATTATCCTCATAAATTCTTTTTGCAACTTTTCATGTTTCATTATCCAGTTGGTTCTTGTATTTTCTAGATATAGTTGAATTATTGTCGTTTGATCCATTTTTTAACCTTAAATGCTGTGTCTAGTTTCAGTCAACAAAAGTGAAGTGTTTTAGATTGAACAGAGAGAAACCACAAAGTCAATGTTTAACATCCCAACTATGTGGAAAGAGTAAAGAAATTTACTGGGCCAGCAATTATTGCCTGTCCCTACTTGCCCTTGAGAAGGTGGTGGTGAGCTGCCTTCTTGAACCGCTGCAGTCCACCTGCTGTGGGTTGATCCACAATGCTTTTAGGGATGGAATTCCAGGATTTTGACTTAGCAACATTGAAGGAATGACAACATATTTCCACGTCAGGATGGTGAGTGGCTTGGAGGGGACCTTGCAGATGGTGGTGTTCCCATGTATCTGCTGCCCTTGCCCTATTAGATGGAAGTGGTCGTGACTAAAACAAGATGTGATAAACACGTAAAAATAATTAACCATAATCCCAGAGGAGTACATGAAAAGTAAACAAGGAGAGCAGAAGGTCTTGTGGCCCAGTGGGTCATGTCCCTACTTAGATAACAAGGTGTGGGGCTGGATGAACACAGCAGGCCAAGCAGCATCACAGGAGCAGGAAAGCTTGACGTTTCGGGCCTAGACCCTTCATCAGAAATGGGGGAGGGGAAGAGGGTTCTGAAATAAATAGGGAGAGAGCCGCCTCTTCGACTTGTCTGCCTCCTCTCCACCTATCCTCTCCTCTATCCCACCTCCCCCTCTCTCCCTATTTATTTCAGAACCCTCTTCCCCTCCCCCATTTCTGATGAAGGGTCTAGGCCCGAAACGTCAAGCTTTCCTGCTCCTGTGATGCTGCTTGGCCTGCTGTGCTCATCCAGCCCCACACCTTGTTATCTCAGATTCTCCAGCATCTGCAGTACCTTTTATCTCTGGGTCATGTCCCTACCTCTGGGTTCCAATCCCACTCCTTGATTCCATGACTTAGATGGTGCATTCACAACATGACAAACAGGCTGATTACCAATCTGTACATCCTTCCAATACACCTGATGGCAGGTTTTTACAGCAGGAGAGTGTCCTAGTCAGCCATCCTCCAGAAGCACATTGTGACAGTGCACTCTCCATAAGCAAGGAGCAATCTATTGGAATCAAGGACAAGAGAATAGATAGATCAGGGCAAAGGATTCTCAGGTTCCAGCTGGAAAAAGGTGATTTAGCCTCGATTTCTTCAGGCAATATACAATCAACATTGGAGCCAGCAAGTTACTGTTTGTAATAGAAGGTGGGAGATGATTAACATGTTTGAAATAGATTTCAGCTTAGCCAACGGATGGAAGAATCAAATGTGCAGCCATTTAAGAGGGCACAAAACATAGAAAGCTAGCACACAGGTACAATAGTAAACTGGGCTAATGGAATCTTGGCCCTTATAGATTCATAGATTCATACAGTGCAGAGAAGGCCCTTCATTCCATTGAGTCTGCACCAACATAACTACCATAAAAAGTGCATTAATCCCAATTTCCTGCACTTGTCCCATATCCTTGAATGTTATGAATTTGAAGTACTCATCCAAATATTTTTTAAAGGTTGTAAGGTTTTCAGATTCCATTACATTCCCAGGCAGTGCATTCCAGCTTCCCACCACCCGCTGAGTGAAAAAAATGTTTCCTCGAATCCCCTCTCCAGCCCCTTACCCCATGACTGACCCCTCAACCAAGGGGAACAGCTGCTCCCTTGTCACCCTATCCATACCCTTTATACCCTATACACCTCAATCATGTGCCCCCCCCCTCAGTTTTCCCTGCTGTAGAGAAAACAATCCAAGCCTGTCTAGTCTCTCCTTAAAGCTCAATTTCTCCACCCCAGGCAACATCCAGGTGAACCTCCTCTGCACCCCCTCTTGTGTGATCACATCCTTATTTCAAAGGAGCTGAAATGTAAGAGTAGGGAAGTCTTACTGCAACTGTACAATGTGCTGGCGAGACCACATCTGGTGTACTGTGAGCAGTTTTGGTCCCTTATTTAAGATAAGATATAATTTTATGGTGGCAGTTCAGAGAAGGTCCATGAGGATGATTCTGGTGTGAAGGGATTATCTTCTGTGCTAAGGCTAAACAGGTTGGGACTCCACTCACTGGAGTTTAGAAAAGCGAGAGATGATCTTATTGAAACATAAAAGATTCTTAAGGGGTTTGACAGGTTAAATGCTGAGAGGATGCTTCCCCTCATAGGAAAGTCTGGAGCCAGAGGGAACAGTCTCAAATTAAAGGGGTGACAATTTAAGACTGAGATAAGGAGGAATTTATTTTCTTAGAGCATTGTAGTCTTTTGAATTCCTTGCCACAGAGAGCTGTGGGGGCAGAGTCCTTGTGTATATTTAAAGCTGAGTTAGGTAGATTCTTGATCAGTCAGGGAATCAAGGGTTATGGGGAAAGGGCAGGAAAGTGGACATCAGGAATGTCAGATCTGCCATGATCCCATCGAATGATGGAGCTAGCTCAATGGGCCGAAGGGCCTACCCCGTTCCTATTTCTTACGGTCTCCTTATGGTCTTATTGGAGTAAATTCTGTAAGGAGGCAACATAGAAACAGGAGTTGACCATTTAGACCAAAAAATAGGGAGTAGGATGAAGCCATTTCAACACACGAGCCTGTTCCCTCATTCCATGAGGTCATAGACAATCTACGGCCAAAGTGGCATTCAAAAGGGTTATTTGGACAAAAATAATGTCCAAGGGTATGGGAAAAAGCAGGAGATTGGCACCAGGTAATAATGCTCATTCAACGAGCTAGTGCAGGCATGATGAGCTGAATGGCCTTCATCTACAGTGTAACACTTCTCCACTGTAATACTTCTACGATTCTGTGAAGTGCATAAACCCGCAACTGTTCAGCAAAATTAATATCTATAGTTACTACATTCTATTGATTTCAAATTTGGATAAAAATCGACCCAATATAAAATGGCATTTGCAAACAGAGTTCCAAACTTCACCCTGTTTTTCCATGTATATGTGTGTCCTAACTTTATTTCTGAAAGATCTGGCTTGAAATTCAAGGCTCTGTCCCATAGACCTGGACTCCCTGACCAGTGGGAATTGTTTTTCATTATTTGCCCCACCTGACATCTGGCCAACATAACCCAAATGGACTGTATGGATTTGTAATAACAAGGTGTGGAGCTGGATAAACACAGCAGGCCAGGCAGCATCAGGGGAGCAGGAAAGCTGACGTTTTGGGTCAGGACCCTTCTTCAGAAATGGGGGAAGGGAAGGGGACTCTGAAATAAATAGGGAGGGCAGTGATAGCAGGTAGATAGTGGAGCGGATATGTGGGAGAGAAGATGGACAGGTCAAAGAGGCAGGAATGAAGCTAGTAAAGGTGAGTGTAGGTAGGAAGTGGGGGTGGGGATTGGTCAGTGAGGTGGGATGGACGGATAGGTGGGAGAGAAGACAGACTGGTCAAGGAGGTGGGGATGGGGAAGGGGGCTGGTCTTGGGATGAGGTCAGGAGTGGGGAGATTTTGAAGCTAGTAAAGTCCACATTGGGTTGTAGGCTCCCACTGCGGAATACGGGGTGCTGTTCCTCCAGTTTCCGGGTGGCGTCGTTGTGGCACTGGAGGAGGCCCAGGATGGACATGTCGTCCACGGAGTGGGAGGGGGAGTTGAAGTGGTCCGCGACTGGGAGGTATTGTTGTTTGTTGCAAATCGAGCGTAGGTGTTCCACAAAGTGGTCTCTGAGCTCCGCTCGGTCTCACCGATGTACAGGAGGCCACATTGGGAACAGCGGATGCAATAGGCCACAGTAGCGGATGTGCAGGTGAACATCTGTTTAATGTGGAAGGTTTTTTTGGGGCCTAGGATGGAGGTGAGGGGGGAGGTGTAGGGGCAGGTGTAGCACTTCCTGCAGTTGCAGGGAAAGGTGCCGGTGTGGTGGGGCGAGTGTGGAGCAGACGAGGGAGTCATGGAGAGAACGATCCCTCTGGAAGGCAGATAGGGGTGGGAGGGAAATGTATCCTTCATGGTGGGGTCAGATTGCAGGCGACAGAAGTGGCGGAGAATGATGCGTTGAATCCAGAGGTTAATGGGGTGATACGTGAGGACAAGAGGAATTCTGTCTTTGTTTTTGTGGTGGGGAGGGGGTGTGAGGGCTGAGGTGTGGGAAACGCAAGCAATGCAGTCGAGAGTGTTTTCGACCACTGAGGGGGGCGTAATTGCGGTCCTTGAAAAATGAGGACATCTGGGATGTCCGGGAGTGGAATGCCTCATCTTGGGAACAGATGCGGCGGAGACAGAGGAATTGGGAATAGGGAATCGCATTCTTGCAGGGAGGTGGATGAGAGGAGGTGTAGTCCAGGTAGCTGTGGGAGTCAGTCGGCTTGAAATAGATATCAGTTTCGAGTTGTTTAAAAGAGATGGAGACAGAGAGGTCCAGGAAAGAGAGGGAGGTATCAGAGATGGTTCAGATGAACTTGAGGTTGGGGTGGAAGGTGTTAGTAAAGTTGATGAACTGTCTGAGCTCCTTGTGGGAACACGAGGCAGTGCCGATACAGTCATCGATGTAGCGGCGGAAGAGATGGGGGATGGGGCCAGTGTAGCTGTGGAAGAGGGATTGTTCCACGTATCCTACAAAGAGGCAGGCATAGCTTGGGCCCATGCAGTTACCCATGGCCACCCCCTTAGTCTGTAGGAAGTGGGAGGAGTTGATGGAGAAGTTGTTAAGGGTAAAGACGAGTTCGGTTAAGCGGATGAGGGTGTCAGTGGAGGGGGACTGGTTGGGGTGCGGGAGAGGAAGAAATGGAGGGGTATCCCTGTATGGATTTGTGGTCTTCCAACCACAAGGGCCAAAACTGGCAACATAAGGAAAGGATTTTGAATTAAATCAATAGCACTTCCACCCCCCCACTCCCACCCCTTTCCTCCCAGCCTGGGTACCCACCAACCCACATGTTGAGCAGCTGTTCAGAAATTCTCAACAGATATTCCACCGAATAGTGCTCCCTGTGGTTTTACAGGCTCATTCCAAGCTCATTCAACATCACTTCAAACAGAAATATCAGCAAGTCCAGAAGGGGGTGTGCAGGAACAGGATAATTAGGGAAAAGGAAGGGAATTTGTAGCTGTTAAAAGTGCCCTCTCGCCTCTGAGTTCCACGCATGAGCCTGACTTGAATATTCGAGTCCCACACGTTTGCAGCTTCTGTTACAATGAAACTTCTCTCTTTGTCTCGCCCCGCTCTTTGTATCACAGCAACAGTTATCATGTAAGTTTTAAAAAACAGTTCCTTAATACTTCCACAAATCCAATAATGAATCACATTCAAAGTGCAGGTGGAAGTAACAGAATAAAGGAGGAATGCTTCTGATGCGAACTATGAACAAATCATGGTCGAATAGCCATGAAGCTCCCAGAAAGTGGCGCATAATGCCAAAAAAAGGGATGAAGGGTCACACAGACCAGACCCCCTTAACTATTCTCTCTTTGTAGATGCTGCCTGACCGGCTCAGTATTCCTAGCAATTTATATGTTTATATATATTTTTTGGTTTACAAGTCACCAGTAGGTGTAACAGCATTGAAAAGGAAGAATATTTAAGAATGCAAACTGAGAGTGGCGTGAGAATGGGGCGGAACGGAGCATCAAGGAGCTAGCACGGGTCCAAAGGGCCGAAGGGTTCATTTCTTTCTGTTCTCCCACGGTGGGAGGCAAACAAGGTTAAAGCAGGGCGTGTGGAAGAGGCGGGGTCAAGAGATTAACTTGACCGTGTTAATCAAATCAGTGGTGCAGAAATCTTGATAAGTAAGTCTCCAAAGCTGCCCTGAATGCCCTCCCTTTCTCACGGTTCCCGGAAGGATCGATTCCCTGGTGCCACGTCAAGGTTTAGACCGACCCCCCATACCGCTTGTGGTCGGCGAGAGGCGGAGCAATGCGAACAAGGTGAAAAGATTTTGCACAAACTGCGAGAAACGCCGAGTACCGGGAACAGACAGCAGCCGGAGCAAAACAGCAACTCGGTACCGAGCAGCACTCAGCTCCCTCTTCCCAACTTCTCTCCCGTGATCATGTTCTTTCCTTTCCTGATATTCATGCCTTTGGCATCCGCCAATTTAACCGATCTGACATTCGAACTGGCGGATAAAGAGATTCAGTGTTTCTACGAAGAGTTGCAGAAAGATGTCAAGTGCAACTTGATTTTCCAGGTAAAGTACGAAGCAAATTCCTGCAACCAGATCTTATCCAGTTGTAAACTCGAGAGATTGGTCAATGTCAGGCATGGGAGACCTAAACATGAGGTTTTACTGCATATGGAATGAAGATAACTTTTCTTTTTGATTTGACCTTAAGAGTTTGCTTCTGGACATTGTGCAGCTTCAGAAGGCAGGGTGTAGTACCTAACAGTTACTGGACAGGCTAACGATGTTGAACATCAATTTTAAAACCAGGACCCTGCATTACCAGAGACAGAAGGTGAAGGAAAACCTCACCTTTAATGAGTAGATGGATGAGCGTGTGAAATGTCATAACTTTCAAAACTATGGACCAAGTGCTAGAAAGTGGGATTAGTGTAGATCGGTCGACACAGACATGATGGGCTGAAGGGCTCTTTTCTGACCTTTGCTGACTCTCGAAAGAACTTCTTTGTGGGAAATAACTTGGAAAAATGTCTGGTTGGTACAGCCATATGGTATCATCTCCAATGGGCGAGTATTTTTTTTTTCCATAACCTCCTTTTATACTGTAGCTCTTTGGGAGATTTTTTTGGTAAGCAGCAAGTTAGATGAGGTCATTGCAGCCAGCCTGAGCTCACCGGTGAGATGAAGGTTCAAGTGGTGTCAGACAGTGACTGGTGTCTTTCTAGTGAGACACAAAACGGAAAATTTGATTTTATATAGCGCTTTACACAACCACTGAATGTCTCAAATTAATTTGTGATTTCAGTAATCTTGAAATGTCACAATGTAGGAAGCAAGGTCCCATAAACAGCAACATGATAACAACCAAGTAATTATTTTTGGAGATAGCAAGAACTGCACACGCTGGAGTCAGAGTCAATACAGTGTGAAGCTGGAGGAACACAGCAGGTCAGGCAACATTAGAGGTGACATTAATATTGGCCAGACGACACCTTAAATGACCTTATAGAGTCAGAGAGTCATAGGCTTGGAAACGCACCCTTCCATCCAACCAGTCCATGTTGAACATAATCCCAAACTAAACTGGTCTTACCTGCCTGCTCCTGGCCCATATCCCTCCAAATCTTTCCTATACATGTACTTATCTAAGTTTTTTTTAACATTGTATCTGTACCTGCATCCATCATTTCCTCTGGAAGTTCATTCCACATGTGAACCACCCTCTGTGTAAAAAAAAATTGCTCCTGACATCTTTTTTAAATGTCTCTCCCCTAACCTTAACAATATGCCCCCTCATCTAGAAATCCCCCACCCTCGGGAAAGGACATCCAATCTTCTTTGAAGTAGCACTGTGTGATCTTCTGTGTCCATCTGAGAGGTTGGCAGGTCATTGATCTAGCATCTCATCCATGTGGCAGCATCTCTGACAGTGCTGCACACCCTCACTACTTCACTAGAGTGGCATCCTGGAGTTTTGTGCACAAACCATAGAGTGGCATTCAAATCATAGAGTTGCCCTGGAACTTTGCAACTTGGAGACACCAGTGTTGGCTCTTAGGGCTGGCAGGCTGGTTTGTGACTCAGACAGATACCAACAATGTGGGGTCAATTCCTGCACCAGCTCAGGCCACTGTGTAGTCTCTCCTTGTCTGCAATGTGGTGATGCTCAGGTTAACCCACTGCCAGTTGTCTCTGTCTAATGAGGGAGTGGAACTGCAGCTACTTTACTACACAGACATACAAGATGCTTGGCCATCATAGAAACCCTACAGTGTGGAACCAGGCCATTTGAACCATCAAGTTCAAAACAACCCACCAAAGAACATTCCACCCAGTCCCATCCCGCCACCTCATCCCTGTAAACCTGCATTTCCCACGGCTAATCCACCTCCCCTGCATATCCCTGAACACGACAGGCAATTTAGCATGGCCAGTCGACCCAACCTGCACATCCTTGCACTGTGGGAGGAAACCAGAGAACCCAGAGGAAACCCAAATGGACATGGAGAGAATGTGCAAACTCCACACAGACAGTCATTTGACAGGGGAAACGAACCTGGGACCCTGGTGCTATGAGGCAGCAGTACTAACCACTGAGCCAGTGTTAACATTCTCATCAGCTGTTCAAGGGCAAAGGGGGTTCTCCTGGTACATTAGTCAACCATCACTTTTACATCTCTTCTTCTCTTCCACCACCATCAACAACCCCTGTGTCTTTTACACTGGGCATCTACGTCATCTACCCTCGTGCTCTTCCTCTGCTTCTATTAAATGTACAAAGAAAACATTCCCAACACCTTTTAGTTCTGAAGAAGTGTCATATTGCAGTTGAAACATTAACTCTGTTTCTCCCTTCATAGATGCTGCCAGACCTGCCAAGTTTCTCCAGCATTTTCAGTCTTTATTTCAGATTTCCAACATCCACTTTTGTTTTTACGTCAGCAACTGATTGTGTATCTCACTACAGAATACAGTGTGTAGAATGGCTGCTGTGTTTGCCTGCATAACCATTGTCAATGTTTCTCATTGTAATTTATTGCATATCAAGAATTTAGAACATTGATTGGATAGTGAAGTTTGAACTTGACTGCATGATACCAACACTGGGAGCGGCACTGTGTATACCCAGGTGCACACCACTGTGTTGTCTGTGGAAAAGATGATATAAATAGTCAGTGCCTTTGTACCTGGGCCAATCCACTAAAGGATGGTTCACAGTTAATATTCCAAACATCCTGATATGGGGAGAGGCCTTCAACACACCTTGTATCACTGAGAGATCGTAGGAGCTGCCGATGCTAGAGAATCTGAGATAACAATGTGTAGAGCTGGATGAACACAGCAGGCCAGGCAGCATCAGAGGAGCAGAAAAGCTGATGTTTTGGGTCTGGACCCTTCAGAAGGGTCAGCTTTCCTGCTCCTCTGATGCTGCCTGGCCTGCCATGCTCATCCAGCTCTACATCTTGTTATCTTGTATCGCTGATATGTGTCTGGAGCTGGGGAAACACTGCCACTGCCCTTACATGGAACATATAAAGTTCCAACGATCAGTTTTACCCCGTCTGAAACCTCTGTGCTTCCAACAACTGTGAGGTCAGGCAGCCAAATGGAGACTTAGGTCATTTCTGTCAAAAGTGATCCAACCCAAGGGTCACTCGCTAATTGAAACCAGGCAGTTTCTGTTACTTTAACGTAACAGCAGAAAATATTTTAAAATTGTTACATTGCAAATAGATCGATTGCAACATGAATTTATGTAGCATCTGTAATGTCATAAGATATTGCAAAGAATGTGATTTGACACCCTCTCACATGAGGAGCTGTTAGGACTTGGCCAAAGAGGTAGATTTTAAAGAGCGTCTTAATGGAGAAAGGCAAGGTAAAGAGGCAGGAGGTTTAGTTTCAGAGCTCAGGGCAGGTTGCACATGGTGGTGCGGTTAAAGTTGTGGATTGCCAAAAGGCCAAAGTTGGAGGAGGGCAAAGATCTCAAAGGGTTGTAGGGCTGCAGTAGATTACAGAGAGAAGTGAAGCCCTGGAAGGATCTGAAAACAAAATTGTGACAAGATGTGCCTTTAAAAAGGACTTGTTTTGTCCTGTTCCTTTTGAAGAGGTATGTTGTAACCTGGCGCTGAGATGTCTGCTCCATGGAAAGCAGAGTAAATAGCTTTTTTTTTAAAATTAAGAGAAGCATGAGTGGGTAGAGTAAGGCTCACACAGACTGAGGGTTTTAGTTTTTTGCTTTCAGTGGTTGAAGTTGGGGATTTTGCAGTTGAAAGTTGTGGGTACAGCTGTCTCTCTGCTGCAGCAAAAAGCTTGAGTTCTGCCTCTGCTGCTCGATTCATTCTTTTGGTTTTTTCCCTTTCTCCTGGACTGGAGAAGATCACAACAGAGGAGGATCTGTTCTGCTGAATTTGCCTTTGCCAAAAGTGTGTTTGTGGGATGTTGTTATATTAGGACAGTTGATGAGTAGTAGTTAAAATATATATTATTTTGTAAAGTATTTTGATCGAGTTAAATTTATGTTAATTCTTTTTTTGTTTGTATTTTAACTACGGTATTAGAATAAAGTGTGTGTTGCTCAAAGTCTAGTAGTGTGACCAATCCAATCACATCTAGAATGCAGCAGCCTTTAAATAAGATAAACGTTAGGGTCTAGGCTATCTCCTTGCTATGTTTTCAGGGGGTTTGTTCTGTCCATAACAAAATGACCATTTTAAAATCAAGGTGGTAGATGCATGCTATAAAAGCCCACACTGTCACCAGGAGGAGGAAAGGAGTTAAAGCAGGTCATTTAACAGCCTAAGCCAAACTCACCTTGGCAATCATGCGTTTTAGCTCCACTTACCTGCCTTGCATTAATTCATTTACCTCATAAAATAAATCTATAAATCTCTTTGTGGGAAACTTTTCCTTTGGAGGTAAGAAAGTTCCAGATTTCACAGGATTCTTCCTGACATCAACCCTGCTCTGAACTTAAGGCTGTATCCCCCATGTTCTAGATTCTCCACACCAGAGAAATAACATCTCTCCGTATACCCTATTGAATTATATTGATCGCCTACAAACCCCTGAATTAGCAGAGTGGATCAAAGCCGGGCAGATGCTGTAAACTGGGAGGCGCAAGTTACAAATGCTACCCATCCCCTGGGAGTGTGGTTATGTGTGTGGACATGGTTATATTGGGTGTGGAGGAAGATGGGAGTGTGGGGCTGAGAATTGTTTGAAAAGAAAGACCTGCATTTTTAAAGCACCTTTCCCCACCACCAGACATCATAAAAGTACAGCCAAAGAAGTACACTCACTGTTGTAACATGGAATGATGGCAGGCAATTTGCAAACAGTAACCCCCTACAAAACAGATGTGTGATAATGATCAAATGGTCCTATCCTTAGTGACGTTGATCGAGTGATAAATATTGGCTAGGGCACCAGGGAGAATTACAATGCTCTTCTCCCAAACAGGGCCATTAAGTCTTTTATATCCACCCAAGCTGGCAGATGGGGTCTCGATTTAATGTTGCACCTGTATATGTGGCATCTCCAACAGTGCAGCACTCCCTCAGTCCTGCAACTTTTCTGTTCAATCCCTGGTGTAAAACATGAACCGGGGACCTCTCAAGTTAGCAGTCAGGCAGCTGCTGGGACAGCAGCTTTGTGTTGAGCTGCTGTACAGTAGGACTTTCTACCTGGCTCAGCTTTTGATCATTTGACGATAGGTTGAACATTTGTGCTCTCAACAGGTCGTTGCAGGTGGTCACTATGATGTGGATTGCTTCATCGAAGATCCCACAAGACGAATGATCTACAGGAAGCACAAAGTACAGCAGGACACCTTGGCTGTGAAAGTGGAGCTCTCCGGTGTCTACAGGTTCTGCTTCGGCAACCAGTTCTCCACTTTCACTCACAAAAAGATTTACTTCCACCTTGAAGTGGGGGAGGAGGTTCCAATTGTTCCCACTGCTGAGGGCAAGGACAGTGCTCTCACACAGGTTTGTTGGTTTTGGCAGACCTTTAGTAACCTGGCTACTCACCCTGACAGGGCCTCAGACTTTGACACAGTTTTAAACATATTTCTTTTAACAGTGAGCCCTCACAGGAGGCTCCATTACACCAAGATTGTGTGAGAGGGGTGATTGGGTGGAGGCAGACTCAGATATTCAATCCCACAGCTTGTAGGAGAGCTCTGTGTCTCTGGCTAAACCATCCTTGCAATGGTCAGAGGAGATCACAGAACCCTGCAGCACAGAGAGAGGCCATTTGGTCCATCATTGGGGGAGACTGGCATCACATCCAATGCTGGTCTCCCTGCTATAGAAATGATGTTGTTTAACCTGACAAGGTGCAGAAAATATTTACAAGGATGTTGCCAGGGCTGGAGGGTTTGAGCTAAAGGAAGAGGCTGAATAGGCTGGGGCTTTTTTTTCCCTACAGAGTGAGGGTCATGGATAGGGTGAATAGCCAAGGTCTTTTTCTTAGGGTGGGGCATTCCAAAATGAGAGGATATAGATTTAAGGTGAGTGGGGAAAGATATAAGCGGGATCTGAGAGGCTACCTTGGTGTGTGAATGGAATGAAGTGCCAGAGGAAGTGATGGAGGGAGGCTGGTATAATTACAACATTTAAAAGGCATCAGGATGGGTGCATGAATAGGAAAGATTTAGAGGGAAATGGGCCAAATGTTGCCAAATGGGACTAGATTAATTTATGATATGTGGTCGGCATCGACAAGTTGAACTGAAGGGTCTGTTTCCGTGCTGTACAACTCAATGACTTTATGTTAATGTTACTGGACCAGTAAGCTAGAGGCCTGAACTAATGGTCTGGAGACACAGGTTCAAATCCCAACACAGCAACTTGTGGAATTTAAATTCACTTAATAAATCTAGAATACAAAGCTAGTCTCAGCAAAGATGACCATCAATACTCCCTCTAAGCTGTGCTGCTGTAGGGAAGCTGCAAAGCTCATCAGTGTGTAGACACATTGACTTCTGGTCCCAGAAGTCACTGTGTTGAAAGTCTGTGCAGCGACAGTAAAATTTAGAGGAAATGCAGGAGATCATACAACTATCATCAATGGTTGTAAAAATCCGACTGGTTCACTCACGCCCTTTAGCAAACGGAATCTGCCATCCTTACCCAGTCTGGTCTCCATGGGACTTCAGACTCAATAATATGGTTAACTACTAACTATCCAATGACATGACCTGGTAAGCCACTCAAGGGCAATTATAGATAGACAACAAATGCTGGCCTTGCCAGTGATGTCCACTTCCCATGAAAGAATGAAAATAAAAATGCCAGTGTTGGATCTTTGAAGTAACTCTCCTTGAGTGTCGCTCCCTTACCTTTATTTTCCCCTTCCCTTCCCCTTGTCACTCCCTTGCATAGACTGGCAAAATTGTTCTTGCTGAAATATTCGTCCAACTTCTCTTCGAAAGTTATAATTGAACCTGTTTCCACATAATTTTGTAGTAGTCCATTTCCACATATTAACAAGTCACTGCATTTAAAAACAAGTTCTTCTCATCTCCCAGTTGTGGCTTTGTGGATAAATCACACGGGGCAGTTTGGCTGAGCCGCAGAGAGACTATATTCCAGTGCATGCCAGATGTTTGGGTCAAAATCTCAGCAATTATCCTGAGTCCAAAAAAGATAATTTTGAAAAATGACAGTGCTAATTAATAAGGTGACCAGAAGAATTAGTTAATGCGCAGTTAATGTCACCGGACTAGTAGTCATTAGGGCCAGGGCTAATGCTCTGGGGAGCATGGGCTCAAATCTCACCACTGCAACTGGTGAAAATTTTATTCAATTAAACAATCTGGAGTATTAACCTAGTCTCACGATGGTGACCATGGAACAATCATCAAATATGTAAAAGCCCATCGGTTTCACTAATCTGTTGGTGACATTGTTACACTGGAACGAATCATGTAACTGAAGAAGCTGTACCTAGGTACCTTTCTACCTAAAATGGTGCTGTAAGTGGCAATTTATAAACGTTTCACTGTACTCATTTGAGTATTTGACAATAGAGCTAAGCCAGTTCAATTCAATTCAATTCAACTCATGTCCTTTAGGAAAGCAAACCTGCCATTATTGTCCTGTCTGGCGTTGGTGGAACTCTGAGCAGTGTCTCTTAACTGCCCCTTTGAAATGGCCCTAGTGCGGCACTCAGTTCTAGGGCAACTAAGAATGGACAACAAATGCTGGTTTGGCCAGTGACACTCATATCTCGTTTAAGGAAAAGTTTTATGAATCATCGCTATTGAGTCATAGAGTCATACAGCACGGAAACAGACCCTTTGGCCTAACAAGTCTATGCCGAACATAATCCCAAACCAAAATAGTCCCACCTGCCTGCTCCTGGTCCCTATCCCTCCAAACCTTCCCTATACAGGTAACTATCCAAATGTCTTTTAAATGTTGTAATTGTACCCCCATCCACCATTTCCTCAGGAAGTGTATTCCACATGCGAACCACCCACTGTATAAAAAATTTGCCCCTCGTATATTTTTTTAAATCTCTCTCCTCTCACTTTAAAAATGTGTTCCTAAGTCTTGAAGTTCCCTTTTGATTGTTAATGGTCCAGGAAGTTAAACTACAGTGTAATCTTTTTTGGTTCCCTCCTCAGCTGGAAGCCTCCTGCCTCTCCATCCATACCGCACTGAGGAGTGTGATGAGCATGCAGACACAACAGCGGGTACAAGCATTGATTGATCGCCTGCACGCAGAAGACATGAACACCCACATCATCTACTGGGCATCCAGTGAGACGGTCATCCTTTTCCTGGTTACTGTGGGCCAGGTGATTATCCTGAAGAGATTCTTCACTGACAAAAGGGCCAACGCAAGTGTGGCCACCACGTAACCACCTAACATCTACGGGCCACTCGACATAAATGTGAAGCATTACTGTAGCGTAGATATCATGTGACAATCAACATGTGGTGGTCAAAGAGAAAATTATAGTCAGTGAAACTAGTCCCTAGTTAACTACAAGTTGCAAAGTGAGAGGGAGAGATGTTTGTACCTGTGGCTAACAGCTACCATTTCTTAAGATGAAGAAAACCTCTTCAGCCATAGGGCAACTTGACAACTGTTTAAAAAAAAAAAAAAATTTGCATTTATATAGTGCCTGTCATGACATCAGGATGTCCCCAATCATTTGATTTGCTGAAGTGCCATCAGTGTTTACATGCAGAACATTGTAATCAATTTGCACTCAGCAAGCTTCCACAAAATGCCAGATGGATGCCTGACCAGATAAACCACACTTGTAGACAGGGTTAAAGGAACTTAGTAGAATTGGTATTTGTAGATGTTCGTAAAGGGTGTTTGTTAAGGGGGTTTTTAGTGCTGGTTAAGCATGTTCATAATCTTGGTTAAGAGCATTCGTTGCGTTGCTTAAAGGAATTTGAATTATTGACGAAGGGTGTTTGTAAAGGGGGATTTATTTCTGGTTCATAGTGTTGGTGAAGGGTGTTTGTAGTTTTGTTAAGGGAGCTTGTGGCATTCGTTAATGGTGTTTATAGAGTTGGTTCAGGCTGTCTGCAATTATGGTTAAGGGTGTTTATAAGGTTTGTCAGGAGAACTTATATTGTTAGTTGAGGGTGTCTGTAATGTTGTTTAAGGGAGTTAATGGCATTGGTTAAGGGTGTATGTGGTGTTAGAAAAGAGAGAAATCATGGTTCACACGCAATGGACTTCACCACAGACTATATCATTGGTGTCAAGTGATCAAGACCCATAATACTTTGAAATGGGCAATTAGACATCTCCAATAGTTCCACACTTTAATGAATCTACACATTTTGAGGCTCTTGGCTTCACTATCTCCAATGATCTCAAGTTGAGCGGCCTCGTCTCCTCAATCTCTAAGCCTGCCTTCACAACGTATAATTTCCCCTTTGACCACTTGCCCCTCACTGCTTATTAAACCCAAGCTCATGTGAATGGGACTCTCACATCCAACGCCTCTTGCTCCCCAGGGTGGGGAAACAAGGAAAGGCCAAATCGTCTGATTGGCAAATCCAAATAATATCTTTAGGTTCCACCACCCAAGCCCCCTCCGTACTGCATATGTCATCCCCATTTGATTTTGCCAATTTAATGAAAATAATTAGCATCAGGTTTCCTCAGCAATCTCCTTTCTTGCTCCTTCAAAGCTATGTCTTACACTGTTCCTCCTCACTTTATCCTCACCTTTGTTGAAGTGTGGATGCCTCAGATCTTGTCTTCCTCATATGGATCATGATAATGCAAGCCTCACTTCCCCCAACAATCAACCAAACCGGAGCTTTCGTCATCAAGCCCTTATCTCCTGTTTTACCCTTGCCTCCTCACCTCATTCTTTCCAGGTTAGGGGCAGCCTGTACTTTGGGCTTCAGCCCTTCAATCTGGGTTAGGAACAAATGAACAAGGGTAGGCTGTTTAGGTCTCAGATCTACTCTGTTATTCAGTTGGATCATGTCAAGTGCCTGTTGTTATGAAGGGATGCCATTTGATATGGCATAATCTTGCCCGTCATACAGACTTATGCCAGCGTATTATTGTCCAAAAGGAGAGGATATAAGACAAGTTAAAAAAAGACTTGTTTTGTGCGGAGTCCCTGGTGTAGCATCATTAACCTCAGTAATAATGACATTACAAGACTGCTCTGATTACTTCACGAGTGCTTTAGTGACATCAACAAACTTCACCTTTTCCATCACATTTTGTCAAAGCTTTTTGTCTTGCACTCATAGTTCACAAGAATACCACTGTAAAGACAGAATAACATTTATGCTGTACAAGAGGCAGTGAAATTCAATATACCACATTATTCATTTGTGTGGTAGGCAGAACATGTGTAATGCTATGATATTAGGTGTGTAGGCTGTGTGTCTGGTAGATCAGATCAAGCAACACATCTCTTCGGCTGTTTAAAATAAGCAAGGTATTGATTGTAGCCAAACAGCCCGCACTTGCACATATCACAATACCTTATCCAACATTTGGTGTGATTTTGCATCAGCTTCACAGTGTGGTACATCAGTGTGCAATATATACTGTATATTAATGCACAGGGCAATGTCTTTGCAGGCAGAGAGAACATGTACATGTATGCACCTGTTTCCGTGCAACAAAATGGCTAACAGCCATTCAGTGGCTCATGTCTCAGGACAATACCTTTGCCAATCAGAGTCAACTTGCCTGCTTTAAAATTTAAACAAAATTTGGCAATTAACTGTCAGTCATATGGTATTGATGTTGTTCTCCCATTAATTCAGTATTCTTGCAAATTGTCCTGATAAATGCAAGACGAAAAGCTTCAACAAGATGTGTCTTTTTTTAAAAAGCAATACTTAATTTCTGCACTGTCAAATAGACTACTTTTATATCCCAAGGGGATTGGATGTGAGGAGTTGAGTGATATGCCTCCATTCTGTGCTGGTGAATTGACAGAGAGTGTGAAATTCTATTCTACCCCAGTGTGAAAATAATCATCACGGGTGACTGATGCAGCTGGACTGGAGTACAGATATCTCGCTCAGTAGCAGGGATGTGTAATAAATGCTAGTCTAACCAGCGATACCCACATGCCTGAATGAGTTTTCTTAGTAAAACCTTTCAAGTAGCTAGCTGGTTGGGCACTGATTCCCAGTTACCTGTTGTCTTGATGTGAGCACCAAGTTTATTCTAAGAGTAATTATCACATCACAGATAGTGTTTAAACACCTGCTGTGTAAAGACTACGGGCTGCAGACTCTCAACTGAACAGAACGCTGTAAAAGAGTAGCTCAGATGGAGAATAAATGAGGCTATATAAACTCCCACCCCTTTAAAGAATCCTGTTAAATGAGGTCCTGAGTGCCAGTAAATGGGATTAATTGATTATATAATAGGTGCAGGGTAGTTTCAGTGCAATTCAATTGCTCTTTGCTACTGAAAATCTCATTATTCTTGATACACTAGGTTATGCCTACTGTTAACCCGCTAATGTTCACCCATGGAACATACAACTTGCATGTATATAGCGCCTTTCATGATCTCAGTATGTGCTAAGTGTGTCACAGCCAATTAAATGCTTTAGAAGTGTTGTCATATGTAAAACACAGCAGCCAATTTTCTCACTGCAAACTCTTGCATATAGCATTGTGATGTTGACCTGATTATCTGTTTTTAACTGGGGGATGACTGAGGTGACCGAGGGATAAACAGTTGGCAGGAGTACAGGAAGAGACCCGCAATTTCGTTGAACAATCACAGATTGTTTGCATGCCAAGCATGCCACCAGAAAAAAGGCCATCTCCACCGGTCCAGTTCTCCACCTGTGTTAGTTTCCTGAAAGGATAGTGTTTAAATTGGTATTGGCTGAAGAACAAGGCAAAGTCATGCTACAGAATGAGTTGGCACTTCCAGCAATGTAGTGGCCAGCACCTCATGGAGACGGAGTTGAAACTACATGGTTAGAAAGAGTTGATGATCAGATCTAAGACGTACATGCTGATTTAGCCGCAGGAGTGGTATTAACAACCCCTGCCTGCCAATCTCCAGCCCAACTCCGGTCTGCTCCAAGAGCCAGGGCTAAGCGATAAATAGTTAACAATGCCTTTGGCCACAGTGTAATGGCAATGTCACTAGAGTTTACCCGCCTCTTCCATTTTTTTATACATTTCATACTATTCAGAGAGGCTGACATGTTGTCCTGGGACATAGTGCCTCACAGGGCACATGGACCTTGCAGACACAGAAGAACAAAGCTGGTACAGAAATCAGCACATTCTGCTTTGGTGTCACATATTAAACAGGGCCAAAGTTGGCTATAGATTCAGTAGTTGGTGTCTAGACACACTGATCCCAGATGGTAGCATCTCTCCTGTCAATGGGACCTCATGAATCTCAATCTGAGTCACCCTCTCGCGACGTCCATGAAATATTATACAATAGGAATAGTGTGTAGATGATTAAATCAGGGACATAAGTCCTGTATATTGAGGAGATGTACAATTCTTTCATAATGCTTGTAATGCATGAATTTATTCAATGGCTGTGCACATTAGAACATGTGTTTGTGTGATTTCAATCAGAAATTTGATTCTATCAATCACTATATGTTTAGTTCATTTCAATTTTCGCTCACCCATCTCACTGAATAAAAGTAAATTTGATGATTAATTGATTCTAATTCCAGTTTAATTTTCATTTTGATGCTGAAGTGCTGTTAGAATTATTGCAGGGAGAAAGCAACTTAGAACAGAGGGAATTAGATAGCGTTTTGCCGACAGTATGGTTAAATAGAACAAAGGTGTCATGTTCATTGCTTTCCTGATGGTACTATTGAGTACATGATTCAGGTGGAATACAGCCAGTAGCTTAAAGCCAGGACTAGTTTTTGATATCCAACATGTGCTGTTAGTTGGTTTCAACTTGGGAACAATGACAGACTCAACAGTGATGTACCTTCTATGCTCCAAAGTACAAAAAAAGTGTCATCACCATCTTAAAGAACTTGCATTTAAATAGAACCCTATCATCTTTAGGACAACCCAAAATATCTTTGCAAGCAATCAGTCTTCTTTTGCTTTGAATTGATAAACACAGCAATCATCTAAGGTCCCACAAATTGCAGTTTAGAATAGAATCCCTACAGTGTAGATAGAGGCCTCTCAACCCATTGCATTTGCACCAGCCCTCCAAAGAACATCTGACCCAGACCCACAAACCTGCCCTCTCCCTGCATTTCCCATGGCTAATCCACCTGACCTGCATATCCCTGAACACTACTGAGCAATTTAGAATAGCCCAATCTACACATCTTTGGATTGTAGGAGGAAGCTGGAGCAAATCCACACAGACAGTCTCCCAAGGCTAGAATCGAACCCAAGTCCCTAGTGCTGTGAGACATCAGTGCTAACCACTGTGCCACTGGAATAAATGACCTATTTTTGATGGTGTTGGTTAAAGGAAGAATTTGGGCTCTTCTACATTGAGGAAGAGTCACACCAGTCCGAGACTGGTTGAGGTTCCTCAGGCACAGCTCCTTGGGCAGAGGGGCAGGCACAATGGGTAGGTTTAGCCTCACTTGTTCAAATTCCATTCATTACTTAGGAGAGAAAATATCATCATTCTTTTATATTGTGCTTCTCATATACCTGGGCTGTTTCCCAAAACACAAGTTACATTGGAAATAGTTTTGGGGAGAGATTGATGGTTATTGGTAATGTTACTGAATTAGTCAATCAGAAGCCTAGGTGAATGGTCTGGGATACATGACATTCAAATAACATCCGGCAGAATTTAAATTCTGTTCTTAAATCTGGAAATATAAAGCTAATCTCCATATTGGTGACCATGATGCTATCATTGCGATTGGAGTGAAATCCATCTGGTTCACTAACATCCTTTAAGGAAGGAAATCTGCCTTCCTTACCTGGTCTGACTTAAATGTGACTCTAGACCCCAGCAATGTAGTGATTTTTAACTATCCTTTGATATAGCCCTAGGGAGCCACACAGATCAAGGGCAGTTAGAAATGCTGGCCTTGGCCAAAGTCGCATTAAAAAAAATGCAGTCATTGCTATTTTGATATAGCTAATTTGTACACAGCAAAACGTAGTGGATAGGAGTAATCCTCGGGTTTTCAGACTTTGTTTAACCTGGCAAAGCAGTCAGAGTACAGTACAAACATGCAATAACACCAGTCTTCATGAAACATTATTCATTGTCTCACTTTTTCAAAAAAGAAAATAAGACACAAGGTGAGAAGTGACTATTCAGCTTGTGCAAGTCCATTGCACTTGTCGTCTAACTACACATGCAGCTTCCAACATTACTTTGAACAACCCACATAGGTTCTGCCTTTGCTACTTCCTCCTGGTTGGATTATTCCAAAACACTTCACTGTCTTTTCATTAAATGAGACTGTCGCTCTCATAGAGTCATACAGCATGGAAACAAACTCTTCGGTCCAACCAGTCCATGCCGAACATAATCCAAACCGGAACTTTTCCCACCTGCCTTCTCCTGACTCATGTCCCTCCAAACCTTATAAAAACCAAAAGAACTGCGGATGCTGTAAATCAGAAACAAAAACAAAGTTACTGGAGAAAACAGAGTTAACGTCTTGGGTCCGGTGACCCCCAGAACTGACCCTTCTGAGGAAGGTTCACCGGACCCGAAACATTAACTCTGTTTCTCCTTCATAGATGCTGCCAGACCTGCTGAGCTTTTCCAGTAACTTTGTTTTTGTCCCTCCAAACCAAATTTGAAGGGGAAATTTTATGAATCTGCCCTAATTCTAGGCAATGGACCTTTGGCTGTTGAATGTTTGAAGTGTCAAGTTGTACAGGTGCAATACTTGTACCTTCCAGCAGATGGAGCATTGTTAGACATTAAACAAGTTTGCATAATGGAAACACTGCAGTGGGACCAGCTGAGTATGGGACAAGCTGAGTATGGGACAAGCTGAGTATGGGACGCTGAGTTCACACAAAGGGAAAGGATTGACAAGCTGGGTTTCTTCTTTTGAAAAGAAGAGGGCTAAACGGTGACCTAATAGAGATCATCAAAATTACAAAAGACTTTAACAAGAATGGATAACGTTGCAACAAACAGTGGGGAAGAGCATAGCTAGAGTCTACCAATGCAGGATGGTCACCAAGAAATCCAGTGGGGCTGGGGGGGGCTCAAAAGAAAGAAACTTCTTTACCCAAGAGTGGCAAGAATGTGGGACTCACTACCACCAGGAGAGGTTGTGGGGAACACTATCAGTAAATTTAAGGCGAAACAATCAAAATATGAGGGAGAAGGGAACAGAGGGTTGCAAAGGTAGTTTTAGATGAGGACAAATGGGTCAGTGTGGGGCGCAGCACAGACAAGATGGAATGAATTCCTTGTTTCTGTGCTGTTTATCCGATGTAATTTTATATACGATGGCAAAAGACTTTTGTCGAATTAATAAACAGACTGTCCAGCAATGAGTGCGTAAACAATCCAGCGTGACAGAGTGAAGTTGCTTCAAAACGAGTCGATGTTAAATGGAGATAACCTTGGCCCAGGAAGTACTTGTTTCTGATGGAGGTGCCTCAGATGGATAAATATGACCTTTACCAGCATTGACATTTCCCCTCATCCCAAGAAGCACAAAATTCACACACACACATACAAGTCTTTAAGAACAGATCTAATAAGAGCTCTTGTAATCTATTCAGGAGCAGCTGCATTAAAAACATCCTCCATGCCTCAATGAGCGAATGAACTACCGAATGTGATGTATTGTGTTGGACAGAACAAAAGGTCCACTATCCTTCTCTCTCTTCACCTTTCCCCCACCCACCACCCCAACACCACCCTGGTCCATGTTTAATCCACAGTAACGAGGACACAAGTAAAGTCATTGCAATTGCCCCAAATCCCTGAGCTAAAGACAGGAGGCCTGAGGGCGTGGATCAATAATCAGGCAGGGTTCATGCTCCTGATCGCCTCCCAGTGGCTCCTGAAGAGGATGCGGGATTGTAAAGGGGTGGAGATGTTGGGATCAACTGTGAAGCAGTTCCCACCCCTCCAGCCCTGCCTGTCAGCAGGCTAATAGTCTGGGGCCACACACAGCAAACCGTTTGAATGTGGAGACTAAAACTGCAATTTAGGAAGGAAGCAACAGAAAATGTAAGCAGAGAGAAAAATGAAACAATGCAATGCAGCTTGTTGATCTTGAGTTAACAGCAGACACCATTCCATGTTCGTTGTGATACACGAAAATCAGAGTTCCTTTCCGTAATCTGGCAATGCTGTTTTATTCACTGATATCTGTTTCGATTCTCAAATCGGTTCACTATCTCCACTCTGCGTCCCTCACGGAGGTGCAGTTCCCACACTATATCCACGAGTTTAAAAAGTTCCATAGCCGCACTCGCATCTTCGACAGAGGAGTGTCCTCTGTAGCTGTCCTGTTAAAGGGAAAGACTACAGCAGTCAGCGGAGGTCTCAGAGAGGAAACTGCACTTTGGTTCTGTCAAGTGCACCTTCAGTTGAAACCAAGATTCAATCATGTTGTTGGGACAGTGCAGAGTTCTCCAGAGCACCTGACTGAAACTTTATCTTACCCTCCCTCCGCCAAACTCTCTTGATGTGCTGGTATGCTGCTGGTGTTTTCCACCATGAAAACTGATACAAAACATCTATTCAGTTCCTCCACCATTTCTTTGTTCCCCATTATCACTTCTCCAGCCTCATTTTCCAGCAGTCAATGTCCACTCTTGCCTCTCCCTTCCCTTTTATATATGTAAAATACTCTTGAAGTCTTCTTTGACATAACTAACTAGCTATAATCACCCTCATATTTCATCTTCTTCCCCCTCATTGCTTTTTTAGTTATCCATCTGCTGATTTTTATCTTCTGGCTTCCCACTAATCTTTACCACATTGTATGCTTTTTCTTTTATTCTGTTATTGACTTCCCCTGTCAGCCATGGCTGCCTCATCCTCCCCTTATAGTATGTTTCTTCTTCCTTGGAATGAATTTCTGCTGTGCCTCCTGAATCACCTCCAGAGACTCGTGCCGCTGCTGCTTCACTGTCTTCCCTGCTAGGCTCCCCTTCCATTCAACTCTGGCCAGCTCCTCCCTCTCAGATTGTAAGGGTGAATTCTATCAAATTATGGTCACTGCCCACTATGGGGTTCCATCACTTTAATCAAGTCAAATCTCATTAGATATCAGCAAATCCAGAACTGCCTGTTCCCTAGTGGGCTCTACTATAAGCTGTTCCAAAAAATCATCCCATAGACATTCCACAAAATCCCTTGCTTGAGGTTTACTACTGACCTGTTTTTCCCAGTCCAAAGGTGTATTGAAGGCCCCAAATGATTATTGTAATACTGCCTTTCTTACATACTTTTTCTACCTCATTTATTTTCTTCTCCTGGCCACTGCTCGGAGGCCCGAACCTTGCCTTTTTCTCTGTCCTAGCCCTCCCCCAACCCTTTCCAGATTTTTCCATGCAACTGAACCATTCCCACCTCCCCCCGCAACGATTCAGTTTAAAGCTGTATTCACAGACAGAGTGAGTGGACAGGGAGAACGAGAGGGGAGAGAGTAAGAGAGGACAAACAAGGAGGATCCAAGCAGGGACAAAGCTCAGAATCATCCTTGGGAAAAGGAAAGAGACAAATTTACTCTCTTTTAATTAGTGAGGAGCCTAGGGAACCCAAATGTAAAAGATTAGACAAGAGTGAGAAGAAAATCAAAAGTTAATGATCTATTGACATAAATTGAGGCCAAGTTTGGCCAGAAGTCACTGATGATGTCACCTAGCATGGTGTTGAAATGTCTGATTGAAAATAAGCCAGCTCAGCCAGCAAGTCAACAACATGTACAGGATATTGGTGAGGCCTCTTCTGGAGTACTGTGTCCAGCCTGGTTGTCCTGTCATTGGAAGGATATTATCAAGCTGGTGAAGAATCAGAAGAGATCTACCAGGATATTACCAGGTATGGAAGGTTTGAGTTATACAGAAAGGCTGGATAGGCTGGAACATTTTTCACCGGAGCTCAGGACGTTGAGAGGTGACCTTCTAGAAGTTTATGAAATCATAAGGGCTATAGATAGGGTAAATGGTTGGTTCTTTTCCTCTGAGGATGGGGGAATCTCAAGACTAGGGGACACATTGTTAAGGTGAGAGGAAAGAGATTTAAAAAACACATGAGGAGGAATTTTTTTACACTAAAGGTAGATCGTGTGTGGAATGAACTTTCTGAGGAAATGGTGGAATGTGGGCGCAATTACAACATTTGAAAGAGATCTGGATCCTTACATGAATAGGAAAGGTTTGGAGGGATATGGGCCAAGCGCAGGCAGTTGCGACTAGTTTAGCTTGGGATTATGCTCAGCATGGACTAGTTAGACCATATAATAGGTTTCTACATATTCAAGACAAAAGGATATGGGGATCGTGCAGGAAAATGGTGTCCAAACAAAAGAACAGCAGTGACTTCATTAAATGTCAAAGTGGGCTCCAAGGGCTGACTAGTGACCTCCTGCTCCTTTTTCCAATGTTCTTGCGTCTTATGATTTTCGGAGCGAGTGCACGAGGATAAAACGGCGTAGTGACTTACAGCAATTGAAGCAAACAGAGAAAAAAATTAGGGAAGAAAGTTGCCAAGTATATCCGAGTGCCCGTTACATAGTGCGCATTTACCTGTATCCTTTTCCCCAGTAAGTTCTGGCAGAGGCTTTTTAACGAGGCACGTCTGTCGGTTTTCAGTCTTGCTTTCATGATCAATAACTTGCACGAAGATGTGTCCCGTATGGCATAATCTGAGATGTCCGTTTTCAGGACCCGGAAGTCAGATCTAGGATCGTGGCCCACAATAATTTTCCCTTGTATAATCTTCAAAATCTGAATAAAATTGATGAACTCTTCATTAGCAGAAAGAACAGGCACTTACACAATTCATGTTATCTTCACAACCAGAATTATTGAGTCTTAAGGTGCGGGGGGGGGGGGTCACTCAGCTTGTTGTATCTGTACTGGCTCTTTGAATGGACATCATTACCAAGTGCCAATCTCCTGATTTTGCCCCATGCCCTTGAACACTATTTCTATCCAAATACTCATCCAATGAATGCCTCAGTTGAACCTACCTCCACCACAATTCCAGGCAGTGCATTCCATCACCTAACCGTTAACTGAGTGATAAAGCTTTTCCTCACATTACCCTTACTTCGTCTGCAAATCACTTTAAATCTGTGCCCTCTCATCCATGTTCCTTTTACAAGTGAGAACAGTTTTTCACTATCCACTCTATTCAGCCCACTCATGATTTTGAAATCCTCTATCAGATTTCCTTTTTGTCTTCTTCTCTCCAAGGACAAAAGACCCAACTTTTTCAATCTATCCTCATAACTGAAGTTCCTCAGTCCTGAAACCATTCTTATAAATCATTTCTGTACTTTCTCCAATACATTCATGTCCTTCCTATAATGTAGCGCTCAGAACTGTACATAATACTCTAGCTGAGGTTTAACAGTGTCTTACACAATCACTTCCTTCCTCTTGTACTCCATGAGGTAATAACTGGTGTGATACCTCTGAATTATTTTCATTCAATGTCGCAATATATTTTTCTATTTCCTCTACGTCAGGTATTTACCTTGCTTCCTCTAAAAGGGATCTATGCAAACAACTCCCTGAGGAGTGAGTTCCACATTCTCACCACTCTCTGGTTAAAAGAAGTCTCCTCTGGATTCCCAGTTGGATTTACCGTTGTCCTATATTTATGATGCCCCCATTTCTGGTTTTGTCCACAGGTGGAAACATCTTCCCCACATTTACCCTGCCAAATTCTTTAATAATCTTAATGACCTCAGTGAGATTGCCCTTTTATTTCTAGTGAAAATAATTCCAAGCACTTGAGCCAAAGAGGCATTACCTTAATGTTCATGCAATTAAATTTGTTTATACCTCTTGCCCAGTGTTCTATGTGCCTTTGTTTATATAGTATGGATTCGGAGTGTGACCAAGTGGCCCCTCTGTATATCTCCAGGAGAATCATCATGTATGGCCACATCTTATTCCTGTACTGCACATATTTAGGTCAAAACATTACATTGGAATTGTTCCAACTTTGAGTTTTCTATTTAGTTTGCAAACTTTGTCCATGGAAACCAAAAAAACATCGCATGAGTGCCCTAATCTGACTCGTATTTTCCACTGATCTCAGAAACGTAGAACTTCTCCTGTCCCTCCCTCCATCTCCTTCTTACAAGCTACAGACTTTCAAAACCAACACTTGACACCTTTAATCCTTTTTGATTTAGTTTGTCTCCAATCTATTTAGCCTTGGTGATGAGCTGAATAAAAACCTCTCATGCCTAGGTTCAAGTTCTTACTGAAATAACTCCACACAGAGACCTGTATCCCGTCACCTAGTTCCCCCTTTATTTACACGCGAAGAGTCCTTGACACTGATCCATCTTCCTCAGAACCAGCTCTCAGAGTGTCAGGAAGTCCATCTGACTGACATCGTTACAATTACTGCACTTACATGTTTATATCATTAGCAAACTTTTTAAAAATCTTGGCTTCTCTTCCAATTTAGAGACCAATTTCCATCATTTTCAACTCCAACGGCTTTTAAAACCCAAACCCGTTGCCACTTAGCTCTTTTAGCATCTACAGTGTCAGTGAACATTTTACAATTGAGATTTCACTTTAAAATCAGCGAATCCTCAGACTGCGGAAGCAGGCCATTCGGTCCATACTGCTCTTCAAAGAGCATCCCACCCAGATTCGCGCCCCCTACCCTATTGCTGTAACCCTGCATTTCCTATGGCTAATCCACCTAACCAGCATATTCCTGGACACTATGAGCAATTTAGCATGGCCAATCCACCTAATTCACACATCTTTGGACTAGGGGACGAAACCGGAGCACCTGTGGGAAACCCACTCAGACAAGGACAGAATGTGCAAACTCCACACACAGACAGTCCCTGCTGCTGTGAGGCAGCAGTGTTAATCACTGAGCCACTGTACCACGCTCACTTCGTCTCGCAATTAAATGGGTCCTAGTTACTCTTTTGAGTAGAGTGATTTCACTATAAGAAAGGGAGCTACGAGCATTGGAAAGGCCATTGAAGTGAATCATAACATCATAAGCACATTGTTTATATGGGTAAAAATGCAAAGCCTACCTCCTCCCTGGCGATAGGATAAGGCAAAGCTGTATCCATATCTAACGGACGAATCCCACTCACAGGTGTCCTGAAATCAGTTATCTTCCCATCTGGTTTAATAAATTTGTCATAGATCACAGTCCCACTGTAGTCGACAATGCTGCACCGTGCCAGGCCACTCTCAAAGCCATTGGGTCCAAGTCCCACCATCTCGCAATCAATGGCAACGTACTTTGAAGGATCGATCATTTTTCAATCCCTTAAGAAACAGCTCTCTTCTGCGAACTGTGTCCGACTGAAAACAAAACAGCAAATTTCCTTCCTCTTTTATACAGTTTCTCACCCAACTAGTCAAGTTTGAGGACGTCACCTTTGTACTGGATACCGGGCTGTAACCGAAATAAAAACAAACAAAAACACAATTTCAACCGAGGAATCGTAAACAATGTGAAATGACAGAGTGAAACTGAATCAGCGACAGAGCCAAAGCACACTTACAAATTATTTTGTTTCGTTTTAACGCATAATAGCCATGGGCGACGATGGAGTCTTTGTCCTGGAAGTTGCCACACAAATGCTCAATTAGTGACACACTCACAGGGAACACAAGAGACATTCAAAAGAAGATATATTTGGGCATAATTTTCCTTAGCACAACCGGGTTTTGGCAAAGGGCCCCACTGCCCTGATAGGAAAGCCTATCTTTCCAGTTGTAAGTACCGGTTGGCCTATTCTGCATTACGGCATTGTCAATTTTTATTTCAGTCGGTGTTTCCTTCTCTGTTCAAACCTGTTCCTCATGTTTTCTTTACAGCTTGTGTTTTTTTTTCTGATTATACATAGTTGACATCCTGCTCCCTTGACATCTCACGAGTCAAATGAACCACATGGTACTGCTGCTGAATCATGCCAACCAAAGGGCACAAGTCAGATTGTGGGATTCTGTCTGGAATCTGTGCCGAGTTCTGGTGGCTGAGGGAAACCAGGGTAACAGGGAATAGAACTGAACCATTCTGCATTGGAAACCTGGATCTCACTGCTCCATGAAGCTGTTGTGATTGGGCATCAATTGGAAATTTAAAAGCTATGATGGATTTTTTTCTGAGGCAGAGGATTTAAGGATTACAGAACAAACTAGGAAGATGCAGTAACAAGAAGATCAGAGCCAAAATATAGTTAAGTGGTAGAAAGGGCTTGATGGATTGAATGGCCTCCTCCTATCCACAAGTTCCCAACTTCCCATGCTCCTATGAAGTAACCCATCTCAGCTAATACTGAGGATTTTGGGTTTAATGTTGCAAATCATTTGGGTGAGAGGGGACTTGCAGGCTTAATGGTTGAGCTTCCTCTTCCTCTGTCCCCAGCCATTCCTCTGTTGGCATTCAAAAAATTGAACATTTCATCCTCCATAAATGAACACGTCACCACAACCAACTTGAATGCATCCTGCTCCCAATCTCCTTCACTCTTACCCATTATTCGTTTGTCATTACAGTCTCTCCAGCAGCTCTTAGAAGCAGCTGTCTGATCCTTAGATTAGAATTCTGGATAGAATTAAAAGGCTTATTATGTTTGACCTTGTCGCTTGTTGCAGTTTGGTCAAAACTATAAATATATAAACTGTTTATCAATTTGTACAATCTTTCTATGTGTGCTTTACCGGTGATCCTTTGAGAACTGTGGAATCATCAGGCAGTCTGGCTACGACTGGACAAGGTAAATGTAAGTAAAACTTGGTGGTTAACACTCAGTCATCATCTAGCTGGCACATTCTCCATGGTAACATCTTTACCAATCAGTGATCTCTTGTTAATCAATCAACAACTTTTCTAATATAGTCTGAAAATGTTGTTCTCCTTTACATTGCTTTTTTTTTGCAAACTGTCCTGATGAGAGCAAGACCAAAAGCTTTGGAAAAAAATGTCTTCTTCAACAATATTATTTATTTGTTCTTCTATGGTACTGGACAAGAACTGTACATATTAGGATGCCCTGATCACATTGCCTTGTTTGACCAATTGGTATATGTTGCTTCCAGCTTTTGTCTGAGAAATCACCCGGTCCCATACAGTTTCAGGAGTAGAGATTGTAATTCAATGGGTTTGTGTTGTAGAATGGGGGTACAGTTTTAACATACCAGATAGTTAAAGCTTTGTCTCATCTTCTACAAACATAGGAGTACATAGGAAACACAGGGAAGCAATGGTATTATTGCTGGACTGTTAATCCAGAGACCCAAGTAATGTTTTGGGGACCTGAGTCCAAATCCCGCCATGGCAGATGGTGGAATTTTAATTAAATAAATAGCTGGAATTAAGGATCTAATGATGACCATAAATCAATTGCTAATTGTCAGGGAAAAAACCCATCTGGTTCACTAATGTCATTTAGGGAGGGAAACTGCCATCCTTACTTGGTCTGGCTTACATGTGACTCCAGATCCGCAGCAATGTGGTTGACGCTTAACTGCCCTCTGGGCAATTAGGGATGGGCAATAAATGCTGGCCTGGTCAGCGATGCCCTCATTCTGTGAATGAATATATTTTTAAAAAAGTAATCAAGGACATTGTCTGAACAGTCCTCTTCACATCTATCACACGTATAACCGTAAGAATAGAAGATAAATCATGCAGTTGGCAAATCTATTTTGAAGCTGTACCTCTGGATAAGAAATGTTCTTAAACAAAGAAACATGGTACTTTGGAGTTCATGAAGAAGATCCACTACTTCTAATAATTTGAATTCATGACTCGTAGTGAATAAAGTAAATTATCCTGGCATTTGTATTAATCAACACGGGGTAAGGTAGGAGAAGGAGACCACTATTTGAAAATTTTAATATAAAACTGAATGGAGTTAACACCCCCATTACTCAACCATATGGCATCATTGGAATCTTTTACATTAGCCCGGTTGGCATGACTCAGCAGCAGTACCATGTGACAGGGTATTGAAATGATTCCACAGAGGCTGGTATCCCCTCAGCAAGTCACCTTCTATTTACACGTGCAGAGTACTTGACATGGGTTCGGCTTGCTCAGACCCAACTCTTTGAGCGAACAGAAACGCTGACATTTCTGTTGATATCTGTCAGCCAAGGCCCTGATTGGGAATGTAAACCTGGTCCAATCAGGGAGTTTCTATTCCATGAGGTCCACCTGGCTGATCTCGTTACATCCCTCCCCCTCTAAGTCCGGGACCTAGGCCTGTTCTTTTTCTTGGACCCTCTCCTGCATCGTTTTTGCACCGGGACCGGTTCCTCCGATTCAGCCTCGGATACCGGGCCATAGCTTGCCTCTTGCACCTCGCGTGTCTTGGAAGAAATTCAGCCTCTTCTTCAAGTGGTAAAGGCATGGGTCTACGAGATCCATGGACGCCAAGGTTTCTTCGATGCTAATTGTAGAGGGAGGCCCTAGCGGTTCCGTCAGCCTTTTGGACTGTTCTGAGGGGCCAGGTATGTTTTGCTCCTGCCCTATTTGTGAGTTTTCAGCTTTCATGTGGTCCACATGCTGTTCAGGATTGCCTCAGCTACCCGAGATCTGTACGTAACGGGATCTGACCTCATGGTCATGCCACTTACCCATGCAGGGCCATTCCTGTGGTTTCAAGTACTAAACTTCAGCCCCTGAAGTAAACTGCCTCTCTTACTTGGAGGAGTCTTGTGTCCAGCACTGGTATTCTTGTTGCCATTTCATCCTCACTCCTTCAGGTCCGGGAAGGTCAGATTTAACCTAGTGTGGAGTCTTTTCCCCATCAGCAACTCTGCTGGAGATATCCCTGCAGTTGCACACCACAGATGATCAAACTTTCCTTCTCTGTCTGGGCTCTGCATCAATCAAAGTCCGGGAAGTATATGCTATTAGGCATTCTTCTCTATTGGGTCATCTGTGAGGCAACACTACCCTGATACCATACAGGGAGGCATCACATATCAGCACCATACCTCACTTGGGATCATAGTATTCCAACACTTTAAGACAATGATAGCTGCTTTTTCACTTCCCTAAAGGCAATGTCTTGGCTACAAGAACATTTCCAAGGATAACCATTTTTAATAGCAGATGTAAGGGTGCCAGGCTGGAGGCCTGGTTATGTATGAACTTTCTGCAAATAATTCACCAACCCAAGGAGAGACCTAAGCTCTCTACAGACGTGGGAGCTGAGGCAGCTTTGGTCGCGCTAACTTTCTCTTCCAAAGGGTATAACCAGGTCTTGTCAACTCTTGTAACCAAAGTAGGTCACTTGAGGTGCCTAGAACACACCTTTTTCCCTTCTAAGCCTTACACCCATCTTGAAGAAATGTCTATGTACTAGTTCGCTAAGTGCTCCTCATTGGTTTTACCATAGTCAGCACGTCACCCAGATAAATGGTAATCCTGGGTAGAACTTGTCGAATGGTCACCATCATCATCTGGAAAATGGCAGAGGCTGATGATATCCTAAATGGCAGTCTTATATATTGGTACAAACTCTTATGGGTATTCATTGTATACTTCTGGGAGTCCCCATCTAACCTCAATTGCAGGTACGCATTGCTGTGTCTACCTTCATGAAGGACAGCCATCCCACCAGCTTTGTGTGCAAGTCCGCTATGTGAAGGATTGGGTGTTTATCTAACAGCGAGAAATGTTTTACTGTTTGTTTAAAATCTCCACAAAGATGAACTGACCCATCAGGCTTCACAATCGGCATGCCCGGTGCTACCCATTATCAAAGAATCGTAGAGATATACAGCATGGAAACAGACCCTTCAGTCCAACTTGTCCATGCCGACCAGATATCCTAAATAAATTTTGTCCCATTTGGCAGCATTTGGCAAACCCTTCCCATTCGTGTACCCATCTAGATGCCTTTTAAATGTTGTAATTGTACCAGTCTCCACCACTTCCTCTGGCAGCACATTCCATACATGCACCACCCTCTGCATGAAAAAGCTGCCCCTTAGGTCTCTTTTATATCTTTCCCCTGACACCTTAAACCTATGCCCTCTACCTTTGAAGTCTCCCACCTCAAGGAAAATAACTTGTTTATTTACCCTATCCATGTCGCTCATGATTTTACAAACCGCTCAGGTCACCCCTCAACCTCCAACACTCCAGGGAAAATAGCCCAGTTTATTTAGCCTCTACCTGTAGCTCAAACCTTCCAACCCTGGCAACACCTTTTCTGAACCCTTTCCAGACCAGAATTGCACGCAGTATTCCAATTGTGGCCTGACCAATGTTCATGCTGCAAACTATACTGGTTTGATGATTCCTTCACTTTCCAGCCTCCTGATTTCTGCATCTACTTTTGCATGTTAGCCAAATGGCACTGGGAGGGCCTTGCAGAATCATGGAATTGCTTTCCTGGTCAACATGCAAGGTGACCTTAGCTCTTTTGATAGTCCCTAGACCTACCTGAAAAACGTCTGGGTATTTAATTAGGATTTCACTCAGGCAGCCATTTTCTACTCGAAAAATGTTGAGCCAATCAAGGTGAATCTTTCTCAACCAATTTTGACCCAACAGGCTTGGGCCCGAGCCTTGTCCTACAGTCTGTGGTAGCTTCTCGTGAGACTGGAACCAAATTTGTATCCTTAATCTGTGAAGGTTCACCGGTATAGGCTCTCAGTCTAGCCGAGATCTTACATAAACTTGAGAGTTTGAGTCCAAATCAAATTTTATTAAAGACTGGTTCTGCAATTATTTATGCAGCTGCAGTGGTATCACTCTCCATTAGAACTGGGTGACCATTTAACCAGATGTATATTTTGATTGGTTCTGATTTGGACGTCACTAAGCAATTAGCTGTTCAAAACCAGATGTAGGTGGACTTTCCAGGGTGTGCACTCTCCTGGATACCAGCCGATGAGTTCTCCTACTCAATTCAGGCCTAGTGGGATTCTTTTGCTGTCCTGCGTTCACATTCCGGCAGCAACTACAATGGCTTGCCGGCCCAGATCCTGAAGAAAATGTTAACCATTTGGCCGAGGCTTGGCTTTGTTTTGGGATTTTGCTGTGGGCTGACCTAGAATCCCTCTGTTCAGGATATGGCCTGAGTGAGGCCATGCAATTGCATTCGCTCAAAAAGTGTCCCCAAGTTCATTCGGTCTGGCGCGGGAGTCGACTTCCATTGGCATATCCTGTAACTCATAAACTCCACTTGCCACAGTTTCTAAAAGACAAAGTCAGCTGAAGTGCCTGTTTGAAGGCCATTTGGGCTTCAGCTCGTAGATGCTTTTGCATGGTTACATCATTAATCCCACATATCAAAAAGTCTCTCATCATCTCATTAAGGGTTAAGCCAAAATCACTTGCCTCTGCCAGTTGTCTTAGCCTGGTCAAAAATCCAGGCACAAATTCCTCTGGTTCTTGAACTGCCGAGTAAAACCAATAGTGTCTCAGAATTATAGGAGGCACGGGGTCATAATATTCCTTCACTAAATCCTCCAGTCTTGAAAGATTTTAGTATTTTGTATCTCAAGAAACATTAGGCTCCTAATAACCAAAAATGCTGCAGGTCCACAAGCTGTCAGGAGAATTACTCATTGCCTTTCATCTGCCCCATTGTCATTTGTCATGGGGAGATGATGGCCTAGTGGTATTATCACTTGACTGTTAATCCAGACATGCAGATAATGTTCTGTGGACCTGGGTTCGAATCCTGCCACAGCAGATGATGACGTTTGAATTCAATAAATATCTGGAAATAAGAGTCTAATGATGACCATGAATCCATTGTTGATTGTTTGGGGAAAAACACATCTGGTTCACTAATTCCCTTTAGGGAAGGAAACTGCCATCCTTACCTGGTCTGGCCTATATGTGACTCCAGACCCACAGCAATGTGGTTGACTCTGGGAAATTAGGGATGGGCAATAAATGCAGCCTAGCCAGTGATGCCCTCGTCCCATGAATGAATAAGCGGAAAAAAAAATTTGCCCAGAAAAAATAAAGCATACTTTCCACATACTGGACCCAGTCTTTGACAGCAGGATCAATTGAATCAAGCTTCCCATATCACAGCATGATGCCAGAAATGTTTACTCCAACTAAAAGATGACTGTTGCAAGCAAATTACTTCAGGAGTATATCTTTTTCTCATCGCCACTTAATTATCTCCACAGAGACTGGTATCCCGTCACCAAGTCACGTGCAGCATACTTGACACTGGTCTGGCTTCTTCAGAGCCAGCTCTCAGGGCGAACAGGACATGTGACACTCCTGTTTACATCTGTCAGCCAGGGATCAGATTAACAGCCTCAATCAGGGAACTCATTTTATGAGGTCCACTTGGGTGACCACATTACAATCATTCCAAATATAACATCTCATTCTAAAGAAGCATATTTGACATACTACTGAGCTGGCTGTTTCTTGTCCAAGTAACTCGATAGTTCTCATAGGAGCTATTGTAAAGCCAAGGTAGAAAGATTGCAGTATGTTGATAAACTGGATATATAGTTTTGACCAAACTACAACAGACAAGGAGGTCAAACATAATATGGCACATAATTCTGATTCTAATCTATGGATCAGGCAGCTGCTTCTAAGGACCATTTGAGGTTATGAGCACAAATTTGATTTAAAAGTAAACTGTGTGAAGAAAGAATACTTTTGTTTACAATTGCTGTTCTACACATGATCCATTCTTTCAATTTTGGCCTCTGAACTATCTAAAATATCTTTTCTATGTTACAGCCTCTAGCTTAACCCTGCATACATGCGATTCTCTATTCTGCAGCAATGTTTGGATGATTAACATTTTGAATTGCAATTTTATTAGAATGTATATATTTGCTATGAGTTACTTATGATGCTGTAGAGATGTGGAAATGGGCAAATATTGACTACTAGGAATGTAAACAAACAGCAACAAAATAATGAAACAGGCACGAGAGACAGAGGGTCAGGTTATGGTGAAGTTGCAGAATTATTACGGTGCAGGAGGCCATTTGGCCCATCTTATGTACATTGGCTGTCCAAATGTGCATTCACTTTATGCCATGCCCCCACCTTCTCTCCATTACCCTCCACATTCTTCCTTTTCAGATAACAGTCTAACTTCCTTTTGAATGGATCATTCGAATGCTCCTCCACCACACTCTCAGATAGTGCATTCCAGATCTTAATCATTCATGGTAATATAGAAGCAGTAGGTAATTTGCCTATCCATCCTGCTCAGCCACTCAAAACGATAATGGCTCATCATGCACTTTAATGTTTTCTCTCCCACACTATCTTTTTACACCATTAGTATTTAGAAATCTATTAATTTCTATTTGAAACATAATTAAAAACTGAGCGTCCACTGCCTTCTTGGATAGAGAACTGAAGATTCACAACGCTCCAAGGAAAAAGAATTCTCTTCATCCTGGTCCTAAGTGATTTTCCCTTATTTTGAAATTGTGGCCTCTAGTTCTAGACTCCCCAAACCAGAGTAAATATCTTACCTGCATCTGCCCTGTCCATCCCTTTAAGTATTTTGCAGGTGGATAAATGGATCATAGTTTTGATGCTGAAGGAGAGGTGGAGTTGGAGATGAATGAGAAGATCATATGGGGGTGGCATGGTGACAGAGTTCAGAGTGGAGCCAAATATTAAGGATCTTCATCTCTGAGCTAAGCAAATATGAAAAGGTTACGACTTATCTCCATTTATTATCTGTACAAATTGTCCTCAATAGATTGAATGGCTCACACTTATTGGAATGATACCAGCTTTTGATGGGACTCCAAGGTGCCAAGTTTAAACATTTAACTGAAACTATCAGTACTGACTGCAAAGTAGGCTGTCCAAAGCAGAATGCTGATACTACCATGTATCTTGTTGTACCAGGCAATGTTGAATATGATCTGACATCTCCCAGAATGAAGATTCCCCCTTGAGCTTTGGTTTAATACTAATTACCAACTATTTGCAATGAACAATCAAATAGTCTCCACAATCACTCTTTCTGTGGTGCCCACAAACTATAAATTCTAGCTTCACAACTTCCCACGATGGAACCTGAACATTCAACCGCAATTGTTTGTCCCCTACTCTTACCACTGGAGCATGAGAAATTATCAAAAGCCCATCAGCATTTGAGGGTGAGGGCAGAGATGGCTGCATATTTCAATGTATTTAAATTAGATAAACAGATTTGGGTAGGGTGGGCACTAGATCAAGAGAAATGCATATTATTTAGTGTGAGAACCCTGAACAAGGCAACATGATCTTAAAATTATATCCAGGACCCTTAGGAATCAGGAAACACTTTCACACAAAAGGCAACAGAAATATGAAACTTTCCCAAAGCTTTCAAAATGACTTTCAAAAATGAGATCAATAGAATTATATTGGATAAGATTATCAAGTGAAATGATAAGGCATGGATTGGCTGTAATTTACCAGATGGTGGTGGATCAGGTTCAAGGGGCTTAACAGCTACTTGCATTCCCATGTTCTGGAGCTGAATTTCACTTCTGGGATTTAAAATCAAGTCTAACCTGCACTCACTTGCCTCAAAGGTCTCCTTTTTACTTGTTCAGTGTATAGGGTGGTGAAATTAGAGTTTTAATCCAGTTACTAACTGGTAAAGACCTCCACCAGGGTTTCCCAAAGTGAGGTTAGCAAGCTGAATTTTTAGAAGATCTCCAAGGCAACGATGGCCACTTTCTGCCGGCTCTAATCGGTCTTCTTCCCCTCTCGCTTCACTCACCACTGGGTCACTGAAGTTTTCAATCCTCAAAAATGTAGTCACTGAGAGAAAAAATACATAAAGCACTGACTCATACTGATAGCAATCTAGTGTAATATTAGACCTCTAGCAATCCAGAGGATGAGGTAAATCCTCTGAGATATAAATTTAAATCCCACCATGGCAGTTGGTGGAATTTAAATTCTGAAAATGAATTTCATGTCACTATTTCTGAAACCATCATTGATTGTCACTGAAACCCTTCTAGCTGTCTAATGCCCTCTGGGGAGGGAAATCTGCTGTCCTAACCCAGCATGGTCTACATCTGATTCCAGAACCATAGCAACGTGATGGACTCTTAACTTCCCATTTAAACCAGCCAAGCATATCTCTCAGTTCAAAGGCAATTAGGGACAGGCAAACAATTTTAGCCTTGCCTGCTATGTCCATGAAAGAATAAAGTGCAACTATGCAGCATTGGATTGTGCAGTACCTGATGCTCAGTTAGAAAATGATGTTTTCCAGCATTGGTATGTTTCAACTCCAAGCAATATGACTGAGTTTGTTATCACTGCAGAAAACATGTTTTTCAGACAGATCCCAAGAGAAAGGCAAAGAGCTCTGTTGATTCTACAAGCATCAACTCTACCCATCAATCTCTTCCAGTTTCAAAGAAATTCTTAACTTCTAAAATCAACATAACTTTCTGAGGTGGCTGGTTTGATTTGTCATGAAGTTGACAGGAGATCCTGCTTCAGATCTTTTGATTCTGGGGCTGAGTGAGTCAAAACTCACGCCAGCACAGTTCTACCCACCCTGACGACAAATCAAACAAGTCTCACAGTTCAGATCAACATCAAGCAGTTTGCCACTGCCTGTTCTATCTGGTTAATATTTGCACAGCCCTCATGCCTCCAACTCCTTGGCATAACCAATTAGTCCCAATCTAAGGTAGGCTTTAATTGGAGCCTGTAGCAGGAAATGCTACGGTCTCCAAATCAAGAGTAAACAGCACACACTGATACTCAAAATCTATGCAGACAAAAATAACTAGGTCACTCAATAACAAACTCACTTACTGCGAGTACGATGAGGTTCTTTTGAAGAACTAGCTATTTTTCAGGAAAGTTTGCTTTGCACTACTAGTAACCTCAAATTAAGACCCACAAGTTACACTTTCCTTCCTGTTTTACCACATAATATAGCCTGGCACTAGACACCAATTGGACTGAAAGTGCAAGGTCAATGCCACCTTCAGTGGCAGATTGCTGTTCCCGAGAGTACAGTCCTTGTGTTTGAGACTCTAATGGAGACCCAGAGATTAGGCAGGTGTAAATAAGAAGATATGCAATTAAACTCCAAATATCTGACAGGATAAGAAAGACAAGGACCAACTGTTTGAAAATAATTTATTGTCCAACAGCTGCATGACAAATTCTTCCAAAAGAAACCAAATGTTTCAGCTTTATAATCACAGGGTGAATGTGTTGCAAGTGAAGAACCACAAACATTTGAGTGATCAAGTTTGTAATGAACTCCTATGAAGAATAACAGAAATGTAATCACATGAAAAAAGAAATCTTGTTGAATGTAATAATGGATACTGCCTGCTCCCTTCTGGATAAGCCAGTGGCCTTCTTTATGTTCAATTATTCATGAAAGGCAACTGTAAACACTTCCAGAGATAATAGGAACTGCAGATGCTGAAGAATCTGAGATAACAAGGTGTAGAGCTGGATGAACACAGCAGGCCAAGCAGCATCAGAGGAGCAGGAAAGCTTGACGTTTCGAGCCTAGA
>JAHRHZ010000047.1:12101738-12141955 GCA_024137785.1 Ginglymostoma cirratum | reverse complement strand
GTGTTGGAGGTGGGAGAAGGGGTCAGTAAAGGGAGGGTTAGGCTCACGGTTAAAGAAGTAAGCGCAGAGGCGGAGGAAAAACTGTTCAATGTCCAAACGTGAGTGGTATTCGTCGATGTTTGGATGGAAGGGGACAAAGGTGAGTCCTTTACTGAGGACTGACCGTTCGGCCTCAGTAAGGGGGAGGTCTGGGGACATGGTGAACACTCGGCAGGGCTGGGTGCTACAGTCTCCTCTGGAGCTGCTGGCTGTGGAGGTGGTGGGTGGACCGACGTTGGTGGTGGGCGGAGTGACATCAACAGTGGGCGGAGCGACATAGTCCGGTAAATCTTGCATGTTAATGGCAGCAGTGTCCTCGATGTCTGTGTTGTCAGCCTCAAAAACGGAGGCGGCGGCAGCAGTGTCGATGGCGTTGGCTGTACCGGAAGTGGTGTACTGGTGGCGGTGGATGGGACGTCATCCGTGGAAACCATTGGTGCTCCAAAGGTGGCCACATGGCCGATGGTGGCGGGCACATAAGTGGGGAAGGTCCTGGGTAGGGTGGCAGGCACCAGTAAGTTTAAAGTACTTTCGGTTTTTAGTGTCCAATAAAGCCGAGTAGAATTGTGAGTTCAGTTTGTGGATCTTACGAAGAATAAAAAACAGGAGAGGTCCTTTGCAGGTCTGGAAGAGGGAGGCTCTGAGCTGGGGTAGGCTTAATTGTAGTATCTGGAGATTCCGGCACATTGCAGCAAGTGTGTATTTCAGGAGTCACAGGGAGAAACGCTTCTGTAGGATATCAATGTTATGAATGTAGCGGAATGGATAGGGAGGTGGGGACGGACTGGGCTGGTTTTGTGATGCAGTCCGGGGAGGGGAGATTTTGAAGCTTGTGAAGTCCACATGGGAACCCTGCAGCCCAAGGGTATCAAAGCAAAACATGAGATGCTGTTCCTGTAGCTTTCAGGTGGCATCATTGCAGGAATAGTATTTCATAAATGCTTTCATAAACTCAGCAGGCCCCAAACTGCCTCACAGTCACTGAAGCACTTTTGAAGTGTTGTAATGTAGGAAGTGCACCAAACAGTTTCTGAATAGCAAGCAGCAATGTGTAACACATAGTATTAGGCAGGGCACCAAAAGGAACATAGCCAGTTTTTTTTTGCATCGCACCATAGGATATTGAAATCTCTAGAGCGGAACTTTGTCCGTCACCTGAATGTGGGCAGTTAAGAATACTACTGCCTGATGCACCATAGCCATCCCAAAGGAAGCTTTGCATTTTCACATCTCTCTGCACTACTTTAAAACTCTTTACATTCACTGAGTTATTTTGATAATCAATTGCTGTGTTGTGACAAGTAATGGCAGCCACTGAGTGCACAGGAAGAAGCTATATGACAAATTGCCAGTTAATTAATTTGCTTTTCCTCTCTTCTCCCGTTCCTCAGCATGTTTTTTCCCATACCACAAAATTTAGCCAAGATACAGGATGAAAACTCCTCCCTCCCTCCCTTCTTACCCCACCCCCCTCCGCATTCTTTTCCAATTACTGCAATGGGATTTTTAACATTCTTCTGGGGAAGCTGAGGAAGGCAGGCTCCAGCTGAAGAGCTGCCTCTGAGCACATGTGACTTTCTCAATAAGGGGTGTCACAATAAATGGGATGGCACAAGAAAAGTGGTTACAGTGACGCAGAAGAGGAATCTTTGTTCCTATGGGACAGGTTCCCAGCATGAGTCTGCCCCTTCAGAAAAGATGGAGATTATTGGGACATGGGAAGGGACAAAAAGAGATTGTTTCTGGCCAGATGGTTTGGGTCTTATTTACATTACAAACTCAAACTAAAAGTGTGCGTGCACGCCTTCATACAGTTGCATTTCTCCCTCTCCCAAGCAACACACACACACACACACACACACACAATGCTTGACCCCAAATGCCAGGAATGTTTACACAGTAGAAACCCAGACCCAGGACTGCAATGTTTCACACTGAAGTTTTCAGTCAAGTTAAGATGAAAAATTACTTAAGTAGGGTAGCAGTGATATTATATCTGTTAGTTTTCGCATATTTTGAAACCCTTTGCAGTCAACGAAACAAGTCAGCGAAACTAAAGCATAGAATATACATGTCTATGAACCTGTTGACAGTTAAGAGAAAATAAGTTAAATTCAAGGCACACGAAGTTTAAAGAAGGAAATGGAGAAACTGGGATTATAGAACTCTAATGATGAGCTAATAATGAAGCCAAGCAGTTTCCAGTTGACTGAAATGCCCATCGTTAACCCACAAAATAGTGGCATTAAAGTGCAGTTACAAAAATATAGTATCAAGCAAAGCCAATCTCCACACCCTCCAAAACCAGCAGATCCTCACCCACTGTGTGTTAGTTTAACATTTACTGAGGCAACTGGACCAGTACACTTACTGCTTTCTGCATCATGCTTTGTTAGTCTGAATTATACTGTTAAGACAGCCTCGAAGTAGACATTTTGTATAGAACTCCTCTCATATGAGATCATCAATGGGGAATAATACCCACAAACCACTGCCCCATTGATGTCACAGGGGAGGAGCAAACAATCTGCCTCCATTTAAACTGCAATTCCTTTCAACATAAGCAGAGTGGAGAATAACGACGCTGTGCTTCTGTTTTGCATTGATTTGCTCTCAGACTTTGGATGTTGAAAGTGGTCTCAGCACCACAGAGATTGAAAGGGAAGGATGAATTTAGAAGACACACATTAAAACTAGAAAATAAGGTATCATTCTGGGGAAACATACAGGGCTTAAACTTATCTAAAAATTCAAACATCAAGACAAGTGTAAAATAATTGGCAGCATTGGCCTGGTTGGATGAGGGTAAAGTGTGGCTACAAAATGCAAGATTCCTCAATTGCGCCCAACTATTTACCTCAGGAATTACCGCAGGACAGAGAAAAATATTTCTCCCTTTCCCATACAACTGCCTGCTCTCTTCGAGCAATTTTATAGTTGCCCATCATGTACAGCACTGGGACTGTTCTAGGTCTGAATTTCTATCTAGGTCTCAGGGATGTAAGAATAGGACACGATGCGACATCCATTCTCCTTTATTATGTTCAGACACCTTAGGTGGTGAACTACACCATTTTGCATAGCACTGAGCCACACATTACAGGAAGTTCCGATGAAGAACTCCAGACGTAAGCTGAATTAGTGGATCTCAGTCTGTGACCATTAGCCACTGCATTTGATCAATTGCATTGGTAAAGATCACAGGAGTGTGGGAGAACTAACCATGTGTGGTATTAGTTAGTAGCAGCAAAGTCTTGAGAACAATGAAACCAAGGGAATGCATTCATGACGTCAAGTGTTTAGACTGCCGCAAATCTTCATCTTTGCTGGTGATTCCTATAGCTGAAGAATACATGCTCAGATCATTTACTATCCTTATGAAGATCAGTGGGCCAATATTGGTCATCCATGTATCGACTGATTTCAGAGTTTGTTTCAGAAGCCACTTCTTCATTTGCCATCGGCAACTGATCACACAGTTTCTGTTCCCACTGGCTCTCCACTCGTTGATACAACTCCATCGAGGTGCAGGCATCCTCAACAGAACAGTGCCCATCTCGACCAACCTGCCACAACAAGAACAAATGACAGCAAACCAAGGAGAAAATCATTTCCCTAACTCCATTCCTAATAAAGTCACCCACCTCTGCCCCCAAAGTCCCAACTGACAGAGCACAGATCCACAACTGCAAACAAAACCACCACATACATTACCTTATCCAAGGGCTCAATTCACATACATAACATTTGAGAAGTGGCAGCAGGCACTTCAACTGTGAGGGGCACCACACTAAAATCTTATACTGTTCTCACCAGACACCCACAACTCTACAGATACCAGCAGCAGGAACAGAAGTCCCCTTGCCTGACACACCCAGGTTTTAACTTGATCAGGAAGGGAGTCAGGTAAACATCCTGCAGAATTCATAGCTGAATGGATCAGATCTCCCAATGGAGTAAAAATGCAGATACGTTATCAACATGCTCTCCAATTTTCTTTCTGGCCTCTGAAGTCCATGCGTGGCAGCAGCCTCCGTAACCAGAAGTTAAAGCTGCGATTGCAGTGCTGGATGCCTATCATGGAACTTTGGAACTGCTGCGCCTGTGTGTGCAACTGCGCAGCTTGGAGGGAATGTTGCATGTTATGTAGGGCCAGTATGTTCCCCATGTGTTCTATCGATAACACTCATCTGAGCTTGTAATATATGTTCGAGCCCCACTCTAGGATTGGAACACAAAATCAAGGCTCACATTTCAGTGCAGTAGCACAGATAATCCATGTGGGAGGTGATGAATTTTATTGGTGGGTTTGGGAGAGAAAGGGAGAGATGAGAAGTTAGAATGAAACCTTGTCTAGTTGTTGAGGTGGATGTACTGTCTGGCAATTGCATTTACCCAACTGCACTTCAACAATAACCTACAGCGAAAAGACCAGACTAAGATTTTGCAAGTACAACAAGGTCTCGGTAAAGTCTTGACAAGACCATACCCAAAATTTTGGGCTCCTTAATTAAGGAAGGATATACTTATCATAGAAAGTGTGCAATGAAACTCATCCTTGGGATTGTCCTATGAGGAGAGATTGAGAAAACTGGATCCGTATTCTGTAGAATTTAGAAGAATGAGAAGTGATCTAACTGAAGTATACAAAATTCTTACATGATTTAACAGTGTAGATGCTGGAAGCATGTTTCCCCAGGCTGGAGGGATCTAGAACAAGGGGACACTGTTTCAGAAGAGGCAGGCAACTCAGGATGAACAGAAGAAGAATTTCTCCACTCAGTGGTGGTGAACCTTTAGAATTTTCTATCCCAAAGGCCAGTGAAGTAATTCAGTACAGTCACTGAGTCCCACCAAGATAAATCAATAGACTTCTAAACTTTAAAGTCTTCAAGGGAAATGGGGTTACCGCAGGAAAATGGTGCCAAGTTGGAAAATCAGCCATGATTGAGGGGCCAAATAGCCTATTCCTGTTTCCAATATTCCTGCAGAATTTTGTAATCAATGCTGGGGGAGTATAGCGAAGGCAGAACCCAAGGTTTACTGCCACCTGGATGTTTTGTGTGTTCCAGCTCCGATGCACCCTCAGTCCCACATTGTGCAACAGAACTCCCAGAGTAAAAGTATAGTCAGTTCATATACTCACCTGGATGCTTTTACCCAAAAGTTGCTTCGCCAGATTCTTCAGGGATATGGATTCTCTTTCAGGAAAGCCAGCCTTCCGCTTCAACAATGGGATCTTACTCGTGTCCCTTACCAGAGATGTCGGGTGAAAATATTTCAGTGCTTTAAAGTCATTGTGCAATGCATGGCCCACGACAATTTTACCCTTCAGTATCTTCAATATCTAAATGAAAGCACAAATTTAACATGTTAATTACCTTTCAGATTTACTAACCCTGCTTGCACCCCACCCCTGTCATGCACCATTCTAACTGGGATCACAAAGACCCAGGACCAAAAGTAGGCCACTCAATCCATCGAGTCTGTTCCCCCATTCTGTGACATTATGGCTGATTTGATAATCCTCAACTCTACTCTCCTGCCTTTCCCCCCATACCCCCAAATCACTCCCTCAGAGAAGAAATTCATCCTCATTGGTCTTAAATGGGTGGTCCCTTACTCAGCGATTATAATGTGGAGGTGCCACGTTGGACTGGGGTGGACAAAGTCAGAATCACACCACACCAGGTTATAGTCCAACAGGTCTATCTGAAATTACAAGGTTTCTGAGCGCTAAAGAAGGAGCAGTGCTCCAAAAGCTGTGATTTCAAATAAACTTGTTGGACTATAACCTGGTGTGGTGTAACTTTGGACTTCAGCAATTATACACTTTTGTCTTGGATTGTCCCAAAAGGGGGAACAACATCTCCACATCTACTCTGTCAAGAACCCCTAAGAAGTTTGGACACAATGGCTATTCCTGCATTGTCACTAGGTGAAAATTCATGGAATTCTCTACCTAATAACACTATAGGAGTCCTTTCACCATGCAGACAACAGTTCAAGGCAGAGGCTAATCTTCCTAAGAGAGGGGGAATAAATAGATACCGTGAGTGACATCCCCCAGAATGAATTTGCTTTTAAATTGTATCCATACAGATGTGTCTGTGTGACACTAACATTCAACCATAATCACCAGACCTAGGCAAAACCCCTGTAGGCTAAAAATGACCGGCCCTAATCACGTCCTCTTCCTTCAATGGAGCTGTACTTCAATTCTGCCTCACTGACAAGGGAAGTCACTATAAATGGGAGGTGATGGCCTAGTGGTATTAATTGCTGGACTGTTAATCCAGAGACCCAGATAATGTTCTGGGGACCTAGGTTCGAATCCCACCGTGGCAGGTGATGAAATTTGAATTCAGTAAAATATCTGGAGTTAAAAATCTAATGATGACCATGAATCCATTGCTGACTGTCAGGAAAAACCAATCTGGTTCACAATGTACTTTAGGGAAGAAAACTGCCATCCTTTCCCAGTCTGGCCTACATGTGAGTCCAGACCCACAGCAATGTGGCTGACTCTGAAGCCCCTCTGGGCAATTAGGGATGGGCAATAAGTGTTGCCTAGCCAGCGACACCCTCGTCCCGTTAATGAATAAAAGACAATGACTCAAATACAAAACCCCTCTAAACTTGCATAGTGTTAAGGTAGTACTGACACAAAATATAATTTTTCTTAATGAAATGTAAGGTTTAATTGTTTTATGGGAGTGGTGTCTCTGCAGTTTGATGGTTGCCAATGTTAGTCACATTGGAGCAGGTTTATTGGTTTGACTAAAATAGGTACATTAAACCTGTTTCTTGCTCTCTCCTCGTGCAGGATGCCTGAGCTGGTGAGTTCTTGCAACTTTTTTGTTTTTATTTCATATTTTGATAACAAATTCTATTACATCATCAGATATGGTTGAACCAAACAGTATTTCTTGCAGTTTATTGGAATTTGATCGTCTCTCAGAATCCATGGGAAATTGCAATTCTCAAATGTTCTCCAGTAAAGGAACCCCCATTTCAAAGTGGTTCACAATCATTAAAACATCTATTTCAATCCCCCTACCCTACAACATCTAAAGTAGAAATTGTGAGCATCACAAAGATACGAAAGTGCAGCACATACAGATTGTTTTAATAATGTTTCCGATTCAAATACTTACTGCCAGATATCAGTGAAATGGATGTGTCTACTTCACACTGCAGGACCTGCCCATCATGGCTGGGACAGTGATTACACCAAACACTTTAGGGAAGAAACAGAGTGAGCAGCAGCAGCATTTCTGTGATCACCGCTCACTGCTTCAGCTTTGATCACATGCCCCAGGGAACTGCAGGTCTGTAGACCCAGCAATTTACAATCAGGGCCTACAAACAACGTGACAATGAGTAAATACTCTTGCACAGTAATGCTAATCAAGGGACAAAAATTGGTCAAGACACTGGGGTCAAGTTGGTCAAAAAATTGTTAAGACACACCTTGTCATCTGCAAAGTAGTGTTCTGGGATTCTCTGCATACAACCCCGCACCACAAAACCTGACGGGATCTCGGTCTAATGTCTTACTTGAAAGACAGGTCGTCTTTCAGCACTGCATAAAGGATGTTAGGCCAGAGGGAGTCAGTGATGAATTCATTAATTCCAGACTAAGGGATAATGGGTATTAAGTGAATGCAACATTCAAGATGTTTAATACACCCACCTCCCTCCGAGCAACATTAAACTCAATTGCGTTCGCCATATGCTGTTTTCGAATGCCGCTCCAGCGGGTCCGATAATCTGTGATGGGTTGTTTAGGCTTCACATACTTGTCATAGATGACTAGGCCCTGATAGTTCACGATACTACACCTGGCCATCTCATTAACACGCCCGCAGGGGCCTGTTCCAACCATCTCGCAGTCAATTGCCACATACTTGGCAGGATTACAGCAGATGGGTGACGGACTTGTCTGGCACAGCAGTGCAGCTTGCGGCAGCCCATAAAGGTTCTCAGGATTCAGCAGATTTGTCCTTTCTAAAGGACAAGTTTTATTGCTCTGGTCCATGGACTTGGAAGAGCAAGTAGAGTGAACACCTCTCCCTTCAGCTTCAGGCCATCGACTGGAAGCACCAATCAGATGGGAGTGATTTCCATTCGCATCAGAACCACCTGGTCGCTTGGCGTCTCCAGACTGAAGTGTACAGTTTGGGTTACTGAAGCTTGGACAGCTTGTTTGGTCCAAAGGTCGCCACTTCCTTTTGATCTGACCCTGCTTGAGGATCCCTTCCTTCTCCAGGAAAGCCTTCCTCTCCAGGAAGCGCGCATGCCTCCGGCTCAGTATCTTCTTGCGCTTGGTCTGGCCATCGGGGCTTGCAGCCACAGGTGAACAGCAGAGGAACTGGTTTGACCTGGAAGATCCAGGGAGCAGCCTGAAATCTGAGACTTCAGAAGAGGGTACAGCAGGGTCTACACGCATGCTAACTACACTTGGCATCCTTTAGTCCAAATGGAGATTTCTTGGAATCTGCAAAATCAACACAAGTCCTTTAAATTAAGTGGAGACTCCTAGTAATAACAAGTTATCAGTCCCCTGGATTTAGAAGGAAACAGTCAGTGCATATTAAAGAATCTCAGCACAGGTAAGTTGAATATTTTTCATTATCAGGCTCTGCCAGATAGTGATTTAGAGTTCACTAGTTTGTTGGCAGAACTTTCACATTATTACCAGGAAAAAGGTTAGGTTTCGTTTGTGGATTTTAGTACATAGTCCACACTGACACATCAGTGAAGTACTGCGAGTGCTAAATTGTCAGAAATACCTTCTTCACCCCATCCCCCCCACCGTCTGTTCAGACGAAAGAATCATGTGGCATTATTTAAGGGCAGGGGATAGAAATATACACACTACTTATTATCTCTCAAACAATACAATCAAAAACATTAATTGGTCATTTCCACCAGTGATTATTATGCAACTTTTTTGTATTCGTTCATGAGTTGTCGGCGTCACTGGCTAGACCAGTATCTGGCTGCCCAACCCAAACATTCCTTGAGAAGATAGTGGAAAGGCACCATCTAGATATGTGCAAGTCATAGCTGAGTAGATACATCCAAAATGCTGCACTAGAAGGAGTACTTAGGGTTTTGACCCGACTCTGTTTGACAATATTTAAAATGTGAATCACAGCACACGGGCTGGCATTTATGTACCATCTTTCTAAGAAACTCACAATAGTGCCTGCCCTATCGGTGCTGACGCACCAACAGTGCCCACCCTCTCGGCACTGACCGCCCCCCCCCCCGACAGTGCGGCACTCCTTCTACACTGACCAGGAGAAAGCCTTTCGGCCCCTTGAGCCACTTCCATCATTTAATAAGATGCTGGTTGATCTGTGACCTAAATCCATTGGCCCACATCCCTCAGTACCTTTTGGAAAAAAAAAATCTATCACAAACATAAAATTAAAACTTGATGCAGCATCCGATGCCGTTTATGAAAGAGAGTTGCAAACCTCTACCACCCTCAGAGTGTGGAAGTACTTCACAAAATCTCTCCTCAAGGGTCTGGCCCTTACTATCAGGCTAGGCCCTCTCGAAAAGGAAGGGTCACTGGACCTGAAACGTTAACTCTGATTTCTCTTCACAGATGCTGCCAGACCTGCTGAGCATTGCCAGCAACTTCTGTTTTTAATTCCCTCTCGAAAATAATTTATTTCTATGTACCCTGTCATTTCTGTTAATAATTGATCTGTTTTTTTTTAATACACGCTGTCATTTCCTGATCTTGATCAGATCATCCTTTAACTTTGTGAATTCAGGAGACAGACAGGCCTCTGCTCCTAAATTAACCCTTCAGCCTTACCGTGCCTCCGGGACGCGGATTATGAACCGTGAACCTTGAACCTTGAAGACTCAGAGGCGTGAGTTGGCGTACAGCAGGCCCCACTGGTAGCCGGCAGCTCTCCCACTCTCCCTCCCGAGAAACGAGCCGGTGTCAACGCCAAGCCCCAGACTCCCTCAAACACGGCTCCACCGGCTCCGGGTACTGCCACGTGCTTTCCAGGCTCCGCCCGCTCATTGGTTTAAGGCCTCCATTCGCCGATTGGACCCTCCGAAAAAACCGAACGCCGATTGGCCGCGGTGCCACAGTCACTGCACGATGATTGGTTATCCCTCAATTCCGCCTTCCGACTGGACGCCGTGCCAAGGTTGCTGAATACTGATTGGTCTTCCCTGATCATCCGCTGCGCCGCCGCAGCTGCATGCTGGTTGGTTACCCCTCAATTCCGCTCTCCGATTGGTCTCCGTGTCACGGCTACTGCGCACTGATTGGGTACCACTCAATACCGCCCTCTGATGGGGCGCCGTGTCCCGCCCAGTTGATGGGTAAGTACATCACAGCTCCGCGCACGGCCAGTGAGGAGACGTTACACCGGGTGCCCTCTGATTGGCTGCGCTGAAAGTCCTGGCTCCTCATTGGCTGCTGTTCACCGTCGTCGTCGTCGTCGTCAGGTTCGTCACGTCAGACGTGAAATTTAGTCCTCGTTGTCAGGGAGTGGGTGGAAAGGCCGGTATTTACTGTACATCTCTAATTGTTTAATAGTCAGTCACATTGTTGTGGGTCTGGAGTCAAGTATTGGCCAGATCAGGTAAGGGTGGCAGATTTCCTTCCCTAAAGCGCACTAGTGAACCAGATGGGATTTACCTGACCGTGGTTTCATGGTCATCATTAAATTCTGAATTCCAGATCCCTTTTTATTTCATTCAACATCAGACGTAATGGGATTCGAACCCAGGACTCCAGAGCATTACCTTGATGGCTGGATTAACAGTCCAGCGATAATACCACAAGGTCATAATATCATGGCCGATCCATGACCTATATCCATATATCCTTTATATGACCATATCCATATATGACCAATATCCTTTGGTATCTCTTTGAGGGAATTTTTTAAAAGTGTACAATGGGGCAAGAGGGAAATCCGAGAGGCACCTGAGCTGCACGCAGCGCCACCAGCGGCTGGAGGTCAAATGGGGTGGGAACTGGCTTTGGGGGTCACGCAGGGAGCTGAGGGTCGGTTGGGGGGTCAGACCAAGGGCAGCTTTGGTGTGAGGTAGGTGCTGACGGTAGCTTTGAGGGTCAGGCCAGGGTCAGCGACTGTAAAGTCTTAGTCAGTCCCTCTGAAGTCGAGAGATCTGCTCAAGAGTTGCAGGTCGTGAGGTGATTCACAGCCCACTGCTGGATCTGTGCACTTTTCCATGGCAAGGTCATTTGAATGTTTGAAGAAGCCGGCAGGATGCTCGGATTTTCACATGCTCCCTCCAATGTTTGGGCTTGTCGGAAACACTCGACCATAAACACTTTCTTGGATGCTTCTCCTGCTGGAGTGAGAGAGTCCCGTGGAGATGCCATTGTTTAGTTCTGAAGAAGGGTCATGTCAGACTCAAAATAGTAACTCTTGTTTCTGTCTCAATAGATAATGCCCTAGATCTGCTGAGTTTCTCCAGGATTTTCCATTTTTATTTCAGATTTACAACATCTGAAGTATTTTGCTTTCATTTAGTAGAAATACTCGTTCAGAGAGCTGGCACTGTAACAATTCTGTGATTCAGTGACAAAAACATCAAGCAGACTGCAGTCTTTTGTACCTGAATTGCTGATTGAAACGCTGTTAACATTGATTTCTGCACCAAAAAAGGTCTAATTTATAAGACCATAAGAAATAGGAACAGGACTAGGCCGTTCAGCCTATCAAGCCTGGTCCACCATTCAGTTGGACCATGGTTCTTCCAACACTCCTCATGTCCATTTTCCTGCCCTTTCCTCATAATCCTACTGATCCGTTGGCTTAACAGTTGATAGCTGTCTTCGGCAAGCAGTTCCAAAGACCCTCAACCATCTAAGTGAAGAAATTCTTCCTCATCTCGATGATAAATTGGCATCTATTAATTTTGAGACTATGCCCATTTGTGCTAGACTCTGCTATAAGGGGAAACATCCTCTCAGCATTTACCCTGTCAAAAAGATTTACAAAAAAAGGATGTTACTGGGACTGGAGGTTTTGAGTTATAAGGAGAGGCTGAATAGAATAGGAGTTTTTTTTCCTGGCGCGTAGGAGGTTGAGAGGTGACATTATAGTGGTTATAAAATCATGAGGGGCATTGATAAGATGAATAGCAAAGGTCTTTACTCTAGGGAAGGGGAATTCAAAAGTAGAGGGCATAATTTTAAGGTGAGAGGAGAAAGATTTAAAAGGGACTTGAGGAGCAACTTTTTCACACAGAGGGTGGTTCAAATCCCGATCTGTCATGAAGTGGTAGATGCAGGTGCAGTTACAACATTTAAGAGACACTTAGACAGGAACTTTAATGGGAAAGGTTTAGAGGGATATGTGCCAAACGCAGGCAAATAGTACAAGTTTAGTTTGGGAAATGTAGTCGACATGGACCCGAAGGGTCTCTTTCCTTACTGTATGACTCTATAAAATTCCCTTTATTTCCCATAACAACAGAAGTAGGCCATTCAGCCTTTGAACACACTCTGCTATTCAGTTGGATTTGTGTTGACCTGTGTGTCAACCTAATTTATTGCAATTTGATTCACGTCTCTTACTGCAACAATCCAGGTACATTTTTATTTACTTCTCAAACGTCCGTGTGCCTGTTGCTTAAAACCAGTTCATATGGAGCAGTGGGACGCTAAAGATTTTGGACAGTAGATGTCACCATTGTACAGCTGGTACTGTAAATTATCCAGTCTTTCACATTCTAGTCTTTCTATTCACACATTCTGTCTCAACACTGTACCCTGCAACACACATACACACGCAAACATACAATTCTTAATATTTTTCATTTCCCCTTTCGGTCTTGACATTACAATTTTTTGACAATTGCCTGGCTACAGGGTTTAAGACAGGGTGTACATTGGGGTCCAATAGACAGCTAGAGGGGATTAAAACCAGTTAGGGAAAGAAGTAATACTTGGAAATGAATGTACTGATCACTTTGGAGCTCCATTTTAATGTGTGCAAGGTGAGTCAGACCACCATATGTCATTTGCAAATTTTACTAGTTTTCTACAGGGCTGGCTGTGCTCGGACCGGGAACCCATGTTTTCTGTTTCTGCCCCTGCCTGGCTACATTTTATGCATTGGTCTGTCAACACTTTTTTTTTAAAAGTGCATTCACTTGCATTGAAATAACACATTTAATGCTGTACAGCAAAATGTCTCAAACTGCTTCCCAGGTGTACTATCAAATGGCATCGATTTATTGCTTAAATTTTTATGGCTTAGAAAGAGTGGACGCTGGGAAGTTGTTTCCGTTAGGTGGGGATACTAGGACCCATGGGCACAGCCTTAGAATTAGAGGGGGTCAATTTAGAACGGAAATGCGGAGACATTTCTTCAGCCAGAGAGTGGTGGGCCTGTGGAATTCATTGCCTCGGAGCGCAGTGGAGGCCGGGACGTTAAATGTCTTCAAGGCAGAGATTGATAAGTTCTTGATCTCGCAAGGAATCAAGGGCTACAGGGAGAGTGCGGGTAAGTGGAGTTGAGATGCCCATCAGCCATGATTAAATGGCGGAGTGGACTCGATGGGCCGAGTGGCCTTACTTCCACTCCTATGTCTTATGGTCTTATGGCCTTATGGCATTCGACATTGCGTTACATACAGATATGTTAGGATAGGTGAGCAATAGTTTTGTTAAAGAGGCGGGTTTCAAGGAGTGTCAGAAAAGCAGAGAAAGATGTGGGTTTGTGGAAAGGTTTAGGGAGGGAAACCCAATGATTAGGGCCTAAGACATTCTCACCAATCATGAATGGATGGAAATCAGAGATATGCAAGAGGTCAGAACTGGAGGAACGCAGACACATCAGACAGCTGTGAAAATTCCCCTGATTAAATATTGCAAAGTCTGAAGCATGGTTTTCAGCTCTTGCTGCAAAATCTATTCCCTGATTAATGATCTGATCCTTTCTCTGGTGTGAGATTCAGCCCCTCTATTCACCAAATGAACAATTAAAACCTGAAAAATACAACAGGTCAGGAAAATCTGCGGAGAAAAACAAGAGTTAACGTTTGAAGTCTGAGATGGTCCTAGATGTGAGATGTTAACTCTGTTTCTCTCTGCAGAAGCTGTCTGACCCACTGAGCTGCTCCAGGTTTTGTTTTCACCTCCCTCAGTTTTTTCTCTTAGCATGCATGATGGGCTAAATGGTATCTTTTGCATTGTAATAACTCAGTGATTCTGTGATGAACAGCACCAACATAAATATTTCCTAATCAATCTATGGAGAGGCATTTAGGACACACCTCTGGAACAGGTGGGGCTTAAACCCAGGTCTCCTGATACAGGGGGAAGGACATGCCACTATGTCATGAGAGCCCTCCATGTGAGTGGCACCACATAAATGAAAGTTTTTAATTTGTTTCAGTGGACTGATGTTGAATTGCCAGTTGAAAGTGAAAAATTTAGCACGGAGTTGGTGGTCTTTCTAGGCCAGATGGCTCAGATACTCACTGCCTTTGTTAACCTGAGCTTGTTTTTTTTTCCCCTTCCCCTGCAGAATTCCAACATCAGAGGTATCCCTTTCATCAGTACAGATACAAATATATTTTGGTCTACACCCAACACTGATTAAAAGTCTAACTTATTTTTCTCACACCCTCTATAAATTGCCTGGACGTTGACTTCATAATTTAACCTTTTGCAACCTATGATATTCTATAAAAGGCACGCAACACCTTTTAACACCTGTAATGAGTTTTCCTTTGCTTTGTGAGTAATAGGGTTGGATGCCTTTGTATGAGCTATCACCACAGGTCTAATTGTAGATTGCTTTCAACTGTGTTGAAATAGTGTCTAATTACTGTTGTTTGGGATTCAGAACAGATAGAAATGAAACTTCATTGACTCATAAATTTAAAATCTGAGTCTATGCAGTCAGAGGGTCCCTGGGATTCTGGTAGGTGTTATCCATACTTACAAGTGAAACAAAACCACACCATCTTCCTTTTTATGAATGGAAATTGAACATCTGAAATGATCAAACCATCCTTTTTGCATATTAACCAAAAACATTTCATACAATTCTAAAATTGATACTTTTCTTTATGAAAGTATAATTCAGTCTTGCATTCAAAGTTCCAAAACAGCACGGATATCAGTGAAGAGAAATTAAAAAGAATTACTTAAAACGAAATATAAATTATTGATTTGGACTCTGCTAGAGGGCTCAGTTTCTGGTGCAGAGCCTTAAGATTAGACCCTCAGATCCAGCATTGAGCAGACACATGTTATCTACCTGTATTCTTGAAGCCTTTAATTTCCATTCAGATCTGATCTAATCACTCCCGTTTACTAATTCAATGTAATTCTGAAGAACAGAGCCTGCACAATCCCTAGTGCACCAGCGTGTCAGCCTAGACATTTGTGCTCAAGTATCTGGGACGCATCTTGAAGCAGTCTTTTGACTCAAGGCAAAAGTAACTGGTACCCCAAACTCACAGCTGGTGAACTAATGTGAAATATTCCAGACATTGGAAATCTGAATTGAAAATGCCAAAAATACTCAGTGGGACAGGCAGTAGGATGGAGAGGGAAACAGGGTTAATATTTCACATCAGTGATGAAAACTCACGCACCTGAAGTGTTAACCGACTTTCTTAGAAAATGGGATTTTTCAACACGCACGCCATTTATGGCCCATCCTAAGTTGCTGATGAAAATGTGAACATAAACCGTGTTATTGAACCACTGCAGTCTATGTGCTGAAGATACTTCTGCAAATCTGGGAGTTAGGGAATTCCTCAATATAGACACAGTAGTCACAAAGGATTTCCTATCACTGAATCGTTTGCTATATTTTCCCATGTGTTAACCAACCACCAGTAAATCACCTGTATTTTCCAATTGATTAGTTTACATGCAGAGCCTGTTTAGGGCAATGCAAACCATCAAAGGAGAAAGACAGAAGCAGCTAAATCAAAATAAAGTTGAAATATGCTACATAATTGTAAACAAACCAAAATCCCAACATACATCAGCACCTTCAGGAACACAAAAGAATAAGTGGGAGATGGCGGATCGTAACATGGAAGCTAGAAGCAAGAGAAAGCCATTCAATTTGATCATGGCTGATCCTTCATTCAATTACTATGTTCCTAAACTCTGCCCATTCACCTTAATGTCTTTAAAATCCAAAAATCTAACTCTTGTGCACCAAATGGAAAATGTTTACAATGAGAAAGCCAGACTGACATTTCAGTGCAGTATTGAGGGAGTGCTGCATTGTGTTTGAGGACCATTCTTTGGATGAAACATTGCTGAGGCCTTAGCTCCTAGTACACATGAATGTAAAGGATCCCATGTCACTATTTTGGAAGAAAACAGGGTGCTCTCCCCGGTGTCCTGCCAGTATTTATTCCTCAATCAATATCACAAAAAAGCTTATCTGGATGTTGACATGTTGCTGTTTGTATGAGTTTGCTGTGTGCAAATTGGTTTTTGCAATTTCTGTATGATGTCAGTCTTCGAAAATAAGGTCCCTTTAACAAAAACAGCTCCAAAGTTGGATGAGAGCAGGTGATGCTCATTAGACTCTTTATATAAGAGTTGAATTCTCCACTTCCAACTTTATTTTGATTTCGCTGCTTCTGTCTTTCTCCTTTGATGGTCTGCATTGCCCTAAACAGGCTTTGCATGTAAATTAATCAATTGGAAAACACAGGTGATTTTCTGGTGGTGGGTTAACACGTGGGAAGATGTAGCAAGCGATTCAGTGATAGGAAAGAAAAGGTTCAGTTGTATATGAGAGTGCTTCTAGATGTAAAAGAAAGAAAAAACGTTGAAATCTTCATTGCGCATGTCGGGCTTTGCATGTAATTTGATTAGTTAGAAACAGGTGATTTATTGATGGTGGATAATAGAGGAAAAGTACCATGGATGATTTGGTGGTGGGAAAAAAAATGCTGGATTCTTCCCCACTGGGGTCTTGGTTTCTGGACAGGGAAAGTAGGGAAAGATGGGAACTGGTGTTTGTACGAAGCTTTGCATTTACAAACAAGCTCTTTTGCTACACCTTTATCAACATATGGACATTGACTTGTTAAACACATAGCAACACTGACTACACTTCATACCCTACCTTGAGGAAACCCCTTATTCGTCAATCTCCAAGAATTTGTGATTCCAGGTTGGACCTGCCAAGTCACCTGAGCGCACACAAATCGTGATGCCCAGCAGGCATGGGACTCACTTCAAGGGACTGACAATGACAAAAACATTAATAAGAGAGAAGTATATCTCTGGTGACAGAATATAGGGAACAAAGAGACATAATCTTAAAATAAGAATGTGGCCATTCGGGAATAAATTAATTGAGGGGATGGTGAGATTGTGCTGTGAGGGAAGATTAAATTGACAGGTCTTTATTCTCTCGAGTTTAGAAGAATGAAAAGTGAACTTCATTCAAAGTTATTACAGGATTCTGTTGTATGTGAAGTTAATTTAAATCTGCACCAGTGCTCACAATTTCATACTTGGACTGAAGCTGGGTCTGCATCTCACCACGTGGTAAATTCTTCACCACCATCTTCTTTTAAGAATAAGTATCTACTTAGTCTAATTTGGTTGAGGAAAAACGTTTCCCAATCCACCTAGAAGAGGCTGTTGTATTGAACAAGAACTAGCTTAGAGCATATTAAGCATATTAATTACGAGTTACATTGATATGACAAGCGTTGTTACAGAGACTACAAGGCTGCACCGAGATCTTAAGCTGTTCTCCCCACAAGTCCATTTGGCATCATCGTAATGGGTGGGCTTATAGCACCTCTCTGAATTAACCCTTTTATCAGACCCTATACAACAGGCTCAACAAGGTAAATGTAGTATTTTTCCTCTGACTGTTAGGTCTAGAATCAAGGGTCACAGTCTCAGAACAAGGGACAGGACATTTTGGACAGAGATGAGGGGGAATTCTTTTACTCAGAGGTAAATCTTTGAAATTAGTTGCCACAGGAATTGTGGAGGATCAGCCATCGAGTACGTTCAAGGCAAGATGCGTGGATTTTTGGAGACAAATGATGTCAGTGAATTTTGTGCGGGAAAATGTTGAAGCTGATCAGCCATGAATATTGAATGGTGGAGTGGATTTAAGCAGCTGAATGGCCTACATCTCTTGTTTATTGTGTTTTAAGTAGAGAAACAGAATAGACCCATCAAATAAGTGCTTTTTTCATGCAAAGTTAGTTAAAATCTAAAACACTCCCATCCTCAGGATGTGAATGTTAAAGATCAAACTGAATGCTGAAGGGTGAAATTTTTTTTTCATGAGGTAAGATTATTGAGGTACATGGGTTAAATGGAAAGCCAGGTATGGATCAGTCACACACAACTTGATCAGCCAAACAGCCTTGGAAGGGGATGATTGGCCTCCCCCGGTTTCCACAACCACTTCCTAGATTCACTTGAAATATGTCAAGTGCCCGCCTTCTCCAGCTGGCATTGGGTAATTTTCCAACTGACAATCACGTCATAACTTCGGGCATTGGTCAGTTTCACCGTCGATCAATGCATCTTTGCTCCGCCCTGCCTTTGTTGACAGGCGAGGCCCCGCCCAGCAGGCAGTTTCAGTCTCTCCCCTCAATTGTACCCATTCGCTGTTACAAAGATACATTTCGATGGGACTCCTGTACTGAATGCTCAGCGCTAGCCGTAAGTAGCAGTTTTAATAGAAAACAAGAAGAGTATTTAAAACCTGTTCATTTTATTTTAATTCAAGGCGAATCAAAAGGTTTTTTTTGGAGGGGTGGAACCAGTCCCTGTCAGTTACCTCGCTGGCTGGCTGGCATTGCTGTACTCTCAGATGGGCAACCGGAGATTTTAGTCCCTGAGGCTGTGGTTTCAGGTTTATTCTTTAATCTTACGGCTCCAGCAAGTAATGTCATTCGATTAGATTTATGGGTTTATTTAGGGTGTAGGGAGGGAACGTGCATGAGTTTAACACGGTGATTTTCTTTGTTTATTTTTAAATCATGCGAAGTTTCTTACCCCGGATACTGCCTTTTGATCATTCAAGTCTTGTCCGTATGATTTAATATCGATATGGTCATGGTTACTGGGGAAAAGTGAAGTTACTGCTGTTTAGGAAGAGTTAGAATTATGGTAATCGAAAATAAATTAAATATTCCCATTTTTGCAAAACAGCTATGTAACCGCCAAAATGGGTGTGTTTGAGAAATATACAGTAGAAACGACGGGGAAAGTGTCATTCGGCAGGGGGCCTATCATATTGCTTCAGTGACGATTTACTTATCTCTGACCGCTTGGTCAGGAGGTCCGAGCCGAAATAGTTACTGAAATTTTGTTCATAATACCGATGGTGTGAACTCCGGTGGACATTGCATCTATCTTTTACACACAAGACCCCAGGGTGGATGCTGAAAAAATGTTACTCCCGGTGGGAGAGACCAGAACCGGGGAGATACAGTTTTTTTTTTTAAAAAAGACTCCCATTTAACATGAAGATGTGATATTCTGTCCCCTCATTAGTCTTGAAATTCTCTTCCCCATAAAGCAGTAGAAGCATTGTTACTGAAGTTATTCAAAGCAGAGTTAGATTTTTGATAGGGGCAAACGGAACGGTAAAGTTGAGACCGCAACCGGACCTGCCATGATCTTTACCGATGGTCGAGCAGGCTAGAGAGGCTGAAAAGCCTTCGCCTTTTCTTATTTTATACGTATGTGCCTACGAATCGTTGAGGATGGGAATGCCAGTCATGGTTGAATAGCATGTTGACAGTCAGATTTTTCGACTCCCGTGTGAAGAGTGAGAAACCAGGCTGTGGTTGTGGAAGGGTTGTCACTAACTGAAAACCTACTCCAGTGCCATCAATATCTTCAGGATAGGAGAACAATAGATACCCACCGAATGTTGTGGCTTCACGAAAAAAATACTTTCAGAACTCCTTGGAAAGGGTTTCATCTCTGACGCCCAATCCTTGGGGATATTAGTTAATCTCTAATGTAGTCCGAGTAGAAATTGAGGATTTATTTATTATTTCAATTAAGCAGGTTAGTGAGTTCCAGGGGATCAGCTAATTTTCTGTATTTTTTTAAAGAAAGTATGTTTGTAGCGAACTCTTCACAGTCCGACTGTTGTTCACGGGTTGAGTCAATGATAGGCTGACGTTCCATGGAATACAACCATCACAACGCAGAGCTGACGTTTAGTGCCCCCTGCTGGTTCTGCGACTGTGCAGTTAACTTGATTCCCCCTTCCTAATATCCATTCACGTTTTCATTCCTCAGATATTTAGACAAATCTACAGAGAGGGCACTCTGCCCACTGTGTGCGCCAGAGGAAAGCTTAATCCTACTTTCCAGCACTTGGAATATATGCCTGGAAATTGTGAGTTTCAGATGTATACTCTGGACCTTTTTAAATGAGTTGAGTGTTCCTGACTCCACTCCAGGCAGCGAGTTCCAGACCCCTGCCACCCTCTGGATGAAAACGGATTCCTTGTTCTCCCTCTAATCCTACCGATCACTTTAAATTTGTGCGCTCTAGTACAGCAGTCAGAGCTGACTCTCCTGCTTGCTGATGATGACATGATGATTGCCTATTCAGGTGGATATTCAGGACTCCATTTAGGTGTTTGAAGCTGAGCTTTCCTGAAGACCCGGCTATAATCCGTCACTGTGCAGCAGAAACAGGGACAACATTCATTTCATTACTGTCTGCATGTTTGTGAGGTGCAAAAATAGCAGCTCCCTTTTTCCACACTGCACTTCGAAGTAGCTCGGTGAAGTCTTTTGAAATGATTCCTAAAGATACAGAAAGCTGCAGGAATGCAAGAATATCTTTGTTTCTGACAATCTCAGTATCTTGTACTCTTATCAGTTACGGTGATTTCCGGCTGTGATGCTGATATCTGTAACTAAAATATTCTAGCTTTCTGCCGAGGATATTGGTGCAATGGAGATGAAGCTGTGAGCTGGTTTGACTTAAGTATGTGGTCTTTTTAGATTGCAGTTGGATTATAAACGGTCACTGGTCATGTTTCAGGGACATGACTGAGATACTGTCTAAAAAGTGAACATGAGATAACAAGGTGTAGAGCTGGACGAACACAGCAGGCCAAGCAGCGTCAGAGGAGCAGGAAAGCTGATGCTGCTTGGCCTGCTGCGTTCATCCAACTCTTCACCTTGTTATCTCAGATTCTCCAGCATCTGCAGTTCCTACTATCTCTAAAAAGTGAATATATTGCTTTTTCTCTTTGACAATGTTTTTTCTTTGGCTAATGTTATTCCCTGTCCATCTGGTGGACTACATTCTTGCTGGTTCCACTGGCACTTTCTGGCCTGACACTTCACCTAGATTGTCACGTTCCATGTTATTTGGAATCCAGGACAGTGAGTGTGGGCACATTATCTGGTCATATTGGCACCTGCAAAAACAGTTTATACAGTGCCTTTGATGAAATGAGACATCCCAAGGCTCTTCACAGGACAATTATAAAACAAAGCAACACTATAAAACATAGTATTATGAAGTAAGGGGAAGCAGTCACGTGGTTAAAATCGATGGACTAGCAATTCTGAACACCAAGCCAATGTTCTGGGGCCACCAGCTCCCATTCCATAATAACAGGTGGTGAAATTTGAATTCGGTAAATTCTGAAGTAAAGAGATGGTCTAATGGGCACCACTGTCAATTGCCATAAGGACCCATCTGGTTCACTTTTGTCCTTTTTTATTATTAAAGGAAATTTGCCATCCTAATCTGGTCAGGCCTGCATGTGGCTCCTTGACTATTAACTGTCCTTTGGGCAATAAATTTTGGCCCAGCTAGTGATGCCCACACTCCCATGAACGAATATTCAAACAACAAAATTAGGAACCTTAAGGCAATATTAGGTCAGATGGCTGAAAGCTTGGTCAAATTCTTAAAAATGGCCTTAAAGAAGGAAGATAGAGAGATGGAGAAGTAAAGTAAGGGAATTCTCGAGCTTGGGATTCAAGCAACTTAAGTTGCAACCCCCAATGGTGGAGTGATTTAAAATTTGGAATATGCACGAAGCCAGAATTAGGTGAGTGCAGACACCCCAGAGCCTTGTGAGGCTGGAAGAGATAGGGAGGGGAGAGGCTGGGTTTCCGCAGTCAGGAGTGTGCAATTTAAAAGCAAGGCCAAGGCTAATTCTGGCATTGCCCGATCTCTGCATAGCAGACATTCCAGCAAGTTTCCTATGTATGCAATGAAAACCCTGGCTGAGATTTTGTGTTTCTCAGTAAACTGAGGATAATCAAAGCTACATAGTAGCATGTTTACCATTATTGAATTGGGTTGACTTGGTACATCTGCAAACTGTAGCTGGTATGTTGGCTCAGGATTGCACTAAATGATGTTTAAATCAGCAGTATTTTAATTAATCAATTGCTTAAATTTAATAAATTAAGTGCAGTGAGATTCATGAAATCATACAGAATAGAAAAGGCCCTTAGGCCCATGTGGTCTTTAATTTTTTTATTTCAAAAATATTCTTTATTCATAAAAATACTTTGTGCATATATACATAGTCATAAATGCAGTTCGGTTCTGTGCAGTAGCATGTCAAGGAAGGAAACAAATATTGGAGTTTGACTCTATTCAAAAACCAAAGACCTCTTACAGATACAAGACTATATTTACACACATTAATGCCAAAGCTACGCTTGACCCAATTTTCAGCGTTAGGCCCACAGCTTTGACTGTTATATTTAAAATGCTCATCCAAGTACTTTTTAAAGGTTGTGACAATATGGGTGCAGATCATTCCATTGATATGAGTTCAAATTTGCACTTTGTTCCTGATGGTAATCTTGGATGAATAACAGGCTAAGCTTATTGTAACCAATAACATTGTTTGAAATACTACAAAGGGCCCTCATCAGTCTTAAGCTGTTGATTGAATTGTAATTCACTTCGCAAAATAAATCTAATCTTTCTGTAGATAATAGTTTTTCTTCTGGAGGGACCACCTTGGATGCTTACAGGTTTAACAAAAGATGGTCCTGATTTTACCCTTCAACTCCTGGCAAGTCCAAAGAAATTTTGAAATCCAGAGTTTGCTAATTTTGTTAGTTCCCAGCTTGTCCACTGCTGAAATACTGCCCTAAAGATTGAACACATTTTGAGGGAGTGCAGAGGCAGATGCATTTTGTGATCAGGATCGTATTTAACAAAAACCACAATCAACAAATAACATAGTCAACTACTAATGTAGCAAAGAAGTTCTTGGTGGGAAGAATTTGGAAAGTGAACAAGCACTGTGAAGGAAAATGGTCAAAAGCAAAGTTAAATAACTAGACTTCATGGAATTTTGAAGTTGGGGAGATGACGGAGTTTAAGGGACATGATGACTGAATGTTGAGATACTACTTATTTTGTATAGGAAAAGGAGAAGGTCATTCATTCATGTTCTTCTGCCATTCAGCTGGATCAGAATTGATTTGTATCCTAACTCAATCTAGGGCCTCAGTTCCAGAACTCACGGTGCCCTTGCCTGACAAAAATCTACCAATGTTTCAAAACTTTAAAGCTAACTAGCCTGGATAGCTATTTAAGGAGGGAGCCCCAGAATTTCACTATCTTTTGTGTGAAGAAGCGTTTCCTACATCACCCAAAACAACTGTATGTCCTCTTGGTATTGGAAATACCCCACAAGAGGAAATAGTCTCTATCAAACCTACCTTTTTTTTCCCAAAATCACCCTAAATGTCTCAACTAACAGAATGGGGAAATAGAAACCATGGAAACATTCAAGACAGAAGGAGTAGGTCACTTGCCCATTGAACTTCCTCAACCACCCAGGTAGATCGTGGATGATTTTCTACCTCAGTGTCATTTTCCTTCATTTCCCCACAATATTCCTTGATGTCTGTCTTGAACATAATCAATGATTGAGCTTCCACAATCCTTTGGGGAAAAGAATTCCAAAGATTTTATATCCTCTGAATGAAGAAATTTCTCTTCATCTAAGTCCTAAATGGCCTACAATTTTCTTTTATTCATTGGGATTTAGGTGTCACTGGCTGGAGCAACATTTACTGCCCATCTCTAATTGCCTTTGTGAAGGCGACAGTGAGCTACCGCCTTGAACTGTTGTAGTCCTGGGGTTTAGGAACACCAACAGTGCTGTTAAAAAGGGATTTTCAGGGTTTTGACCCAACAAACATGTAGGGAGAGCGATATAGTTCCAACTTAAGATGGTTTGTGACTTGGAGCTGAACTTGCAGGTAGTGGTATTCACGTACATGTACTACTCTTATACACCTAAATGGTAGAGGCTGCAGGTTTGGAAGTGTCTGTTGAAGAAGCTATTAGTGATTTGCTGAGACTGCGTCCCTGGTTCTAGAATCTTTCAACTAGGATAAAAATCCTGCTTGGCTCAACAGGATTGATGCAATGTAAGAATATTGTCTGTTTCGGTAAGATTACTGCTCAGTCTTCAACTCTAGACCGTACAGGCCCAGAATTCTCATTGGACAATCCTATCATGCCAGGAATCTTTGAGGCAAGTGCAGTTGGGCAGAAATTGCCAACAGAGAGGAGCAGGTTACGAATGCTGTCTATCTCTCAGGATAGATGATGTTCAACTGATAGAATATTTGGAACAGGCAGGAGGGGAGAGTTTGAATATGAGTAATGTCAGATTGTGTACACATATGACACTGATCACCCACCAAGTCCTATGGTTCTTTTTATGGTCCTTTGTGCCTTCACAAAGCGGACCCAGCTCGGCAGGTTTTCGATGACTGGTTGACTTCTATGTCAGGGTGCCAGATGTAGAAGGAAGAGTTTGGATTTTTTCTTGGTTCAGTGGGATATCCCCATCACAAACATATGAGATTGGCTGGCAGTACGTCAGGGTGGGACTTCGATAATGACAAAGTTAAAGTGTTCTCCTTGGATGACAGAAAGTGATGAGATGACCTACTAGAGTTTGCAAGACGAGTGAGAGGTTTTGGTGAAGTAGACAGAGAAGATCCTGAATGGTTTTGAGAAGAAAGGATGTGAAAAGAATGTTTTTTTTCTTGCGGGTGAGTCCAGAAGTGGAGACTGCTGATTTAAGGGTCTTAATAAATTACGGGTCACCTTTTTAGGACAGGTAAGAATTTTTTCGGTTGGAGGCTACTGGGAATTCAGAACTCTGTCTTGACAGTGGAGACTACAGTTAAGGTAGATTCTGTTAGGCAAGGGAATCAGAAGTTATTGGAGGTAGACAAAATGTAGAATTCAAAGTACAAAATGATCAGCCACCATCTTATTGATTGGAAGATGCTTGAGTGGCTAAATGGTCTACCTCTGCTCCTAATTCGTCTGTACGTATGTTTATAAATCTATTCTCTCTGTGATTTGATAAAATGGATTCAAAATCATTGTCAAAATTTTATAGGGGAAAGAAGGAAATATATTTTCATTCATTTTCTTGGGAACTGGAACACTAATTGTAAAGGTGATGGAAGACGATTTCAGAAATAATTTTAAAACCAAGTTGGATAAGGGACCTAGTTATGACCAAATGTGAGGATCAGCGCAGGCAAATTGGTGTGCATGGGCTATTACTGTCTGTATGTTTCCACAATACCACTTTAATGTGAACACTTGGCTTAATTTGAAAAGCAAATGAGACCTCTGTGCCTGAAATTAAAGACAAGCCACCTGCTACAAGTTGGCAAAACTATCCTGGGAGATGACAGAAGCAGTGTCTCATTACATATCCCTTGGCCAAGTCCATTGGGCCTAAGTTGCTCAACTTAATCCTTTTAAAGTGCAAGTCACTGTATAACAGTCATGCAGAGCTCCTGTTTTTATGCCATTGCATCTCTTCCCTACCCAATCTCTTTGCTGACTTTTGCTAACGGTGTCAGTAAGGTGGGGCACTTTGGAGCCTGCATTATTGCACAGAAAAAGGTGAGATGAGGTTGAGAGCTGAGGAGGATAAAAATGCATTGGACTTTTGAGTGTTGGTACCTGAAACATGCTGCTATTCTGTCGTGGACTAAACTTTCCCATGATGGGACAGCCAGCCAATCAGGATACTTGTGTTGCATCAAAGTTAACTCTTACCCACCTGAGTAAACAGGAGCTCAGAAGTATCAATGCTATTAGTTGCCAGAAGTTGTGACGGAGGGATTATGAAGACAAAGTATAGATTAGACTTTATTTCCTCAGGTCATGTCATCCTTGGTATGATTTTCACCAATGCAGCTTTGAGAAGTGACTGGGAATCAAAATTCCTTTATTCAGCAAGGCAAAGAGTTAATTTTGACATGATAAATGATTGGCATTATTGGCTGGGGAAGGTTGATTCTGTTAGTGCAGTCAGTTTCCCTTATGGTGAACCTGTGTACACTTCTAAATTAGTGAGGCAAACTAGGCAGAAATCTGAACTGAAGTTGAGAACTAAAGTTCTACTTCAATATTTTGTGGGATTATAGAGCAATACACAAGTGGGTTTAGCAGGACTTTATACAAAAAAAAGTGTCCTGAATTCTCAGTCTTTCTTCTGACACCCACACTGGGATCTAACTTTGGCGTCAAGTCCAAAAGGTTACATCTCATCAGCATCACCCGGAAGGTAAATGTCAACAAGCATCTAATTCAGGAAACAACCACCTAATATCAATCAGAAGTAGGAATCCTAGACAACTCTGTCTGTGCCAGTCTGTCCTTTGTACAGTAGGAGTTCAATAGTCCCACTCCAAGTATTGTCCCAGTTGAAATTAGTTGATCCAGTGATTGAACATACACTTTATGCCCTGTACACTGCTTCTCAATTTTGGCATGTTGCATCTCCTCAATTTTAACTGCCCCACCACATTTAGAGCTGCCTAACTCCTAAGCACTGAAATTTTCTCCCTAAACAGCTCTTTTAAGACCTATTTCTTTGAACAATATTTTGCATTAATATCATTTTATGTGGCTCAGTATCCAAATCCGTTTGATTTTGCTCTGTGAAATGTCTTGGAGATTCACAGCTGTAGTGCAGGATATAGCTGAGTCATGGGGGAGAGAAGTTTGAAATAACAGATAGGGACACTTCCCTGCAGCAAGTATCTCACGTTACTTGACTATCAAGGCTACATTGGAGCAGGTATAGAAGGTACATTTCCTGTGCAGTACTGTGGTAATGTTATCAATAAAAGAGCTTACAAAGACAAAGAAGCTTTGTTCCTGTGCTTAATGAAGTAGGTTATTTCCAATGAGAGCTGGAACCCGCTAGGACATTTTACTTGTGTGAAGTGCATCGATACCCTCAGGCCACTTCTTTCAGTGACTGATGTTCAGGGCTGGTGCAATGCTATGGGATTCTGACCTTGAGAATATTTTATTCCTTGATTATTATATTAAAACACAGCCTTCCTCCTTGCAAGGCCATCAGTGATTAATCAAAGTGAATGTGTTGTAATGAACTGAATCAAGCTGAAGCTCTGTGTGCTTGATGCTTGCTTGCTAAAAAGGAGGGTTGACAAAACATTCAATTATCTGTAAAATATTTTGAAACAACCAGTTCAAAGTTACTCAGGTTCTCCGAGTGTTTTTGTTTCCTCAAGGGTTTTTTATTCAAACAACTATAAAGCCAAGAAGAGTTTAAAAATTTGAAAGGATGGGACAGGGTACGTAGAAACAGGCTGTTTGCAATAGTTGAGATGTCAAGAACAAAAGCTAAAATTAAACATTAAAAGATTCGGAAAAGGCAGCTAGCAAAAATATTTTACAAATAAAATTCCTAAGTGTGTGGACTTCATTTCCAGCATTAGTGGCTGAGGCATGTTAACTCTGAAGACTGGATGGGGGATGAAGAAATAGAAGGTTGGTAAAGGCAATTGGAGCAATTTGTCTAGAAGTAAATGCTGACCATGGACTTAAACTGACCAAATAACTGGTTTCCATGTTTTGATTTCTATGAATTAAAACTTCTGATAACAGAACCTTTCATGAGTTGTGCACATCAAGGTGAGGAATGTTAGGAAGTGGAACATGAATTCCTCCTTTCCCTGCTTTTGCCTAAAGCAATCTGCTATCTAGATGAAGACTTTATGCTCTTCACCCCTGCATTATATAATTTACCTACTGAGAAAACCTGTCATGCTGCAGGAAGTTCGGATATAAAGCCAACACACAGCAGGGAAGGCTCTGATTTGACCTCTAAATGACAATATCTAAAAAAATGTGTCTGATAAAGTGATCCATGATCATCTTTATCATGCTATGCTGGACTTTTGGGATTTTTCTAGACTGACTGGGTACTTAATACCCATAAACAAGCATTGAGACCCATGATAATATATTTACTAAGCACAAACCAATACTGGTAACAAGCATGCAATTTGGGAGACTAGATTCCAGATGCATTGTGTGGAAAAACTAGCACAACATGTATAAGTAAACTCAATCTCTCTAGCGTGAACTTATCTCCACGACAAGTGGACACCCCTCTGACTTTCTCAGTTATGCTGTGTACTGATACCTACAAGCTTCCAAATTTTCCCAACTCTTTGTGGTACCTGCACCTTCCTTAAGCAGCAAGTTTGCCTCAAAGTCAAGACAGTTGTCAGTTCAAGTCCAGCTCCAGCTCCAAAAACTGAGCAAATGACCTAGGCAAATCCCACTGCAGAAGTGAAAAAGTTCAAATGTCCGTCGGACAACATGATTACTCTGCCTCTTCCAGGGGATGTTAAAAGATCCCAAAGCATAGGTTGGAGAAGAGCAAGGAGTTGGTCCAATGCTCTTCCCTTCCCTAACATAATTGATCATTTATCACATTGCTGCTTGTGAAATCTTGCCTTCTCTTTCTAAACAAAATAGGTATCATGTTTGCCTACATTCAATGCACTTCATTGTAGGTGAATTGTTTTGAGATGTTTGAGTGATATGAGAAACTACAGAATTCATGATATTATCAGGTGTCCCAATGATTGATTTAAATACTTTGCAGTTTTATAATTGCCCAAATCTAGCAAGATAGTTACTCAGTGATCGATGGTCTGGTTGAATTTTGAAATCTCTGCATTAAAAGTTAGACTTCTCAGTCTGCATAGGCCTCATTTGCATTTAACCTATGAAAGGGGTGACTGCAGGATGACAGCTGCCTGCAATAGTATTGTGCCAACTAGGTCCACTTCAGGCAAGTGAAAACAAAAGTGTACATGGATTTTTATTTTTTAGAAACATCGATTAGGACAGGGTTTGATGATCTCCACCCAGCCACATTTGAGCATATCTGAAAAACTCCTAAAATAAAAACTATTAGGAGCCCCAAAAAGAATATTTAGTTGTTCCAAAACCAAATACTTGGTAAACTGTCAAGTGTATCTGGTAGAGTGTATAATTTACATACAAAATTTCAGCACATGTATTTTATTTATTATCAAATGGAAAGGAAATTCAAAAATGAAATAGACCTAACCCTGAATTATTTGACTTTACTAACTATATAATTTTGTCATTTAATGCCTAAGCAAATTAACTTAAATAAGAACATAGTGCTGTAAATACTCAGCAAGTCTGGAAGCATCTGTGGTGATTGAAACAAAATATGCCACTTTAATTCTGACTAAAAATGTTTAGTGTTTCTCTCACCCCAAATGCTGCCAGGTAAGTATTTCCAGCACTTTGCATTCTTATTTCCGATATCCAGCATTTGCAATATTCTGTTTGCATTTTAAATATTGACTTTGATCTAAGTATCTCAAATTAATTTATATAGCTTGTGATTAAAAAGTTGGCATTTTGTAGCACTTTCTGAATAATTCATTACTAGTTAAATTAACAGCGGTAATGGTCACAACCATAAAATCTATTCCACAAACCTAAGGCATTATCAATATTCATAGTGACTACAAAACTCAAACAGATTTACTTAGAGCACAATCATGTTTATCATCAATCATTAGCCTGTAGTCCCCACAATGAAAAAAAGACAACTTTACATGACTTAATTTATCTTTAGGCTTTGTTTCATGTTAATGCAATCTAACTGGAAAAGGCCAGGGGCAGCAGGTGAGAAGTTAATGAACTGTACGTGGCTCCGAAACTGCAGACTGCTGACCCCTGAAAGGCTAGGAAGAACTTTACAGTTCCTTTTCTAGTTTTAGTCTAGATTTCCTAGAATGAGCACAGACCCATGTTGAGCAAAACAAGGTTGCCTAATGCCTATTTCACGCAAGTTCTACTGATGTTATTGCAAGAGATTGAGCAAAACAAAACACACTGACCAAAGTTAGGTTTCACTAGCCCGTGCCAGTTTTCAGCCTCCCCACCCACTGTTTAATCTGGAGCCAAATTATAGTCATTTTCTTTTATCTGTATCTGGGGAATTTTATTTCAAAAGTGCAATGACTGATGAGGCAGAGGTGGATGCAATTATGATATAATTATTGCTTCTGTGCTACAAGCTAGAATGAGAAGAAATCCTACTAGTTATCATGTTGCTTATGGCCATGCAGTGAGAACAAGTGCAACTAATGGGCACAGCAACTCCAATTACTTGCCTGCATGGTATCTATATTCTGACAGGTCAGTTTGGTGGTAATGCTATCTTCCACATCTAATTGCTTTGAAGACACTGCTCTTTATTGCCGCCCCTCCATGTCTGCTGGTTCTGAGATGGCGTCTACAAGTCCTAGGGACTAGTCTGTTCCAAGTATTCTGTCTGCAATCTGTCGAAGCTCTCTTGTGCATTATAGATGTTGGTGTAAATTATTCATTGCATATCGTTCCTTAATGCGATGTAATTTGGTTCAGAAAAATCATTTCACAATATTTGATACGTGCTTTAACAGAGCTGGGAAGTCCTCATGCCTCATCACCAGCCACATCTCTCTGAAGTACATGGTGCTATAGTTATTGAGATTAGCAAACTCCAAAAGACTGGGGATTAAAAAGATAAACTACTCTCACAGCTCCATATCTTGCTTAGAGCTGCATTTATGTCCAGGAGAAGTGGAAATAGAATCAGCAACACAAACTGCACTCCATTTCTTGGGAGAAAGACTGAAGCAATTCCAATGTCAAGAGTCCATAAGCAAGAAAAGACCCTGCACATGGACTGAGGGTACTTCACAATAGTCAATGCCTGGTGATTTTATTTGTGCAAAATATCGTCATGTGGAGATGTGATAAAAGGCTGAAAGCATGATATCTACAAAGCCTGACCTTGGAGGCTTTGTCAAATTTACATTGGAACTGTCAGTGTTTAGGCTGGTGAAAGCTGAATGATCATTTGGCCAGTTAAACTAATATTGGAACTGCTGCTGAATTGACCTACGTTGGTTATACTGTGAATAAGTTCTAATTAACGCTGCCATTCAAGCACAAGCAAGTGCATGTTGCACTGATGTTCTGATTTGTCTTGCTACTTGACATCAATTTTCTAACATGTTGGCCTAGGATCAAATATTTAGTATCTTTACCTGGATTTAATCCCCTGCTAGTAGTCATGGGGTAAGGTTGGTGGCATATTGTCAGATTCTTTGCTGACCTCATCTACAAAATGCCCATCAATTTATCAGGTGTGACGTTGGGGAAAATTCACTACTTTAACTTAGAATAACATGGGAAGTATTTCCTGAAAGGTGGAGATCCAATCAATCAATTATCATTTCCCACCTCCATAGTTTCGTAATTGTGGTATTTTTGAAAGTATGGTTACATCGTACAGTGGCCGAAGAATTTTTGTCTGAGCATTGATTGTGTTTGGAATTCTCTTCCCAGAGTGGTGTGGCAGGGCTTTTGCACATTTTTTTTAAGGCAGAAGTAGCTTCTTGACTAATGAAGGGGTCAATGATTATCAGAGTTAGTCAAGAATGCAAAATTGATGGCTCAATAGGATCAACCATGATGTTACTGGATGCCTAAGGGCCTAAATGGCCTATAGCTAGTAAATTGTTTGTTCATATGTGGATTAAAGATGTTTGATATCTGGAAAACAACTTTAGCCTATCACAGCTTATCTTGTGTTGCATTTCCAGTGAGATTTAAAAGCTCTCAAACTTTACTCTACTAAAGAAATATTTACTGCACTGTTAAGCTTGTGATCTGGATTTGAGTTAACAGATCAAAAATACATTGGTGCAGTTTACAAATTATCTTGTGACCCTTAGGCTGGTGTACAAAGCATGGATAAAATTGCAAGATTTTCAGTACTTCGCACTGACATTTAATGACATCTTCAGGAAATGGTGTGGGTATAGATGATAGATGATAGATGTTATCAACATTAGGTTTGGTGCTCATCAAATCTAGGGGCTAGAACAAACATTAATGGAATCCTCCAGTATGCAAAGAATGGCAACAAAGGGTAACGTGGCAATGTAGGTTAGCAAAACTGTTCTGTTCAGACATGATGCAGCAACTTTTACTAATTGTCATCTCAGTTTTACAATCCTCCACTGACATCTTTTTTAATTGTTCTCTACATTTTGAGTGAGAAAATTCCTGTCTGTAAAGGCAATCAAGCAGAAATTTAGAAGTAGTACCTCACGAAGCTCAAGCATTTTCATTTAACCCCCACAACCAATTTATTCCCTTTAACTGTGAAATTCTGCAGGTGTCTTTCATGTTAATGTTTTACTGTTGTCGTTATTTGATGGAATGTATTTTCTTCAGCTCTAGTCACCCTTCTTGTGACGTTTAATCCTTGGCTTGAATTCTGGCACTGTGCACTCTGCATAGTTCTGTCCGAACCAAAGTCCTAGAATTTGTCTGGCTTGCCTTGGGAGGAAGTTGTTGGGATAAGATTATATACTAAAGAATGGAGCAGAAACTATTTTGGTGTCAGATGAACTGTGAATTCACAAAAAAAAAAAAAAAATCCTCTTCTTGGCTTTCACTAAAATACTTTAATTGAGTTAGACATCTGCCAATTCTTGGTGTGTGATATGCCAAAGATCAGTAAATTGTTGGAATTTTATTTTGAATATCCCAATGTTCAGCACAGAGTAGCCAAGCTTGCAAGATTCTTGGGAACGAAACACAAGTTTCCTCCCATCAACTACTTCCCAGTGGGACAGGATGAAATCTGTATTCATCAGGTGAATGCAAAGCTAGAAAACTTTGTTGTGTACCCACTTTATGCTCAACACAAAAGGAGGATATACATATGATAGACAACATTCAACAGAGGTACATCAGTTTGGCTGTGTTGATGACAACTTGCCTCCTGGGTCAGGAGTTGTGGGTCTCAGGTCATGTATCTATAAGCCGAGGACTCAAAATGATACTAAGGTTGTTGGAGATGTCATTCCCATGGACAAGACTCCATATCAATCAACTCAAAAGCAATTGTGTCACCGCAACAAACCATTAAAAAGTAACAAAGCCCCAATCGTTCACGTTGACTTTAGTTTTTTATAAAAAACAAAACATAAAAAGTTTGGAGTATCCCTAGATGGCATCCCTCCCTTTAACACAAACCAGCAAGCAAAGGCTTGTTCATTGCACTGCTGTTCTAAGATGCTGCTGATGCAGAATTGTTTACCTATCTAGTAATCATTGTATTTGTGATTCATTGGTTGAGGAACTTCTGAAAGCTTTTCGCAAAGTGGTAGATTTCCATAATTGACAAAAGCATTTCTTTTTAAACTGAGTTCTACTTAGGGAAACTGTTAAAATACAAAATTGTAATCACCCTGTGGCTTCTTGCGTAAGACTCCTGCCAAACAAGGGATAGTTACTGGACTGTCTGGCCACCAAACAAGTATTGGTAGAAAGTGTATTCCATTGAGCATGGATGTATCTTTAGAAGAGACAGCACTTGTCCAAATATTATGCTTACCAGAATTAGATTTTTCTTAATTAGTTAGCAAGCTGATACCAGGCTATATTGAGGCTTGTGCGCTTAAGATAAGATTCCTCTTAAAACACTGAAGGACTTATGATCTAAGTTTTACATGATGTTGTTAGAATAGTGAAGTAAATTTAATATTGTATTTGCATTCAGTTCTTATTGTATTTGTAATGCAATTCATATCAGATTATTGACTGTACTGAATTTTGCAGACAGGGACTTTGACTTTGGAGTGTTCACCATTTCCGTGAACTGTGGAAAATGCCCTGTAGGTATTCTTACATTCTGATAATGGGGAGACAAATCCCCTTTTCGGCTAACTCTGGTTGCAGGTCAGTGTTGTGATTGGCCACATCTTTAAATTTGACTCCAATACAATCTGAAGTGAAAAATCCTGAAAATACAACAAAATGAAAGATAACACGCAGTTTAAGATTTCAGATGGAACCCTTCAACGGATTTCCAAACTGTTCTCATTCTTTTCTGAAGCTCATTAGTCTCTTTTGTTATCTTTCTGTGTCTCTGGTCTTATAGGTATTATTATGGCCATTCCTTGGGTGAATGGAATCAAGGTATGTGAGCAGGCTTTTCAGTTGTGATCTGCATAACACTGTAATTAGTTTTGCCTATACTTGACATCCACAAATAGATCTATCAGCAACACATGCCAACATAACATGCCTCACAACATCAAGCACCCAGGTTTGATTCCACCTTCAGGCACCTGTCACTGGAATTTGCACATTCTCCCCATGTCTGTTGGGATTTTCTCCCACAATTCAAAGATGTGCAGGCTCAGTGGTATAAGCCATGCGAAATGCAGGGTTACAGGAATAGGTTAGGGGGGTGGGATGCTCTTCAGAAGGTCGGTGTAGACCTGATGGGCCAAACAACCTTCTTCCACTGTAGGGATTCTATGATACTGTCTGGTTCAAGTGAATAGATTTGATAATCATGAAAGCAAACCTCAACGTGAGCGAGCACCTTTTTGTGGGTGGGGTCGGGGAGGACAGTGGAGACAGAATCTGCCCAGTTTTGACTCAGTTGTGGTACACAGTTTGTTCGGTCTTTGTGGTGATGTCTGTGAGAGAATGTTCCAAGTCTGCTATTACAGTAGAAAGTAATCCAAACACAATAAATACTGAGATAACAAGGTGTGGAGCTGGATGAACACAGCAGGCCAAGCAGGAAAGCTTGACGTTTAAGGCCCGAAACGTCAAGCTTTCCTGCTCCTATGATGCTGCTTGGCCTGCTGTGTTCATCCAGCTCCACACCTTGTTATCTCGGATTCTCCAGCATCTGCAGTACCTATTATCTCTGATACAATAAATACTGGTATTTGAAAAGGTGGAGCTGTTTTGAGAAAATTAAAGGCCAGATCCCAATAGCAGCACTGTTCCAAGATGGTTTGTTTACATTTCTCCCATCTGAACTGTCCTTTGCATTTCTACCACAGCCCTTAAACATCAAGTGGCTCTGAGGTATGCTAAACAAATAGAATCACTGTCTTGAAACCCTGAAACATGCTTTATGCACAATTAAATTTTTATGTTATGTGGGCATCACTGACAAGTTCAGCATTTTTTTTTTTTGCTTATCTCTAATTCTCCTTCAAATGAGAGGTTTTTTCAAAGGTTAGTTAAGTCAATTACATTGTTGAGTCTGGAATCCCATTTAGGCCAGACAAGGACATTTGGCTTTGCTTCCTTAAAAGACATTTGAGAACCAGACGTTTTTTGTCTTTCCACAATGCCGCCACTTATCTGCCTCTCTGACACAACTCCTCACTTGGTCCAGACTAGACTCTCATTCACTTCCCAAGCTGATCCCCCTCCAACCTGCCTGGCATCTAGTTCCACATCTAAGACACAACTCCCCCTCTCTCCACCATCTGACCCAGCACCCACTTTCTCCATCCCCCAAGAAGCTGCATTCACCAAGCCCCCTATTTCATACAACCTCAGTTGTGTACTTATCATTTGACAACAGCTGCCTGTGATGCAGGACTTTCAAATATCACAGTACCAGCTAACTGCTTTTAAAAGGTAGCTAGGTTTGCCTTCATTTCCTCACTGAAAGAGAGCCATAAGCAGGGTAGTACAAATCTGCATTTCTGATGGGACCCCTGATCGGAATGACCTGGCACAAATACGTACACCTCTCTCTTGGTTTAAAAAAGGATGGCATAGTAATCTGCATGAGACCGCCAATCCTAGAACATGACTCTTCTTCGGAACTTGAGACAGTTCTGTTGGATGGGAACAAAAACAAAAATTATTGGAGCAACTTAGCAAGGCTGTCAGCATCTGTGCCAAGAAAGCAGAGTTAACGTTTTGGGTCCACTGACACTTCAAAACTTAAATGAATATTGACTTTTTTTTTCCTGCCCAAGGATGCTGCCAGACGTGGAGTTTCTCCTGTGTTTAAATTTTCAGATCTCACTGTGCGTTTATAGTTAGGACATCCTGCTGACATTTGATGAGAGTGTTCAAAAAAGCATGAGGGGCAGTTTTTTTCCCCAAAAATGGGTGGTTCGTGTGGAATGAACTTCCGGAGGAAGTGGCAGATGTGGGTACAATTAGAACGTTCAAAAGAATATTTGGCTAGGTACATGCGTAGGAAAGGTTTGGAGAGATATGGGCCAGGAGCAGGCAAGCGGGACTAGTTTAGTTTGGGATTATGTTCGGCATAGACTGGTAGGGCTGAAGGGGGTCTGTTTTCGCACTTTATGACTATGAATGGAAGCATTTGATTGAAACCCCCTAGAAGATGTCGGTTTTCGCCTTTATGTTTTGCAGATTAAGCCTGCAGCAGGAGGGAAGGACTGACCATGAGTGAGCAGCAGAGCCCGAGCAGTGATAATGCCTCCCTGTTCCACAAGGCCTCGCACCCGGAGAGCGTCCTGGCCCAACTCGACAGCCTACGGAGGCAGCGCCTCTTCACCGACGTGACCCTGCGAGCCGGCCGCCGCTCTTTCCTGTGCCACCGGGCAGTGCTGGCTGCCTGCAGCCGCTACTTCGCGGCCATGTTCGGCGGCGGCCTGCGGGAGAGCGGCGAGCCGGAGGTGGACCTGCGGGCTAGCGTGCACCCCGAGGCGCTGGAGCCGCTGCTCGACTACGCGTACACGGCGCGGCTGGCCCTCAGCGAGGCCAACGCCGAGCGGCTGCTGCAGGCCGGCGACATGCTGCAGTTCCCCGACGTCCGCGATGCCGCCGCCGCTTTCCTGGAGCGCCGGCTGCGGCCCTCCAACTGCCTACGCCTGCTACTGCTCTCCGACGCGCACCAGTGCCGCCGCCTGAGACAGCGGGCCCGCGCCGTCTGCCTCGCCCACTTCCAGCGCCTGGCCTCCGGCGAAGAGTTTTGCCGGCTGCCCGAGGCCACGCTAGCCGAGCTGCTAGCCAGTGACGAGCTGGAGGCCGAGGACGAGCGGGCCGTCCACCTGGCCGTCGTGCGCTGGGCTCGACACCGACAGCCCGGTGAAGGCCGGCGGCGCCTGTCCGGCCCTTTGCGGCATGTCCGCCTCGCCCTGTTGCCCGCTTCTTACCTTGAGGCCTGGGCGCAGGCCGAGCGTCTCCTAGACGACGACCCGTTCGGCCGCGCACTGGTGGACGAGGCGCGCCGCTACCAGCGCGAGGGGGTGGGGTCTGCGGGCGCGGTCACGCCGCCGTGCGCGCGTTCCAGGCGCGCAGGGCACACGCTGCTGATCCTGGGCGGTCCCACCTTCTTGTGCGACCAGGTGTACGAGCTGGAGCGGGGGGAGGGGCGGGGCCGAGTGGAGGGCGACCCTGAGAGCAGACCGGTGGGGGAGGGGCACCAGGAGCAGGGCCGGCGGGAGGAGCAAGAGGTGAGGGAACTGCACTGCCCGGACTGGGGAACTGGGCGCCGGAAGAGTTTGGAGCAAGACCTGGGTTTGGAGTGGCGTGGGGAGGATGCGGAGGAGGGGCGGGACCTGGGGGAGGGGAGGGGGCGCATTGTCGCCAAGGCGCGCCTGCCCAGCCCCCGCAAGGAGTTCAGCGCCTGCGCATTGGGCCGCCGCGTCTACCTGAGCGGGGGGCGGGGCCCCGAGAATGGGGTCTCGCGAGACGTCTGGGTCTATGACGCGGCGGCTGGCGATTGGTCCAAAGTGGCGCCAATGTTGGTTGCTCGCTTCGGCCACGGCTCGGCCGAGCTGCGGGGCGGTGTGTTCGTGCTTGGAGGCCACGGCTCGGCTTGGGTACCGGGCTCGGCCCCTCTCACGCAGGTGGAGCGTTACGAGCCGTCTACCAACACCTGGACCGCTGTGGCTCCTCTCCCCGACGGCGTCAGCAACGCGGCGGTGGTGAGCGCTCAGTTACGGCTGTACGTCTTCGGCGGCGGCGCCTCGAGTCTCCCAGCTGCCGAGCGTCGGTCCCGGGTGCAGCGTTACGAGCCGCTGGAGGACCGCTGGGCCGTGCCGGCCGTATGCCCACAGCCCTGGCGCTACACGGCCGCCGCCGCCCTGGGCAGCCAGATCTTCATTATGGGTGGCGACACGGAATTCACGGCGGCCTCGGCCTACCGCTTCGACTGTGATACCAACCAGTGGACACGGGTGGGCGACATGACGGCCAAGCGCATGAGCTGCCACGCCGTGGCCTCGGGCAACAAGCTCTACGTGGTGGGCGGCTACTTCGGCACACAGCGCTGTAAGACCCTGGACTGCTATGACCCGACCTCAGACACTTGGAGCAGCATCACCACCGTGCCGTACTCGCTCATTCCCACTGCCTTTGTCAGTACCTGGAAGCAGTTCCCTGACTGATGTTCATCACTTCTCACCTTAACCCAGAGTGGAAGGAAAATCTCGGTGAGTGTCATACAGGAGGAAGACTTGCATTTCTGTTGCCCAAATGAGGGGCATATTGCTGAAACTTTTCATTTTGCACTCATCAGGACATAATGCGAGATTGCCAAATCTCAAATGGCTGCAACTGTTTATACTAAAGGAGGAAGGGGTGATGTTTCATTTGAAACTTGTTTCCAATTAATGTGTTCATAGGGAGGACCTGAGCATTGACCATATTGATTTGAAGAATCAGTCAACACTCACTTCCTGATTGAGGTTTGACATTCTTCTCTTTCGTCTTGATGAGTGCAAAACTAAATGCTAAGGCAACATTTGTCTATCTCCATCTGTATTCAAATTTTGTACGAAAAACAACTTGCGTTTATTATGTCTCTCACAAGCACAGGATGCCCCAAAGCACTTCAAAGTCAATTCTTTTCTGATGCCTAATCTCAGGAAGTACAACCAATTTGCCCTTAGTAAACCCCTGCAGACAGCAATCTGACAACAACCAGAGTTTTTTTCCGTGATGTTGATTGTGGGATCAGTATTAGTAGGGACGCCAGGTATAACATCCCCTCCTCTTCATATTTATGCTATGGGATGTTTCACATAGTAAGAAATAGGCACAGGAGTAAATTACTTGAGCCCCTCAAGTTTGCTGCTTCATTCGGTACAATCACGGCTGATCTTTTAAATTCCACTTTTCCACTGTTTCTTTTCACATCCCTGAGAGAGTGATGGTGCATCGTTCACAACCCTCTAATATTCCTCCCCATCTTGCCTAAACAATCGACCCATAATCTGAGATCACCCAGAAAAAGCAGCCACTCTTTCTACCCTGTTGGAGTGTCTTTCTGAACTTTGTATATTTGAGTGAGATACTTTCTCAAGGGCAATTAGGGATGGGCAATAAATGTTGGGGGTTTTTTTTGTGCCTTTTGTAGCAAAGGGGCCACTCAACAGCTACCTATGGCTGAGTTTCTCTACTTGCCCAACATCTGTCTGCCAAACACTCTCAGAAAGGGACCCATTGGAATGATTGAAAGCGATCAGTTCCTAACTCAAAGCAGTCTGGTGATTGAATCTCAGCTCTAAAGGTGTGATTCGTTTTGTACCACATTACACAGTGCATGCACACAGTGCATGCACCCAGTGCACCAATGACTTGGTTTTAGATGATGAGTGTTAAATACACATATAACTAGAACACAAGGAGAAAGAAGGATTCAAGAGTGTTGGTTGATTTTGTTTTGAGGGTCAGATAAGCTTCTGAAAATTATCGTGTGGGTTAACGTGGTTAGTGTACAGTCCTGAGTTGAATTGATGCCTCTCCAATTCACTCCTGCTCCTCTTCTGCCTGGCCTGCTGTGTTCTTCCAGCTCCACACTGTTAGCTCTGACTCCAGCATCAACAGTTCTTGCTATCTCCCACTCTTGTCACTAGATGATTTTCAGAGCCCTAGATAACAAGGTGTGGGGCTGGATGAACACAGCAGGCCAAGCAGCATCATAGGAGCAGGAAAGCTTGACGTTTCGGGCCTAGACCCTTCATC
>JAHRHZ010000047.1:12028664-12101638 GCA_024137785.1 Ginglymostoma cirratum | reverse complement strand
CCACACCTTGTTATCTCAGATTCTCCAGCATCTACAGTACCTTTTATCTCTGATTTTCAGAATCCTGTTGAGTTGTTGGCTTGTCAAGTTGGTCTCACCACAACAAACACGATTTGCTTTTTTTTTGATAAGAGTACAATGCAAGCCTTGATGGGTATTATCTACCAGATAAATCATTTAATATTTTTGCCTTTCCTCATTAAGCAGGCATTGTTTGGATATGGGAAGGAAGTAGTGGGATTTATTAAGCCGACCCCACACCTGTGATTTCTGACTAAATACTTTTCTTGTTGTTAGTTTTGATTGCTGCAATGTGTTGAGTCACCTAATCTCAACTGTGGGACAAGAACAAAACTAACCTGTTTCTAGATACTAAAACAAAGTTGCTGGAAAAGCTCAGAAGGTCTGGCAGCATCTGTAAAGAAGAAAACAGAGTTAACATTTCAAGTCTAGTGACCCTTCCTCAGAACTGATGGTGGCTGGGAAAACGTCAGCTTATATGCAGAAAATAGGGAGGAGGGTGGGGTAAGGAGTAAATAATAGGATAGACCCCAAAGAGGGAGAAAGGCAGATGATTAAATAGATAATTAATTAGTCACAATTCTTGTTACTGATCAAACAAACAGTTATTGCTGCTGGACAGTTACTTGTGTGTAAATGTTATGGCATTCGAGAAGGACACTTGGAAAAATCTAGCATAATCAAGCAGAATCAATATGGTTTTATGAAAGAAATCACCGTTAACAAATTGATTGGAGTATTTACGAGCAAGAAAAGTGCTTTGGATGCATGGGATGTGGTGGATATGCTGAACATAGATTTCCAAAAGGCTTTTGATAAGGCAGCATTTCAAAGGTTATTGTGCAAAGTAAAACCTCATGGTGTAGGGGTTCACATACTGCATGAATAGTGATTGTTTTTGTTAGCTAACCAGATTGGTCATTAACAGCTCATCATCCGGTTGGCAAATTATAATGACTGGTGAGCCACAGGAAGCAGTGCTGATGCTTCAACTTTTATATAAAGATCTTGGATGAAGTGACTGAATATGGTTGCTAAATTTGCAGATGAGACAAAGTAATATCGGCTTTGAAGAGAACAAAATGATAAAAGCACTATGGAAACTCGGCTGATCTGGCAACATCTTTAGAGAGCGAAACGGTTCATGTCTTGCAACTCTTCAAAGTGTTGGCTCTGATTTTTTTTCTTGACAGATTCTGCCAAACCTGTTGAGTTTCTCCATGTCTGTTTTTATTTTGTTTCTTGAGTGTCACAATACTTGACCTATTTATATCCTTTTTGTAAAAGTAGAGTGTTTGTAAAGATCTGGCAAACAAGTATAATGTGAGAAATTGTGAAATTTTCCATTTTGGCAGGAAGAGTAAAATTGAAGCATATGATCTAAATGGTGAGAGATTACAGGGCTGTGAGGTGCATGATTATAGCCAGATCCTTCTGCATAAATCACACAAGGTACAGCAAGTAACTGGGAAAACAAATAAAAAGTTATTGATTATTGCAAAGTAAATTGAATACCAAAGTAGTGAGAGGAATTAAATACTAAAGCAGCAAGGATATATTTCTGCTATACGGGGCATTGGGATGAGCCACAACTGCAGTACTATTAACAGTATTGGTCTCCTTATTGAAGGAAGAATATAAATAACCTGGACAGACTGGATTTTTATCAGCTCAAACTTAGAAGTGGGCGGGTAACTTGACCGAAATGCAAGATCTTGCGGGATCTTGACAAGGTGGCTATCAAAAGGATGAATGCTCTAAGCTGCCAATCCAGAACCAGGGTCACTGTTTCTTTCTTTAAAAAAAGACTCACCTATTTAAAACATAAATGGTAATTCTCTTCTTGTGTGGTGAGTCTTTGAAGCTTTTCCTCAAAAGTTGGTGGAAGTAGTGGCTTTAAATATTATGGCAGAGATTCTTGCAAAGCAAGGAGGTGAAAAGTTATCAGGGATAGGCATGGATTTGGAATGATCAGATTAGCTCAGTAGTTTATTCCTGCTCTCACTTCATATGTGCATGCTTGAGGACAATATTGCTCAGTGATGCCCCTGTAGTTGTGGCCGAGTGGTTAAGGCGCTGAATTAGAAATCCATTGGGGTTCGAATCCTGCCAACTACGTTTCCTCAACCTTGGGGTGGCATGGTGGCTCAGTGGTTAGCACTACTGCCTCTCCGCGCCAGGGACCTGGGTTCGATTCCACCCTCGGGCGACTGTCTGTGTGGCATTTGCACATTCTTCCCGTGTCTGCATAGGTTTCTTCTGGATGCTCCGGTTTCCTCCCACAGTCCAAAGATGTGCAGGCTAGGTGGATTGGCCTTGCTAAATTGCCCGTAGTGTTCAGGGATGTGTAGATTAGGTGGGTTATAAGGGATGGGTCTGGGCAGGATGCACTGAGGGGTGGTGTGGACTTGTTGGGCCGAAGGGCCTGTTTCCACAGTACAGGGATTCTGTGATCTAATCAAATGGTTGGCTGTCACTTGCTGCAGGTTGGTCACTAATAAATTATTAGGACGATGCTAGTGTCTGTGAAACATTATCTCACTAGACAGGCAATCTATTTAGCGTAGTATTAAGCCCTGATTCTGTGGGGACCTTTTCAATTTTGGCATCAAACCTTCACACCAGACTGCTGTTCCTTTCTATTAGGATCCACTATAAAACCACATGCTTGCATTCAATAACATCCCAAAAAACAAGGGAATTTTTCACTGCGGTTAACTGTTGCATTTTCTAAGTAGGAAATGGGACTACACCAGATCATACTAGTAGAAATATAACAATCTCTGGATTATTTTATGTATTCTTAGTCATTATAAAACTAACAAATCCTCTTAAGTATGCACACTGTTTTAATTTTGCAATAATTTCATGGATGAGCTTGTAAAATGGACTCTGTTACATGGTAACTTGCTAAGAATTGGATTGATATTGCCCTAGTCTTATTTAGTTAGGATACTTGCAGGCAACTTGTAAGGGTGAAGCAGTCAATGCAGCTCGTGACTGCTGGAAATGGTGTAGGGCAGTGACTGCTATACAGCCAAACATTGCACCTTCTCATGCGCTGAATGATTGCACAAATAACCATGAGAAAATTACGTTTTTGTAGTTTTTAGTTTAAGGAATATTTACCAGGACATAGTAGAAATTGAGATTTTTCATCATTTATACATCTTTTAGTTTTGCCTACATTAATTTACAGAAGAGGAAAGAAAACAGTGCGCATAAGGGAGCGGGGCTGAGGCAGTGCGGGATGACTAACATGACTAAAAGGATGAATTTTGAGGAATTTTTGTTCAGTGATCTGAAGTGAGCGATCCAGAGAGGACAGTCAAAGCAACCAAAGCTTCTGCCCAAGTGTAGGGATGAAAGAACAGAGGAGGCACACTGAGTTTAATGAGAACAAGTAGAGGCTACTTTACTTGTACATCTCACCTGCAGGATTCACCTCTGTTCTGACAGTGCAACACTGAACTATCAGGTTAGGCTGTAGCTTTTCAGAGTTGCCATTCTTACCAAGTTGTGCCAAGATATAAATCATTGCACCACCCAATTTCACTGAGCTCCCTTTGAAATAATTCTTGTATGAACAGAGGACTGTCGTATTCCTGTGTTGGTGTTTTAAGCCAGGACAGTTTACTATGGTTGAATTAACAATACCATTCAGGTGATCTTTTGTTCACTCAGAAAGACTTCTTTGTATTTTTCATGTATCTGTTGACTCACTTTCCAAAAAAATGCCGGAAAGGGCAGTGTTTGGTTTCTGAGCCAGGTGAAAGGGAGAGCTATCAAATGGCAGTACCCATGAGAGGTGCAATTAGAGCCTCTAAATAACTAAAAGAATGGCTAATTGAGACAGGAAGGGAGGTTCCTCCTATGAAACTATTCAGCTTTTTAGGCCAGTCAAACAGAGTTATTGTCTTCAACTTTGGTTTCATTTGGTAAGAAGTGAAGTGAAGAGGTGTTTTACTTTCTCTGCTTTGGTCTCTGCTTTCTTTTGCTTATGTTTCTGAGCGATAGTAGTAGTCAGTTAATTTGCCAAGCATTGGGACGCAGTCCAGATATAGCAAGAACTGCAGATGCTGGAGTCAGAGATAACAATGTGGAGCTGGAGGAACACAGTAAGCCAGGCAGCATCTGAGGAGCAGGAAAATTGATGTTTGGGGTCGGAACCCTTCTTCAGAAAGAAGTGGCTCAGTCCAGTCCTGTTACACTGACTTCCAACAGCAATCATTAGATAGCAAACTAGAACAGGAATTTTGGGCAACATGACTGTTGTCATTGTTGTCTGTAGAAATCTATTTATGTAGGTTTTCTATCTATATGTTAGTAAGATAGGTCAGTGACATCTGTTTTCAAAAGTTCTGGATATACGCAAAAGTCCAGCATTTGTGGAGAAAGAAGAATAGTTCGTGTTTCAAGTTCAATATGACTTCAGAACAGAAGGGAGTTTGAACGGGTTTGGGTTTTTGTACTCAAACTAAAACAGAAATTGCTGGCAAAGCTAGTGTCTGGCTTCATCTGTGGAGAGAAATCAGTTAACATTTCAGGATGCATGACTCTTCCTCAGAATTCTTCTGGGTTGGTGTAGGGATGGACTAGAGTTCTGTAGAGAACAGGAGCGATTAAATGACAAAGCCATGATGGAGTTAAAGGCAAAAGGGGGGGTGGTGGTGGTGGTGGTGGTTGTAGTAAAGGGAAATAATTGTCTACAGCAAGTATAACTGACGAAATAATTGGAAACTTTCTCCAAAAGTAAAAACATGAAAAGGAAGATACAGACTTCTAAATAGTGATTAAAAATAGAATCTGAATGGGGCCACTGATCACGATGTGAAATTGGTGAACTTGGCACTGAGCTCAAAGATAGTAAAAAAATTCTTCTAAATCTGTTGTTGCATCTTGTTCAGTTCAAGAAATTCATCATTTTTTTCACTTTTGTCCCAAGTCATGCACTGATCTGGTTGCAGTCATACATTTAACATAGACCTTTCTTCTGTTTTGTCCATAAGGTACTTTCACACCAGGTTGCCGTGGACCATCCTTCCCAGGATCCTGGACAAAGGCTTCCCTCTGTCTAGAGGACTGTACCACGGAGCAGCAGACTGCGAAACCTGTGCCAAGCTGGCTAATGAGCTTCACGGTCATTGTGATCATAACTGGGAGTTTGAAAGATGTCATATAGAATCTTGATGGAAGCGCAGGAGGAGAATGGGGGTTGTGTTTGTGGGGAGACTATTGAGATCCATTAAATTGACAATATTCTGACAGCTTTGGAATTTGCTTGATGCTGCTGTTGGTAACATTAGTCAAGCTGGTTGTATAAATAATGCTGTTTTTCAAGAAACCTGTTCATTTGCTTGAGTCACTTATCGTTTAGTAAAGTTTTCTATTATTGCGGAAAGAGAACTAGATCTCCCCAAGAGAACTTGGCAAGTTGCTTTGAACATTTTAGGAAAACAAGTTACGTACAACTTGGTTAGGGGCAGCTATATCAGAAATTAATCTTTTGAAATGCCTTTTTCAAATATCAGGTCAGAATTTCTGTAGAATAAGGAACCCAATAATGGTTTCTGTATATTGAATAAATGTTCAGTAACAAATAAAATTTAAAGAAAATGAATTAAAATTGATGTCTCATGATATGAAGTGTAAAGCAGAGAAGGGGAAGTGCACTTTGCTGGAAGGAATTGTTAAAACATGGAATCTGTTGCCACAAGGATTGATTAAAGACAAGTGAGTCACAACCTAGGAGAGTAAATTCATTTGGAAAAATGCCTGGGGCAGTGTCTCGCTACAAAAGAACCCAGATCCTGGAATTAATCTTATAGTGTTTGAGTCTTGTGCCTCAGTCACACCGAACAAGGTTCCATTCCCAGGATTGTCACTTTTTATTGTTCTGGTTCAACTAATTTGATCCACACAACTGCAATTCCTTATGCATAACAATAAGTGCAATTCAAAGTCCCTCCAAAAGCCACGCAGTTTTCAAGGAGAGATGAAAAATCATATTCACATCAATTTGGGGTGGGATATCTGGAAAGCCATACGATTTAGGATCTCGCTCTGCATAAAGATTCTCAGTGAGCTTGACCCAGAACCTATCTTATGCAAGTTTGTACATCTTGCACAATAGTGAGGCTGGAGCAGAACTGCAGTTATTGTTTGGCCATGTAACATTGCTAATGTGTACTGAACATTTGACCATATGTTCAATTGTAACAGATATTTGTTGTTGGGAAGGAGAGTCATCCTCCTCTTTGTTCTCTCCCACACTCTCCCTTCTCTCCCCTTATTGGATTACTTCAGTTCCTTCCAAAGGGCCAGATAAGATGTAAGAAGTGATCCCAGTCATGTTAGGTAACTATTGAAACGAAAGTGACTAAATGTGATAAACTGCAGCACTTGCTGAAGCTGAAGTTTGACTCTTTTTGATCGTTGTTACCAACCCCATAGCTTTCTAGCCAAAGTTGAGGAATATATGTCTGGTACCACAGGCCAGAAATCTGCATCTGTTAATAGTGCTGAAACAAAAAAACAACAATCAGCATGAGCAAATTTACGGGTGGTGAGCTCTCTTCATGAATGACTGCAATTCCTAGATTTTGATTTAACCCCAGTTAGGGAACAGTGATACAGTTACATGTCAAGACAGTGTGGTTTTTCATGAATGTAGACAATAAGGTTAGTAAGTTTGCAGATGACACTAAAATTGGTGGTGGTGTGGATAGGGAAGAAGATCACCTCAGAGTACAATGGGACCTTGATCAGACGGGCCAAGGAGTGCCAGGTGGAATTTAATCTAGATAAATGTGAGGTGCTACATTTTTTTTGCTAGGGCAAATCAGGACAGGACTTGTACACTTCATTGTAAGGTCTTGGGGTGCATTGCCAAACAGAGATGGTGAAGAGCAGGTTCATACTTCCTTGAAAGTAGATTCTCAGGTAGGCAGGGTAGTGAAGAAGCCATATAGTATGCTTGCCTTTATTGGTCAGTGGATTGAGTATAGGAGTTTGGAGGTCATGTTGTAGCTGTACTGGACATTGATTAGGCCATTTTTTTGGAATACTGTCTTCATTTCTGGTCTCCCTGCTATAGGAAAGATTGTTGTGAAAGTTGAAGGGTTCAGAAAAGGTTTGCCAGGTTTGGAGGATTTGAGCAATAGGGAGAGGCTGAATAGGCTGGGACTATTTCCCCTGGAGCATCGGAAGCAGAGGGCTGACCTTATAGAGGTTTATAAAATCATGAGTGGCGTGGATAGGATGAATAGCCAAAGTCTTTTCCCCAGGATAGAGGTGTCCCAAACTATGGGACGTAAATTTAAGGTGAATGGGGAAAGATATAAAAGAAACTTGAGGGGCAACTTTTTTACGCAGAGGGTGGTGCATGTATGGAATAAGGTGGTAGAGGCTGGTACAATTATAGTATTTAAAAGGCATTTGAATGGGTACGTGAATAGGAAGGGTTTAGAGGGATACAGACCAAATACTGGCAAATGGGACTAGATTAAGGTTGTTGACATACTTGCTGAACTGGCTTGTTTTTGTTCAGACTTTTCGTCACCATGCTAGGTGATGACATCAGTGGAGCCTCCGATGAAGCAATGTTATTTTACTCTGCTTGGAATTTATACTGTCCGGTCCGTTATGGTGAGTACTGTCATTTCCAGTTTTGATTTGTACGGGTTTGTATATGGGGTCCAATTCTCTTTGTTGGCTTGAAGAACCATGTCTCTAGGAATTCCCGTGCATGTCTGTGTTTGGCTTTAGCTACTATGGTTACTTTGTCCCAGACAAAGCCTAACACAGACATGCACGGGAATTCCTAAAGGCATGGTTCTCCACCCAAACTTCAATCAACAAACAGAATTGGACCCCGTATACAAACCCGTACAGATCAAAACTGGAAATGACACTAATCACCATAACGGACCGGACAGTATAAATTCCAAGCAGAGTAGAATAATGTCGCTTCATCGAGGCTTCACTGATGATGTCACCTAGCATGGTGACGAAAAGTCTGAATAATAAGCCAGCTCAGCGAGCAAGTCAACAACCTCCCCCACAACCTGAGCTACAGATCTTTGCCAAAACTTTAAAGGGACTAGATTAATTTTGGATATCTGAGTTGGACCAAGGAGTCTGTTTTTTGTGCCGTACATCTGACAATGGAGGGGTCTTGCATTTGGTGGTGTTCACGTACGTCTACTGCCTTTGTTCAAGGTAGTGGAGATCTTGGGCTTTCAAGGAGTTTTCAATTGCTGAAGTAAATGGTACACCCTACTGCCACTGTGCAATGGACGTAGAGGAAGTGAATGTTTACATGTGTATCTATCTGGAAATGTGGTGATAATAAGATCCGAGTAAAGTGTGATATCATCTGCTGTCAAATCACCTGCTGATGCTCTCACATGAAGAGTTGGCATTTGACTCTGATACTGGGCCTGGTGCCAATGGGAATCAAAGACTTCAAAAGAAGATTAAGGGGTAAAATTGGATTTCCAGCAACCCATTTCACACTGATTGACAGTCTGTGGTATGAGGAGTCTTCTCTCTGCAATACTTGCAATGCTACTTGAATTAGGTTGGGCCCAGGAACTGTTCCATGTTGCATAACCATGCCTCATCAGCACTAATTAATGTAACCACTTAAAAGCTCATCTCAGATTTAATCTCAATGTTGCAGAGCAGAAATTATTTCTGGATTTAGCTGTTTGTTCGGTGTGACTGTCTGTTGACGCATACGCTGTACACTGCGTATATAAATATTACCACTGGGACACAATTGCACTTTGAAGAAGCTGGCCAGTGTTGAAGGAAACCCCATCTGTCAAACAGAACACTCATCACATTTAATAAACTAAATGACAGGGACCTCTTTTACCTCAGGCTCTGATTAGAAAGATGAGTGTATATATATTTGTGATTACCCCCCAGTAATATCTTGCAAGTGATTCAAATGCAATAAATTACTTTGAATGGAGGTGATAATTACGATTCTATGTATGGTAAGGACCCACCAATGAAAAGATAATCACAGGTTGATTTGCTTTTGATGTTTTAGCCAACAAAATTGAAAGATAAAGAATACAAAATGGCAAAGACCATTGGGAAACTAGAAGACTAGGAAATATTTAAATGTCAACAGAAAGCCACAAAAAAAATGCTATAAAGAAAAGTAAGATTATGGGAGTAAACTAACGCGGAACATAAAGACAGATGGCAAATGTTTCTAGAAATATATAAAACGAAAAGAGTGGCTAAGGTAAACATTGATCTTTTAGAGGATGAGAAGGGGGATTTAATAATGGGAAATGACGAAATATTGAACAAGTATTTTGTGTCAGTCTTCACAGTGGAGGACATGAATAACATGCCAGTTATAACAAGCATGGGGCTGGATGAACACAGCAGGTCAAGCAGCATCATAGGAGCAGGAAAACTTGACGTTTCGGGCCTAAACCCTTCATCAGAAAAGCCCGAAACGTCAAGTTTTCCTACTCCTATGATGCTGCTTGACCTGCTGTGTTCATCCAGCCCCATGCTTGTTATCTCGGATTCTCCAGCATCTGCAGTACCTTTTATCTCCAATAACATGCCAGTAATTGATGACAAGACTAAGGTAGGTGAGCATCTAGTCATGATCATTATAATGAAAGAGGAAGGCTTGGCCAAGCTAATGGAGGCTAAAGGTAGACAAGTCTCCGAGCCTGATGGAATGCATGCCAGGCTATTAAAGGAGATGGCGGGAGAGATAGTAAATACACTCCTGGCAATTTTCCAAAATTTGCTGGACTCTGGGGTGGCTCCAGCAGATTGGACAACAGCAAATGTGATACCGGTATTTTTTTTAAAAAAAGGAGGTCGACAAAAGATGGAGAATTATAGGCCAGTTAGCTTAACTTCTGTAGCGGGGAAAATGCTTGATTCTATCTTCAGGGAAGAAATAGCAAGACATCTAGATAGAAATTGTCCCATTGGGCAGACACAGCATGCGTTCATGAAAGGCAGGTCATGCTGAACTAACTTACTGAAATTCTATGAAGACAGTACAAGCATGGTGGACGATGGAGTCCGGTAGATTGGGTGTATCTGGATTTCCAAAAGGCTTTTGACAAGGTGCCACACAAAAGGCTGTTGCATAAGATAAACATGCACAGTGTTACGGGCAATGTATTAGCATTGATGGCGGATTGGTTAACTAACACGAAGCAACAAGTGGGGATGAACAAGTGCTTTCCTGATTGGTGATCAGTGACTAGTGATGTGCCTCAGGGATCATTGTTAGGACCACAACTGTTTACAATTTACATGGATGATTTGGAGTTGGGGGACCACCTGTATTGTGTCAAAGTTTGCAGATGACACCAAGATGATTGGGTAGAGCAAAGTCTGCAAAGGATTCTGAAAGTTTGCAGAGGGATATAAATAGTTTAAGTGAGTGGGCAAAGGTCTGGCAGATGGAGTACAATGTTGCTAAATGTGAATTCATCCATTTTGGTAGGAATAACAGTAAAAAGGACTATTATTTGAATGGTGAAAAAAATTGCAGTGTGCTGCTGTGCAGAGGGACCTTGGGTGTCTTTGTGCATGAATTGCAGAACATTGGTTTGCAGGTACAACAGGTAATTAAGAAGGCAAATGGAATTTTGTCCTTCATTGCTAGAGGAATTGAATTTAAAAGCAGGGAATTTATGTTACAGCTGTATAGGGTGCTGGTGAGGCCACACCTAGAGTACTGTGTACAGTTTTTGTCTCTTTACTTGAGAAAGGATGTACTGGCACTGGAGGGAGTGCAGAGGAGATTTACTAGGTTGATTCCGGAGTTGAGGATTGTCTTATGAGGAGAGACTGAGTAGACTGGAATTATGTTCATTGGAATTTAAAAGAATGAAGGTTGATCTTCTAGAAACATATAAAATTATGAAGATAATAGATAAAATAGAAACAGGGAGGTTGTTTCCACTGGCGGGTGAAACTATAACATATGGGCATAGCCCCAAGGTTAGGGGGAGCAGATTTAGGACTGAATTGAGGAGGAACTTCTTCACCCAAAGTGTTGCGAATCTGTGGAATATCCTGCCAGTGAAGTAGTTAAGGCTTCCTCGTTGAATGTTTTTAAAGCTAAGATAGATAATTTTTTGAACAGTAGAGCAATTAAGGGTTCAGTGAGAGGGTGGGTAAGTGGAACTGAGGTCATGGAAAGATCAGCCATGATCTTATTGAATGGCGGAGCAGGCTCAAAGGGTGAGATGGCCTACTGCTGCTCCCGGTTCTTATTTTCTATAACACACTGGAAAACCTCCCTGTCCCTGTTTCAATAGTGCCTAAATTAATGCAGAGTTTGCACAAATGTTAAAACAAAAATAGCTGTGATGGTCCCTCAGTTGAAAAAAATACCTTGTCAATGCAATCAAAGTACAAATAATGGCTGTGTGAATGAAGAACTAAAGGATTACTGGTAGATATACTACAGTTGGATGCAAAGACAGGATTATGAGAATAAGTTGCACAAACTTGACACACATTCTTGAGTATAGGTAAAACTTAAGTCACCCTTGTCCTACTCTACCTCAGGGCAGCTGTTTTCATTAGAGAGCGGCAACTGATGGTGGTTTGACATGAGAGTTACTGCACCTAAGGCAAAGGGTGAGTCTGAGAAGATTAGTTCTTCATGATAACCTCAGCCAGTGCAGGAATTGAATGCACGCTGTTGCTGTCATTCTGCATTGTAAGCCAGCCATCCAGCTAACTGTGTATGGAAATGATTTGATTGCAATGTTTAAAATTTTAAAAGGAGTTGATAGAATAGAGGCAAACTGCTTTACCGTGGTGGTTGGTTCAGGAACAAAGGGACATACTCTTGGAAAAAATAGTATGCAGTCATTCAAGAGCAGAACATTTCTTCACAGAAAAGGCAATAGAAGCCTGGAACTGTTAGGCTATTCGGGGTTTACACAGCAAAGGAAGATGGAATTTTGTTCGATGATGATACCAAGGGATACAGAGCGAAGACAGACAAATAAAGTTGAGGTGCAGTTTAGCCAAGAGCTAACTGAGAAGCAGGCAGAACTTGAGAGGCAGAATGGTTTACTCAATGTTCCTAGAAGAGAAACAAAAGGAAAATAGTTGGTAATAATAAAGAACGTATGGCCATCAAGAAACCTCCCCAGTTGCACAGGTTTCTTAAAATTCAGTGTTAAACTAATATTCTCCTGATGGCTTAATTGATAGATCCACTGTAGACCAAAAGTCCTAAACCTGTGCTGTATTCCAGGTTCAGATGCTACTACTCACCTGTGTATTCTGGGGAACAGAGAGGACCAATCCCTGCAGAAAACTGTTTTATTCTTTAAGTTCACAATCAACCTGGCTTGTGATAGCTGAGTAGCTCAGCCATTGACATCAGGTGCCATGAGCAGGTTGCCTGCCAGTGCCTCCTACAGAATTGAGCAATAGAATGTGTTAGCAACTTCAGCAGTAGTAGTGGTGGCCATCTACCTAAGGGCAGTTCCTCTGCTCATTTTTCCTCTGTTGCCTGGTCTTGTGCTCACCTCCTTAGTTGCTCATAGATGACTCCCATTTTCAATTACAAGTAGTCTACCATCGTAATTTCCTTTCTCTTTCATCTCCATTCCTGTAATCTACTCTCCATTGCATCAATTCTCATGTCTTAGAATGCAGTCATCCAATCTTGTTGCCTTTTCTTCATGATGTTCAGTGACTATTTTTCCTCCTCAATTATCTTGATGGACTCCTCGAGTTATCTGCTCCATCCTTTTCCAGAATAACTTTTCACAAATTTCTAATCATTACTTTTTTTTCATGTTCCGGGTTTTGAGCTACTAAAATGAGACATTGCAATCTCATCAGACCAAAAGACATAGGAGCAGAAATTAGGCCATTTGACCCATCGAGTCTGCTCCGTCATTCAATCATGGCTGATAAGTTCCGAGACCCCATTCTCCCACTTTCTCCCCGTAATCCTTGATAATCAAGAACCTATCTATCTCAGTCTTAAATGTACTCAATGACCTGGCCTCCACAGCTTTCTGTGGCAGTGAATTCCATAGATTCACCACTCTCTGGCTGAAGAAGTTTCTCCTTATCTCTGTTCTAAAAGGTCTTCCCTTTACTCTAAGGTTGTGCCTTCTCTCCTACCAATGGAAACATCTTCCTAACTTCCAATCTGTCCAGGCCATTCAGTATTCTGTAAGTTTCAATTAGATAGCCCCTCATTCTTCTAAACTCCAATGAGTACAGTCCCAGAGTCCTCAAATGTTGCTCATATGTTAAGCTTCTCATTCCTGGGACCATTCTCGTGAACCTCCTCTGAACCCACTCCAGGGCCAGTATATCCTTCCTGAGATATGGGGCCCAAAACTGCACACAATACTCCAAATGTGGCCGGACCAGAGCCTTATAAAGCCTCAGTAGTACATCCCTGCTTTTATATTCCTCTCAAAATAAATGCCAACATTTCATTCATCTTCCTGACTACTGACCCAACCTGCAATTTTACCTTGAGAGAATCCTGTACTAGAACTCCCAAGTCTCTTTGTACTTCAGACTTCTGAATTTTCTCCCCATTTAGAAAATAGTCCATGCTTTTATTCTTCTTACCAAAGTGCATGACCTCATACTTTCCCACGATGTACTCCATCTGCCACTTCTTTGCCCACTCTCCGAACTTGTCCAAATCCATCTGCAGCCTCCCCGCCTCCTCTATACTACCTGTCCCTCCACCTATCTTTGTATCGTCTGCAAACTTAGCCAGAACGCCCACAGTTCCTTCGTCTAGATCATTAATGTATAAAGTGAAAAGTTGTGGTCCCAGCACTGACCCTTGTGGAACACCACTTGTCACCGGCTGCCATCCTGAGAAAGACATTTTTATCCCTACTCTCTGCTTTCTGCCAGACAGCCAATCTTCTATCCATGATAGCACCTTGCCTCTAACACCATGGGCCCTTATCTTACTCAGCATCCACCTGTGTGGCACCTTATCAAAGGCCTTCTGGAAGTCCAGGTAGATAACATCCATTGGATCTCCTTGGTCTACCCTGCTCATCACTTCCTCAAAGAATTCTAGCAGATTTGTCAGGCATGATCTCCCCTTGATGAAACTATGCTGACTTTGCCCTGTTTTGCTATACACTTCCAAATATTCAGAAATATCATCCCTTACAATGGACTCTAAAATCTTACCCACGACTGAGGTTAGACTAATTGGCCTGTAATTTTCCATCTTTTGCCTTACTCCCTTTTTAAACTGGGGTGTCACGTTAGCAATTTTACGGTCCACTGGGACCCTCCCTGACTCTAGCGATTCCTGAAAGACCACCACTAACACTTCCATTATCTCTTCAGCTATCTCCTTTAGATCTCTGGGGTGTAGTCCATCTGGTCCAGGTAATTTATCCACCTTCAGGCCAATCAGTTTTACTAGCACTTATTCCTTGGTGATGGCCACCATACTCAGTTCTGCCCCCGACTCTCTTGAATTTTTGGGAGATGACTGATGCAAAGTAATTATTCAGTTCCTCAGCCATTTCCTTGTTCCCCATTACTATCTCTCCACTGTCATTTTCTAGTGCTTCAATGTTCACTTTTGCCTTTCTTTTGCCCTTTATATACCTAAAGAAACTCTTATTGTCTTCATTTATATTACTGGCTAACTTACCCTCACATTTAATCTTCTCCCTCCTTATTTTTTTTTGTTGCCCTCTGTTGGTCTTTGTAAGCTTCACAGTCCTCTGGTTTCCCACTGCCCTTCGCCACATTATATGCTTTCTCGTTTGTTTTTATGCTATCCCTGACTTCCGTAGTCAGCCATGGTTGCCTCGTCCTCCCTGTACCATGCTTCTTTTTTCTAGGGATGAATTTTTGCTGCGTCTCCTGAATTACTCCCAGAAACTCCTCCTATTGCTGTTCCACTGTCTTCCTTGCTAGGTTCCTCTTCCACTCAATTCGGCCCAGCTCCTCCGTCATACCTCTGTGGTCACCTTTATTCAGCTGTAATACCGTTACCTCTGATTCTAACAAATTGCTGAGTAAATTCTATCATCTTATGATCACTGCCTCCTAAGGGTTCCTTTACCTTATCAAGTCTGCCTCATTGCACAACACTAAATCCAATATTGCCTGTTCCCTTGTGGGCTCCACCACGAGCTGCTCCAAAAAGCCATCTCGTAGACATTCCACAAACTCCTTTTCTTGCAATCCACTACCAACATGATTTTCCCATGATCACTGTGACTTTGCCTTTCTTACACACCTTTTCTATCTCCTGATGCATCTTGTGCCCCAGCTCCTAACTACTGTTTGTAGGCCTGTACACAACTCCAACTATGTTTTTTTTAAACCTTTGCAGTTCCTCAATTCTATCCAAACAGATTCTACACCATCTGACCCTACTTCGTTTCTTCTTGTTGATTTAATTTCATTTCTCACTAATAAGGCAAACCCACCCGCCTCGGCCCACCTGCCTATCTTTTCGATAGGATGTATATCCTTGGATATTCAGTTCCCAATCCTGATCCCCTTGCAACCACATAGAACATAGAACAGTACAGCACAGTACAGGGCCTTCGGCCCACGATGTTGTGCCGAACCTTTACCCTAATTTTAAGGTCTATCTAACTTCCACCCCTACCTTACACTATCATCCATATGCCTATCTAGTAGCCGCTTAAATGCCCCTAATGAGACCGACTCCACTACCTTCTCACCTCTGTGATGCCTACCATGTCATACCTGCCAGTCTTGATCTGCGCCACAAGCTCATTTATCTTATTCCTTATACTGCGTGCATTCAAATATAACACCTTCAGTCCTGTATTAACCCTCCCTCTTCTCATCGTCATTCATTTTTCCAGTGTTTGATTGCTAGCCCTTTCCAAACACTCTGTCCTATTTGTGTCTGTTCTGGAGACTTTAAGCTCTCCTGAGTTCTCCTTCCCTCTCATTTCTTTCATATTTTTCCACGTAGTTGAATCCACCACTACAGATGTTAACCTGCTGCTTTGTTTCCCACTGAGGCAAGTTTCACCATTCCCTTCTCCCAACTTTCTAGTTTAAAGTCCTGTTGACCAGCCTATTTACCCTTTTCGCTAGAACATTGGTCCCAGCTTGATTCAGGTGGAGACCATCCCAACGGTACAGATCTCTCCTGTTCCAATACTGATGCCAGTGCCCCATGAAAAGGAACCCCTCTGTCCTGCACCACTCTTTTAGCCACGTGTTTACTTCCCTTATTGTCATGTCCCAATGCCAATTAGCATGTGGCTCGGGCAGTAATTTGGAGATTACAACCCTTGAGGACCTGTTCTTTAATTTGGTTCCTAGCTCCTGATAATCTCTGACCACTGCCTGAATATTTGATTTTACTTACCCAGCAGTCCCCTCACTGTATCCCAACTCCCGCCACTCAGTCTTCTCAGACCTTCAAGACAATAGGAACAAATATTTGAATAAAGAGTATTTATTTTGGGGAAACACAGCATTTTTAAGCAGATTATTGCCAGCAGCATTCTTTTTAATTGCTGGAGCTCATTATGGGAGATAATAGCATTTTTAGATTTGGAATGCTTTAAGTTCCCTTGTCAAATGACCTTGAACATTTACGGCTAATTGTTTTTCATATCTTTCGTTTGAAAAAAAGTGTTCTGCTGTTGAATTACTGACCCCCACTTATTTTAAAATCCCCTTTTCTTATCTCCCATCATAAGAATTCATTTCTTCACATGTACCATATAAATTCCTTATAACGTTTTGGTGAAATTGTCCTGCTTTATGAAGTATCTGAACGGTCTGATGGAATATTCCCAACTTGCCTGGATGAATGCACCTTCTACAACACTCAAGTTTGACACCATCTATGACAAAACAATCCCCACTTGTCTGGATAAGTGCAGCCCCAACAACATTCAAGAAGCTTGACACCATCCAGGCCAAAGTAGTCCGCTTGATTGGCATTCCATCCACAGGCATCCACTCCCTCCACCACCATGCAGTAGTGTGTACTATCCACAAGATGCACTGCAGAAGTTCACCAAAGATCCTCAGACAGCACCTTCCAAACCCATGACCACTTCCATCTCGAAAGATAAGGGCATCAGATGCATGGGAACACCACCAGCTCCAAGCTCCCCACCATCCTGACTTGGAAATATATCACTGTTCCCTCACTGTCGCTGTGTCAAAATCCTGAAACTCCCTTCCTCATAACATTGTGGGTCAACCCACAGCAGGAGGACTGCAGTGGTTCAAGAAGGCAGCTCACCACCACATTCTCAAGGGCAACGAGGGATGGGCAAGAAATGCTGGCCCAGCCAGCAATGCCCACATCCCACAAAGGGTCTCGGCCCGAAACGTCAAGCCTTCCTGCTCCTATGATGCTGCTTGGCCTGCTATGTTCATCCAGCTCTACACCTTGTTATCTCGGATTCTCCAGCATCTGCAGTTCCTATTATGTCAGAAAAAAAATCCACTTGATTGGGACACTTAACTGCAAAATTCAACACTCAACATTCATTCTCTTTGATGCACAGTGTATCATCTGCTGAATGCACTGCAATAATTCACCTTTAGCAGCATCTTCCAAACCTGTGACATTTACAGCTTAGAAGGACAGGGCAGTGGATGCATGGGAACATCACCGCATCCACGTTCCCCTACAAGTCTCTCACACATTCCATATGGAAATATATTTCTGTTTCTTCAGTGTCAAAGGGGTATTGTCCTGGAACAGCCTTCATAATAGCATTGTGAATGTCCCAATACCACAAAGACAGTAGCAATTCAAAATGGCGGCTCACCTTCTCAAAGACAATTTGGGGTGAGCATTAAATCCTGGTCTGGTCAATAAAGTCACAATCTCATGAATGAGTGTTTAAAAAAATTAAGCTATGCATTACATCATGATTACCGTCAGGTTTGGAATAATTACCAGTCACGGCACAGATCTAACTCAAACCCCTGCCATCCATTTCAATAGTGCAATAACACCTTGTTTTTATATAGCACCATGCGTGAAACATTCCAAGTTGCTTCACAGGACATAGTGCTGCCCAATATCTGACGCTGAACCAGTCTACTCACAATACAAATGTACTATTTGAATTCAGTTCCTGGGTCCAACATCGACCAGCAATTCAGAAGATACACACATCACTGAGACAGCCCGCATCCACCTATGTAGCATTATCCATCTCAGTTCATCTGCTACTTAAAATCTCGTTCATAACCCTACACTCAAGATTTTGTTTTGCATGGCACAATGTTCCTGTACCTATCTTTCATGTACTGTGGGCAATGCTTTGAGATATTTTGTATATACATGACACTTAGACCTCACTGGTTATGCTGTCATGTATTGCCCCTCCTTAATTGCCCCAGAGAAATTGCTGGTGACTTGCATTCTTGAACTGCTGCGGTCTTGGAGTGTAATAAAGCTTTAGATGAACTATACATTAAAATTCTGGTATTCTTCTAGCTGGTCTCTATCTTGTCCCCTCTGTAACCTTGTGTTTATCCAAAACTCTGTTCTTTGTAATTTTACTATGTCCTGTTCTTTCATCACCTCCCTACTCACTGCATTATATTGACACCTCACCCGGCAATGCCTTTAATTAAAATGTTCATTCTTGATTTCTGTTCCTGATGTGTGCTTTGCCTACAGCAGGGGTGTCTTTACCTGATGTGGCAATCCCGCTCCCTTCCCACAACCTAAGAAACTAGATATGAGTAATATTGTATTGAAAGGTGCGACAGAAGGATCCAGCTCACTAACAGAACAATATCACATTCTATGTATGGGCTAAAATTAAGCTATTCAGTTACAGAAGAGTAGAAACTCTCTCATCAACATGACATGCATCAGATGGTCCCAAGTAAGATGGAAGCTGGGATTTTTACATCCTCTGACCACACGCTATTGTTCAATGATTATATTTTGAGGTTGTCTGTTAAAGCTATACTGACATAATAACTGAGAGACATAACACAATGGGTTCCTCAATGGTCTTACCCTATCTGACATAACCTCCTCTGGCTACAACCCTCCATAATCATGAATAGGAAAGGTTTGGAGGGATATGGGCCAGGAGCAGGGAGGTGGGACCAGTTGAGTTTGGGATTATGTTTGGCAGGGACTGGTTGGAGTGAAGAGTCTGTTTCCATGCTGTACGACTCTGTGACTCTGTCCGTGCCCTCCTCTGATTCTACTCTCTGCAGACCAGTAATTTTTTTGTCACACTTTTGGTTTCAGCTGCTGAAGCTCTAAGCTTTTGAATTCCTTTCCTGTTTCACCAAACCTTTGTGCCCCTGTCTGAATGTTCGCTGCGTGGCTCAGTGGCAGATTTTGACGATCTCTTGTGAAGTGCTTTGCATCGTCTTATTACATTAAAAACATGATATAAAGGCAAAAACTATTGTTTTCAATGATGGTCTAAAGAATTGTGTAGAAGGTTAGTTTTGATTAATGGTCGGAACCATTCCACCACATAACTTGTAATATGTTTTTATTTGACAAAAATGAAGAGAGATCAGTAATCTGTATCTGTAATAATGTAGTAATCTCTCCTGGAATTGGGAAAGATATTCTTCAGAAATGTGCCCAGAGGCTGTGAAATAAAATTAAATTGCTTTATAATTGCAGAAACAATTGGTAACCTTGGAACGGTTACAACACTCCTCACAGAAGTACTGCAATCGCTTGCGTAAGTAAAAGCATATTAAGCAACTAATGTGCTTAAGTGCTATGATTTAACCATCTTTCTAATGAGTCAAATGCTCCACACACAATCGTAAACCTCACTTTACATAATCTAATGATAAGGAACTGTTGACATCAAGCAATTATATTCTGTGTCTTAATTAACTGAAATAGGGTTACAGAGTCATAGAGTCATACAGCATGGAAACAGACCCTTCGGTCCACCTCATCCACACTGACCAGACATCCCAATCTGACCTAGTCCCATTCGCCAGCATTTGATCCATATCCCTCTAACTCCTATTCATACACCAATCCAGATACCTTTTAAATGTTGTAATTGTACCTACCTCCCCCGTTTCCTCTGGCAGCTCATTCCATACGTGCACCATCCTCTGCATGAAAAAGTTACCTGTTGGGTCCTTTTTAAATCCTTCTCCTCTCACCTTAAACCTATGCCCTCTAGTTTTGGACTCCCCCACCATAGGAAAAAGACCTGGGCTATTCACCCTATCCATGCCCCTCATGATTTTATAAACCTCAACACCGTCACCCTTCAGCATCTGATGCTTATTCAGCCTCACTGTATAACTCAAATCCTCCAGTCCTGGCAACATCCTGGTAAATCTTTCAAGTTTAACAACATCCTTTCTGGAGACGGGTGACCAAAATTGTACTCAGTGTTCTGCAAATGGCCTCACCAATGTCTTGTATATCTGCAACATAATGTCCCAATTCCTATACTCAAGTGTTCTGACCAATGAAGGCAAGCATGCCAAACGCCTTCTTCAGCACCCTGTCTACCTGTAACTCCACTTGCAAGGAACTATGCACCTATACTGTTAGGTTCCTTTGTTCAGCAACACTTCCCAGGGTCCTACCATTAACTGTATAAGTCCTGCCCTGGTTTGCCTTACCAAAATGCAACACCTCACATTTATCTAAATTAAACTCCATGTGCCACTTCTTGGACCCTTGCTCCATCTGATCAAGGTCCCATTGTACTCTGAGATAATCTTCACGGTCCACTACACCACCTACTTTTGGTGTCATCCACAAACTTACTAACCATGCCTCTTATATTCGCATCCAAATCATTTTATATAAATGACAAAAAGCAAAGGACTCAGCACCAATCCTTATGGCACACTGCTGGTCACAGGGCTTCCAGTCCCCAACTCCCCAACACCAACCTCTGGCCTGAAGGTTGGAGACAATTTTGCATCCAATTGGCTAGCTCCCTTTGAATCCTACGTAAACTAACCCTACCAGTCTAACTAGTCTACCATGCAGAACCTTGTTGACACTTTTGCTGACGTCCATATAGACTACATCTACTGCTCTGCATTCACCAATCTTTGTCACTTCTTGAAAAACTCAATATGTTGAATGGGTCATACAGATTAAACAATAATATGTAAAGTACTGAACAAGAAATCCAGTATCAGACTCTTAGTACACATGCTATGACTAACATAGTCATTGGAAATATTAAAGCTCTAATTGCATGGAAAAGTACCAGTCTTCCTAAGGGCATATCATACAATAATCACTTGACCAGAACATCTTAAACCAGAAAAACTTAGATCTCAAATAACATATCAATACCTAATTACCCTTTAGAAAAACTTAAGGATAAAAAACCTTCCCAAAAGCAAAAAGGTGCTCCAACTGTACAGGCTGGAGTAACTGAAGAGCACAGCGACACAGTAACTTTGAGTGAAGTATTTCCTGTTCCTTAGCAGACTAGTCAATTGCTTAGATGGGGTTTGATTGGTACTGAAAACAAAAAAATACTGGAGATCATTGCGGGTCAGGCTGCAATCATGGAGAGAGAGCAAGCTAATGTTTTATTGGTAGTGAATTGACTTGCATGAAAAAACTAACAGAAGGTATATTTGTGACCAATCACAGAACCAAAATGATGTAATAATGCGAGGGTGATGGGTAGAATTTTTTGCAGGGGCGTGCAAGGGAAGGCCCCATAACAATATTATAGATACAGTATTTTTAAGCAACCTGTCTTAACACACCTCTAGTGCAAGTGGATCTTGAACCTGAAGCTTCTGGCCCAGGTATAAGGGCATTACACTGTGCCAAAAGAACCCTTCTTATAATACTTTTTTCAAATCTGTCTGTTTGGATGTGCTACTGGGTCAGATGAAACCTGAATCTAGAACATCTGAGTCAGAGGTAAGGCCACTGCACAAGAGCGTCTCACAACCTTGTAACATGAACAACAGTGAGTGTCTCTTAGCCCTCAAAAGTCTAACTGACAAACACAAGATCAGTTTAATTGTTGTTGAGGTAGAGATCAGGACCCAGACTTTGCTAACAAGAAGTCAAATAAAAGCCTTCAGACTTAATACTATTGTTACAGAGATCATAGGAACTGCAGATGCTGGACACCTGAGATAACAAGGTGTAGAGCTGGATGAACACAGCAGGCCAAGCAGCATCAGAGGAGCAGGAAGGCTTCAGAGAATGAAGAAGGGTCCAGGGCCGAAATGTCAGCGTTCCTGCTCCTCTGATGCTGCTTGGCCTGCTGTGTTTCATCCAGCGCTACACCTTGTTATCTCAGACTTAATACTAACCTTTTGTTGTATGATTGTTCACACTTCTGTTTGAAAATGACAGTCTTTGTTTCTAGATAACCAACATTTTTAAATGCACCATTTATTTATTTAGGTTGCGTGGGACAACTGAACTTCATCAGTTTAAGTACACACTCTCCCCACTGCCATACATAGAAGCTTGTGTGTGCAGTATCTACAGAAACTGAACCACACCAGAAAAACACCATCAAACACCTTTTCCCAAATCCACAATCTGCACTGATCTGCAAAAGATGAAGGGCAGCTGGTGCAAAGGAAAACAACCATCCCAACGTGGAAAAAGATCACAATTCCTTCCTCATCACTGGGTCATAATCCTGGAATTCCCTGTCTAGCAGAACATGGAGTGCAGCTGATCAAGTAGATTGCTCACCTCCACCACTTAGGATTGAAACGAGGAGAAATTTCTTCACCCAGAGAGTATGGAATTCACTACCACAGAAAGCAGTTGAGGTCAAAACATTGTATAATTTCAAGGAGTTGGATAATGGGACTTGGGTACCAATGGCTGATTTCTTTCCCTAATGGGCATTTTTAACAACAATTGACGTAGTTACATAGTCACTAACTGACTAGCTTAATGCCAAATTTTCCTTTAAAAAAAGTTCAAACTTCAGCGTCTATGGTGGTAGGATTAGGAACTTCAGCCTGATTACATATATATTGACATTACCAATGCACCACTGTACCACTAACTGAAACATTGGAGTTGGGTGAGAATTGGCTGTTTGACAGGCTGGATGGTTGAAGTTAGGAGGTCATTTAGATTAGTAGATTTTTAGATATCAAAAGATATGGGGATAGGTGGGACAATGGGGTTGACGTAGACAATCAGCTGTGATCAAATGGAATGGTGGATCAGGCTTGATGGGCTGAATGGCCTATTCCTGCTCCTGTTTCCTATGTTCCTGTGTGATTAAACCTACAGAAATATGTTCACTCAAAGTAGAATCAGCCTACTCTGTGTTGATGCTGAATGAGGATATGAAACACATTCCCCAAACAAATAATCTGCAGACACAGATACAGTGCTAGGCGGAGGTCTTCAGTGAACCAACCACAAATGGAATTATACAGCAACAGGACTCAGCACCTTTGGGAAATGGAACAAAATGCACTTAATACCAGATAACAAGCGTGGGGCTGGATGAACACAGCAGGTCAAGCAGCATCATAGGAGCAGGAAAACTTGACGTTTTGGGCCTAGACCCTTCATCAGAAATGGGGGAGGGGAAGAGGGTTCTGAAATAAATAGGGAGAGAGGGGGAGGCGGATAGAAGATGGATAGAGGAGAGGATAGGTGGAGAGGAGGCAGACAAGTTGAAGAGGCGGGGATGGAGCCAGTAAAGGTGAGTGGAGATAGGGGGGTAGGGAGGAGATAGGTCAGTCCAGGGAGGACGGACAGGTCAAGGGGGTGGGATGATGTTAGTAGATAGGAGATGGGGGTGTGGCTTGAGGTGGGAGGACAGGACAGGTGAGAGGAAATTTTGAAGCTTGTGAAATCCACATTGATGCCATTGGGCTGCAGGGTTCCCAGGCTGAATATGATTTGCTGTTCCTGCAGCCTTCGGGTGGCATCACTGTGGCATTGCAGGAGGCCCAGGATGGACATGTCATCTGAGGAATGGGAGGGGGAGTTGAAATGGTTCGCGACTGGGAGGTGCAGTTGTTTGTTGCGAACTGAGCGCAGGTGTTCTGCAAAGTGGTCCCCAAGCCTCCGCTTGGATTCCCCGATATAGAGGAAGCCACAACGGGTACAGCGGATGCAGTATACCACATTGGCAGATGTGCAGGTGAACATCTGCCTGATGTGGAAAGTCTTCTTGGGGCCTGGGATTGGGGTGAGGGAGGAGGTGTGGGGGCAGGTGTAGCACTTCCTGTGGTTGTAGGGAAAAGTGCCGGGTGTGGTGGGGCTGGAGGCGAGTGTGGAGCAGACAAGGGAGTCGCGGAGGGAGTGGTCCCTCCGGAAGGCAGATAAGGGTGGGGAGGGAAAAATGTCTTTGGTGGTGGGGTCTGATTGCAGATGGCGGAAGTGTTGGAGGATGATGCGTTGGATCCGGAGGTTGGTGGGGTGGTATGTGAGGACGAGGCTCCCCCCCTTCAACCGCATCCCAAAACCAGCCCAGCTCATCTCCACCTCCCTAACCTGTTTTTCCTCTCTTCCCCTCCCCCATTTCTGATGAAGGGTCAAGGCCCGAAACGTCAAGTTTTCCTGCTCCTATGATGCTGCTTGACCTGCTGTGTTCATTCAGCCCCACACCTTGTTATCTCGGATTCTCCAGCATCTGCAGTACCTTTTATCTCTGCACTTAATACCAACCTGTGGCACAAGGTAACGGCACTGGGCAGCTACTTTGTTGTTGATTTACACCAAATACAATCATTTTGCGGATGAGAAGTGAATGCATAGAACAAAGGAAGTCCCTTCAACCTTCAGTTTAGAAGCAAAATGTTGTGGATGCCAGAAATTTGAAATAAAACAATAAGTGCTGGAGAGGCTCAGTAGGTCTGGCAGCATCTATGGAGAGAGTGCAACAGAGTTGATGTTTTGAGCCTGGTATGAGGTTTCTTCGGAAAGGAAAGGTGTCGTTAAGTGGTGGTTTGTATGCTGCAGGCAGGGTTGGGGGAGGAATAGAATGGAGCAAATTGTGAGATGCCCAGGGCAAATGAGAAAGGGAGTGCCAATGCTGGGAGTGATAGAGTTGTAAAAAGGTGTTAAATAGGATACAAAAAAAGAAAAATGGGCCCACTCTGCATCACGTAAAATAAATAAATGAAGAAAAGTGAGGCATTATGTTGATTTAGGGGTTTCCTGGCTTTGTCCCCAAGCCCTTTGATGGTGGAATTTTCTTAAATTTCACTTCTCTAGGACTTAATCTCCTGTTCCCTGCTTTGATCTCAGATACCTCAGTTCCTGATCTTTGATTCTTTGCAATCGAAGGAAGTCCCCTATGTCTTCTCACTGGATAAAATCACCATCTGAGATCGTATTTCCTGAACTTTGACCCGAGCGCTCTCGAGCTCTGACACTGAAACCTCTGGAAGCCGGATTTAAGATTTCCTCCATACTGGCACCTGGATCTCTGACCGTGATCACCATTATGATGCCACTTGATCAAGGTGATAACGAGACATTTGCTTTATCACTTTTCCCTGAATGCGGGCTGTGAGGTTGTTAATAGCACCGTAACCGCAATATCTTGAGAGTTTTTTGGAAGCTTACCAATCTTGACAGAACTTCAGAAGCATAAATGAAAAGTTAGCACAATTCAGATTGGGAGCTTGGCCAACAGAATCTGTGCCAATAAATTGTACTTAAAGTTAATTAGAAGGACTAGTACAAACAGCACAAGGCAAGGCTCTTTGTTACACCGATAGGTGAGGATTTGTATCTGTGGCTTGCAAAACCCTTTGTCATAACTTGATTTTGTGTTGAGGAAAGTCCTGACTATAGAAGAGACACTTGTTCAACCACTAGGATAATGATCCATGGACAGACAGCATTCACTATCATACCTTTGCTTAGACAGTGTTTAGATATAGTGTTGATACAGCGCAGCTAACATCCTGTGAGTGACACAGCTGAAGACACCCTGCGAGATAGTAAGAACTGCAGATACTGGAGTCGGAGATAACACAGTGTGGAGCTGGAGGAGCACAGCAGGCCAGGCAGCATCAGAGGAGCAGGAAAGCTGACGTTTTGGGTCGGGACCCTTCTTCAGAAATGGGGGAGGGGGAAGGGGGCTCTGAACTAAATAGAGAGAGGAAGGGTGAGACTGGGGAAGGTAGGTGGGATAGTCATAGGTGAGTGCAGGTAGGCAGTGTGGGGATTGGTCAGTGAGGTGGGAGGGGCGAATAAGTGGGGCAGAAGACGGACAGGTCAAGGAGGAGGGGAGGAGAGGGAGATAGACAGGAGAGAAGTAAGACAGAAAAAGTTTATCTGAAGACACCCTGCTTTACCTCTTCAGGTTATTGTCCAAACTCCCGCAGGGCAAATTTCAAAGAAGAGCAGGGGTTTTCTGACAGTCTAATTGATATTCCTAGTTCAGCCAGTGAAGTGAGAAAAAGCAGTTGGAAGAGGCATTCTTTCCGGACAGGAGTAGTGAGATCTTTATTGAGACTGGATTAGTGGGACCTTTACTCTGCACCCAAACTGTGTTGGACAAGGCCTGGGAGGGTTTCGTGTCGTCATATAGCATGTTGCCTGCGTACCAACCACTGGGGGGCGGGAGCGGGGGGGCGGTTTGTTGTTGGTCTCGAGTGTTGTCACCAACCCTCCTTCCAATGTTACTCCAACAAGTGAATTTTTTATTTATTCACAGGACATGAGCATCCTGGGCTGGACCAGCATTCATTGCTCGTTTCTAATTGTTAAGAGTCAACTACATTGCTGTGGGGCTGGAGTTACATGTAGGCCAGAAGTGCATCAGCAAATCAGATGGGGCTTTCTCCCCAAAAACTGATTCCTGGTCACCATTAGACTCTTAATTCCAGATTTTTAAAAGAAATTGAATTCAAATTCCACCATCTGCAATGACAGGATTTGAACCCTGGTCCCCACAACATTATCTGGGCCTCTGGATCAATAGTCTAGTGATAATACAACTGGGCCATCATCTCCACTTACTCTGCAGGTGTTGAGTAGTCTTTGGTGGAGGGTGGACCACAAATAAATATCAGCAGAAAAGGCTGTTGTCTGAGATAACAAGATACAGTTTATTACATCTCAGCACTATTACATCTTGGGGAGGCGATGGTCTAGTGGTATTATCAGTGGACCATTAATCTAGAGACCCAGGCAACGTTCTGGGGACCTGGGTTCGAATCCCACCACGGCAAATGGTGGAATTTGAATTCAATAAAATATCTGGAATTAAGAATCTAATGATGTCTGTGAATCCATTGCTGATTGTCAGGGGAAAAACCCACCTGGTTCACTGATGCCCTTTAGGGAAGAAAACTGTCATCCTTACCCGGTCTGGACTACATGTGATTTCAGATCCACAGCAACGTGGTTGACTCTGGGCAATAAATGCTGCCTAGCTAGTGACACCCTCATCCTGTTAATGAATAAAGAAATAAAAGTATAGTCATTACATTAGATATATTGACTATTACTAACAAGAGATAGAGAAAGTATGGTGGCTGTGGCACTGTCCAACGCTCCACTCTATATGGACAGACAGGAGCAGATGGAATTTAATGTAGAGAAGTGCAAGGTAACTTGTATTATTCATCACCTGAGTTTTAGAATTCTGCAGTTATCAACAGGTCCAGGTGAATTTTTGGGTTCTTTGGCGATGCAGCATAACATTAGACCTTGAAGGAATGAAAAATAATTTACAGAATGATTGTATCGTTCAAAGGCACAAAGCCTTGTTTTAACATGTTAGCACCGGTCCAGTATTACATTACCTTTATGTCCGTGGTATGCTAGTTATTCTTTACATCTCAGTGCAGATTATATCTTAGTCAAACCACGCTCTACTAAATATAGATTTACCTGTTTACATCTAGAGATTTGCAGTTTAATCCTCAGTAAAGGCACACTCAGTATTCAGGGAATGCTGTGCCGTCAGACAGTCAGTACTGAGGGAGAGGACACTTTTAAGAGGGTCAGTACCGAGGGAGTGCCGCACTGTCGGACGGTCTGTACTGTAGGAATTCTGCACTGTCAGAGGGTCAGTACTGAGGGAATGCAGTACTGTAGGATTGTAATTCTGAAGGAAAGCTGCATTGTCAGAGGGTAGTACTGAGGGAGCAGCAAATTGTCACAGGACCAGTGCAGAGGAAGTTTTGCACAGTTGGATTTGCTGAGCTATTTCAGCAATTTCTGTTTTTGCTTCTGATTTCCAACGCCTGCAGTTCTTTGGTTTTTAGTTTAAAGGAAAGCTGTAACAATTAGCTGATGCTGCAGGGACTAGGCAGCAAGGTAGTCAGGTTTTTGTGTAAGATTGCTGGGGTCATGAGAGGAAGGATTATATTTTTACATGGTCAGTAGTAATGAACTCACTGCCTGAGAGAATAGTGGAAGCAGAGATGATCTATCAATTCAAAGGAAAATTAGATGGGCAATTGCGAGGAAATAAATTTGAAGAATTATATGGATGGTGTTGGAGGGGAAAGGACGGTTTTCCAGAGATCTGGTGTGAGCTTGATGGATCAAAAGGACTGTTAGTGCCAAAATACTACGTGACTCTAACAAAGACTTAGTGGATCAGGAGTGACAGCAGCAAATCTGGCCAAAGTCTACCCGTTCCTTAAACCTGAGGGGACTTAAGAGACTAAAAGCAATTCTTTGGAAGTGACTGATCATGAGTACTTGGACCTGGGATTGTCACAAAGCCAGACTGGGCATTGCTTTGAATAATGTCCAGGTTGGAAACTTCTCCAACAGAAGGTGCCGAAAAGCCCACCCGCATAAAAACAGGCTGGGTTTGAAACAAAATGATTACCAGGCACTGTTTTTGTTGACTTGTATCATACTCGTCTTTCTGTGAAACACTCAGCACAAACAAACAGTTTGCAAACTCTCTTATTGTTGCAGCGGGTGCTCTGCGTCCAATAATTAACCAGCCATGTGAGCTTTTTCATTCTCACCGATAATTATCCTTGGTAACAATCAATGGGGAGATTAGTTACTGAACCATCAGCACTCCGAGCTTCTGCTGTTTGTGACTTTCAATAAACACTGGTGACTAAGCAAGAATCATCAGCAGAAAATAGAAAGAGCCACACAGCAGGTTAACCACTCGCCAAAAATTGTCAAAAACAGATTTATACATCAAACTCCTGCCCTTATTTCTGGCCTGCATAGAGTTTGGCACATGTGGGATAGTACCATTCCAGCTGTTCTGTTACACTGCCAAAGTGGCCATTCTTCATGCACAGAGCTGGTTGACAGACTATTCCATCAGAGGAGGCATCACGGCCATAGTAGATCTCTTTCTTCTCCAACATCTGTGTCATTGGAAGCAAGCAGGAATAGAAACAGTGGGCTGAATGGCCGTGTCCTGTGCAATTACCATTCTCTTAATTCCTTCCTCACTCCTCCCACTTAACCCAGGAACAGGAGCCAACGGGAATAGCCCAAACAAAGCTCGGCACAGACAGGTATATGAGCCTGGGATCTTGCTGATCAATCCTACACTAGAGAGTTACTGACTGAATGTGAAGGGTTTCAATGCTGTAAAAACGCAGACCCATCATCTTTCAGGATGGAGTGATTCCGAAGCACCCAGCTCTGAGTTAAAGGCAGACTATTTGAGCCTGGATGGTGCTGACAGGCTATTTAACTGCAGGAAGCATCAGCAAAACATGATCCTGTCCTCGAAAGAAATGGTGCTTGGCCCTTGGCTTAAGTCACCACTAAAAGAGTCCTCATGCACTTTCTTTGAATACATCAACTTCACATAGGGGTCAGGTAGAGCTATGCACATTCTACATGGTTGGGGAAGTGAGTGAGAAGGTAATAAAGAAACAAAACTGCTTTCATTGATACTTTGACGCGACACTGAAGGAGCATAGCATTGTCAAAGTCACCAGACTTTGGATGGGATTTTAAAAGACCCCCCTCTTAGGGGGTTGGCAAAGGACCCAATGGAACTATTGTGGCAAGTTCTCCATACAGCCCTGGGTCTGAACTGGAATGCTCTCGTGGCAGAACAGATCAAATCATTGTCAACGTGCTGTTCATGGGGGCTTGCTATGCAAAATCCGTTACTGTGCTCCTTATAATTGCAACAGGGACTCCACCTTCACAAGTGTTACAAAATGCCTTGGCCCGTTCGGAAATAATGAAGAGCTCGATGCAAATGCGCGCCTTTTCTTTATTTCTCCAAAGTCTCATATCCCACCAAATGATGAGGTGCTGTTAACACACAATTTCCTTCTGGAGGATTTTGTTAAGGCTGGACGATTTTTGGAACACTATTTTGTCAGTATTATCACCGTTGGTGTCCCTCACTGACGACAATGACTCTCTTCCACTCTCAGGGTGAGTCTGTAGATGCCTGTACAGACTGATGCGATACTGCAGGCTCTGTTACACTTGGAGCAGAAGGTGGTCACAGGAAAGGGTGGGTGGGGCATTGGTGTGGCAGTGCACTCCTTTCACCCGGCTTCCACTTTTTCCCAACAGCAAGTCTTAAGATGCTCGACACCCTCCCGTATGCTCCTCCTCCACCTTGGACGGTCTTGAACCAGTGATTCCCAGGTGTCAGTGGGAATGCTGCGCTTCACCAGTGAGGCCTTGACGGTATCACTGAAGAACTTCCTCTGTCCAGCTGGCGCTGGGAATACAGCACCTGCTCAGGGAGACTCTCATGTCGGTGAAGCGGACGATGTACTCAGCCCATCGTAGCCAATTAAGGGAGGTCAGCGTCTCAATGCCGGGGATGTTGGCCTGGTCGAGAATGCTGGCATTGGTGCATCTGTCTTCCTCTGGGAATTCGCAGGACCTTGCACAGGCAGTATTGGTGGTACTGCTCCAGCACCTTGAGGTGTCTGCTACAGACAGTCCATGTCTCAGAGGCACATAGGAGGGCAGGACACACCACAGCTCTGTAAACCACGATCTTGGTATCGAATCTGTTGTTGTTGTCCTTGAAGACCTCTTTCATCAGGTGGCCGAAGGCTGCGCTAACACACTGGAGGTGATGCTGGATCTCTTCATCAATAGCCGCTCCGGCCGACAAAGATGGGATGGAAGTGAGTCTAGTGGTCAGGTGGGGCAGCCCATAGAGGAATTGATAAATTGAGAATCAATACATTCCTGCGCCTATCCTGCAAAGAAAACCAAACAGATGTCTCCCTAATACGAGTTGGTGTAAAGTTTTAGTCAATATCCCTCTTGCTTTGGTATCTTTTACTTTTAAAATAAATGACAGCATTAATATGAAATTGTAGCAAAACAATCTGTCCCTTCCTGAGGAACGGATGCAGCTCATTGCTGCCATCTGCTGTTAAATATTGATCCTCATCACAGAGAGTGAGTGAAAAGGCATAACAAAAGCACAAACGCCTTGAAATAAACTTATGGTGTAAATGTTTATTGTTGGGGAAAGAAATTTACATTGGCTGATAATCTATAAGGGGAAAATGATAAATAAAAGTTTAATTACAAAAAGCTACTTACGATCACAGCAAAGTTACTGAAATGTAACTATGTTTACAGTTTTAACTTTTATACATTAATTACATCATTCATAAAATAATTAGGTTTTCATCCTTATAATTTTTTTTGTACAGAGAATCAAGAAAAATACAAGGTGTACCTTGGTGCAAGTAGATTTTTTTTTATCCTCAGGAATATTTTTTCGAAAGCAGAGAGGTATATAAAATGCTTGAGAGACATCCTGAGCACGTCCACAATTCAGTTAGTGCATAAATGTTTTCAGTACAAGGCAGACAGGTCTGTATCAAGCAACTTGATATGACGTGGAGAAACTGGGCATGGTCGTTTGGGATTGGAGGGGGCTGCTGTAAGTGCAGAACCCAGTTTAACTAGCACTGGGTGAATGGTTTGCGATTCTGTGTCTTTGTCAGCAAGGTTGGTGCCTGCTGGCTCAGGAAAGATCTAGAAGTTTGAAACCCATCGGGTAGACAGCATTCCCGATATATATGGGTTTACATGGAATGTCACTTTTTCTAGGAACGCAAATGAGCCCAACGTCAACTCTATAAGTGAATGATTTCTGACTGAATTAAAATCTCGCCACCTTTCATGTCTTCTCAGTGTTTATCAGCCCTTTAGGAACTGGGTGATGGTCCAAGGTTATAGATGGGATTGAGAGGAAGCTGGAGGTTGGTGTGTATCTACCAAGCTTATGGTACGACAGAGAGCTGCGTTCAACACTCAGTAAAAATTAACTGAACAAACGATCTCGAAGGATGTAAAATTCCAAAATGTAATGTTTTCAAAACTTAAATAAAATCTCATGTCCATTAAAAAAGTAAAAATAATTTTAAAATAACCACTTTTGGGGTTAAATTCCTCTGTGCGCTCTCTGTAATGGTTAATATTTCACTGTTATATTTCTGTCTATCCTATTTCAACAGATACATTCAACAGTGTTGAATAAATACAGATAGGGTATAAGGGGGAAGAGGGTAAATTGAGAAGTGTCTGTCTTTAGAGAAGATGGATGTAATTATATCTATGGGTACCTGCTTATTAATAGAAAATCTTACCTATTAAACAAATCCCAATCTTTTTGGATACTATATCCAAACATGGGTATTTCCAGTTTCAGATTTAAATGTGGATATAATGGTCGACATTATACTCCTGACTGCCAACAGACAAACTAAACCCCTCCGATTTATGACTGTTACAACAGAACACAAGTTGCATGCAACTCTTAAAAAACTTAAATCTTGTGGGATTGACTAGCACCGATTCCCATCCTCACAGCCATTAGGAAATTAACCAGGGACTTGAGTAGTTTTGTTACTTCTCCTCCAAGATAAGAAACACTACCCAATTTCGTTGGGGTAACCCACTTTTCCAAAGTTCTTAGCAGCTTAACAGCCCAGACTGTCCCAGGCAGGACAGTCATCTTTGTTATGCCACGCTGAGCTACTCTAATGCCATGAGGAGTACACTTGTCCTTAAAAAGATTCTAAATAGTTCTCTGTATTGGAGGTGTGAGGTGTGACCGTGGTAGAAACTTCACAACAGTCGCAGGTTGGTAACGGAAGGAGGTGTGATGGGAGGAAGACCACTTGCTGTGTCTCACTGACACCTGCAGTGAACAGCACAGGGTATGCCCACACACAAATATCTGATCAAGCCAAGGTTGAATTGGGCACGATACCCATCATGGTCAGAGGTCCACAATCTAAACCCTGATATGGACGAGAAAGAAATGGTCACTTAGGTGACGAGATATTCAAGGGCCATGAAACCTAGGTCCCACCAAAAGACATTACTCTGTCCTGAAAGTGATCAGAAATACCACATTCAAATAATTTTGGTTGTTTTTTTTACACAGGGTGCGTACAGAGCCTACAAAGACTCGCTGTCAATGGGTTTCCTGCGAGAAACCTTCATTCTCGACATTTCCAGTAAAGCTGGGCCTGTAATGCCCTTGGTAATGTATCGACAGCCTCAACAATGTGTCAATGCACATTGCCCTGCTAAAATAAACACCAATTTACCACAGCTACTGCAAAAACCTGAAGGGGGACCCCATATGGTTTTGGTAAAAGAAAATTTACAAAATTAATAGCAGCTCTTAAGATTGTAAAATCAAATCTGGACCACAGGATATGGTAGAAGCTTGCAAAGCCACGTGCAGTGGTTGTATTCTCCCTGGATTTGGATTCTGCCTTTGGTAAAATGCAGCCCCTTTCTCTTGGGCAGGAGGAAGTCCAAAACATAACGGAAATAGCCTCTTACATTAAAACTCAACGCTGTTTCTTTCCCTGACATGTGCATTTGGAATCCACAATATACAGCACAGGCCATGGAATCGTGATTGTCTTCTGATTAAAAGCAGTAAGAAAGCTGACAACAGTGTACAGGTTTTTCAAATAAAAACAACAAGTTTTGCTCCTTTAAAGTGCTACACAACAACAAACCACAATCAGGAGATGATGCTGCCTTTCAAGCTGACCTTGTCTCGTTTGGAGTGGGCCTCGATTTCAAGACAATGACTTTTGTGAGGCAATAGTACATTAAGGGTTAAGGAATCAAGTGGAGTTGAGATACAGAGCTTCCACGTTCTAACTGCAGCAGACCAGGTGCGATGGGCTGAATGGCTACCACCCTGTTTCTACATTCCTAACAGGAAAACGGACCATCAATTCCTAATTCCTCCACAAGTCAGAAGTCATCTGAGGTACCAACAGTTACTGCTCAGTGACTCCTCTCCACCTCATTGTGTCCCTCGTTTGAGCTGCGCTCTTCTCTTCTTTACTGTAATGGGACCTTGTAGTAAGTTGGAGGTGTTAGAAGTAAAAGGTAAATGGGGTCATTTTTGTGGTCCCTCTCTCGTTAAACATGGCAAAATATCCCTCTGACTGTGAACCAAAAGAGGCAGCCTCTATCCCAGTAGACGCATGGACTCCCTCGAAACACTAGCACCAACAAGCCATCTGGTTTTGAGGGAACTGCCCAGTGTCCCTTGATGAGGTGTATCGGAAAACTGTCGGTGTTCAGTGATAATGGGTGATTCTGTGCTCAGTGAGTGAGTGAAGTTAACGGAGTGGAACACTGTCCCACTTCGAGAAACTGGTGTGAACATTCAAGTGAGAGCGAGGTTTGCTTTGATTTACATCCAAAGTACCCCTGTAAAACCCCAGTGCGATGTCTCTCCGTTTTCTCTATCTGCGCCTGTGACACCACCCCACCCTCCCCATTGCCCCACCCCACCTTGTGCGTGAGATTTCATATTTAGTGCCAAATTATAGATAGTTGTGTGGTGTGGACTGGACTAATGCTGTCCAAACTCATTCCACATCAGAGTCTTCTCTGCTGACCCAAATATCTTGGAGCCTGTTTCAGTCCAGGCATGAAACCGAACCCAGGTTCCAGGTGAAAGGTTAGTGCCCTATACACTGTGCCAAACTGTGTCTCCTCATCAACACATACGCAGGCCAGCCAAAAGAAGACACTATTGATTTTAAAAATTATGAGATGATCGAAATAAAGGCAATTACAATATCCAATTAACACTCTAGTAAAATGGAACTTAAAGCAATAGAAAAAAATCAAGTATAAACCATCGTGCGTAATTCCACCTTTGTAGTTTTACAGTCCTTGTTTTTAAAAACATTTTACATTCAGAATTTAACTTTACACCGATATTTCACAATTTCTACCCCTCAAGATTTAAATATTAACAGGTCTGAAGGAAAAGAAAATCTCAGGGATGAACCTTTCTCTCCCTCAAATGGGAGAAATGCACAAATTAAAAACCATTGCACTCACTGCAATTGTATTTACAAAATGTAGATTTATGGCGGAGAAATTTGAAGTGAATCAGCTAGCTGGCAAATTAATCTCTCTTGCCCTGAAATCCTCATATTCTTTCTCGTTTCAGTTTGTTTCGTCACTGGGAGAATGGCTGGATAGTTTCGGAGGGGCATGTTTAAAAATCCACTCGTCACCAACCGACCATCTCCAAGTCAATGACCAAGGCCAGCATTAATGCAGGAGGGGAGCAGAGCGTTGAGACTGGCTCTGGAGAAAAGTGTTTTGATTCAAATACTCGTACAGGGTTGGAACGGTGCAAAATAGAATCATCCGTTGCTTCAATTCCAGAGGCTGATGCTACCAAAAAAGTTGTACTGGAAGGAAGTGCCTCAGGAACTGAGGTTCTGGTAACAACACAGCTGTCACTAGTTGGTGGCACTTGGGGGAAGAAGCTGAAATAAGAATTTGACTCAAGCTCCCTTATCAGAACAGCGCTGAACTCAAGTGACAACACAATGCTTTAGAAGACTGTAATGCTTCAAGAACAACTGAACTTTTGTTTCACTGCTCTGATTTAGTCTGCATCAATTTCCAATTCCAGTCAACAAGCTCCTGGCAAAGGTGGGTTTCAACCAGATTTTACTTTGCATTGCCTCCTGGGCACCATTTCTCCATCATTTGTATTGTTATACTGAGAGAGAGATTGATGTACCAACTAAATATATATCTATTTTTATTATTTCAGCATGCAGTCCAAATCCATACCACCATCAGCGAGCAATGGGCAAGGCAGTGTGGGTATCACACATCTCGTAGATAGCCACACGACTGAGGGGCGTCCCAGTCCTGTCCCTCCCCCTCTTCCAGCCCCATGTCTCCACACAGTCTGTAAAGCAGGAAAGCTCAGCAGTAGAAAACCTCTTCATTGCCCAGAAGTTCAGCTGCAGGGTGCTTTTTATCTGGTGCTGTTTTATTCAGTGCTGAGCCGTCTGCTGTTGGTAGGACATCTGTGAAAATACAGAACAGAAAGAAATACATGTATTCCGTTTATAATAACTGATTTTTAAATCTATATAATTTACACGTACAACGTATTTTTAATATATGTATATAGAGAATCATAGGATCCCCTCAGGAAAGAGGCCATTCAGTCCATCCAGTCTGCACCAACCCTCCAAAGAGCATCCCACCCAGACCAAGCCCACCCTTGTAACTCCACATTTAGCATAGCCAATCCACGTAACCTGCACATCTTTGGACTACGGGAAGAAACTAGAGCACCTTGAGGAAACCCACAGAGACATGGGAGAATGTACAAACTCCACACAGACAGTTGCCTGAGGGTGGAATCGAACCTGGGTCCCTGACACTGTGAGGCGGCAATGCTAACCACTGAGCCACCATGTTACTCGATATACACAGGGTATATGTGTGCACACATAGTTCATGTATGGCCCATGTGCATATGAAAGTAAAGTTCACTGAGGTAGTCAGAAGAAACATAAGAACAATTAAGAGTAGGCCATTAATTTTGCTCCATAATCCATTTAGACCGTGGCTGATTTCTCTCAGCACTATTTTTCCCCCACGCTATGCCATGTCTCTTGATATCTCTAACATTTAGCAATCCGTTGAGTATGGTCATGACAGAGATCAATGATGGAGTATCCAAGACCTCGGGGCTAAAGAATTCCAAACATTTGCCACCCACTGAGTGAAGAAACACATCTTCATTTCAGTCCTAAATTGCATGGTCCTTTTTCTGAGATTTGCCCCCTGAATCTGGATATTGACATTCCATTATGCACTCCACTCTCTGCACCTCTACAACTAGGAGAAATGCCCTTCCTGCATCACCCCCGTCGAGCCCTGTGTGGAATGCTGTACTTTTCAAAGACACCATCTCTTATTCTTCCTCTTCGCAATCACACTTCATGGGTCCATCCTGATATCCCAGAAATTAATCTAATGAACCTCCATTGCACTCTGGTCTATGGCAAGTATACCCGGGTATGGGAACCAGAACTGTACCCAACATTCCAGGAGCACCTAACCAAATTTCTATACAATTGCCTAATGTAGGGAATTGCATCAATGTAGCACCTTCAGCAACCTTTCCACCTCTAGTCAAAAAGTATTGACTCTCACCAAACTGTATGAGCTGAGACATATAAAAGGGGAAGTATGTACAAGCTTTCTCCTGTATGCTGCCTCGCCGTAGTGTCCTGGAGACTCCCCAGATAATCCTGAAAATTGGTAACTCATGTACTGTGCTGGCAACAGCCTTCTCAATCCCCAAGTCTGATGAAAGATGGGGGCTTGAGACAGCTAGGACTGGCTGTCTCAGAAGGTTTTAGACAATAAGTGTCCTTGACCCTGCAACACATCAAGTGCTACACCAAGAGCCAGCCTCATAAGAGTGAACCTAACACCCTACCGCAGATTAACGCCAAATGTTGGCCATAACACACCTGGATTGTACTCGGGTGGCAAGTTCCCAGAGCGGTGACCTTTGCCCTTACGGTGTTTGGACTTCTTCTCCTTTGGTTTTGCGAGCTTGAGTAACCGTGGTGGGAGGGGATTGCTGGTTGAGTTTGTGGTGTTCCGCGGTTGACTCATGAGGTTCTTGGAATTGCTTTGTGCGGAGTCTTTCCAAGTCGGGCTGGGAGAAGTCTCCACATCCCTCTTCGTAAGGTGCATGTCCGAATGTTCCTGGTTTAACGAATTACAGCCAGAGGGCTTCGTTGAACTTGGGGATCCCTCGGGCAAAGTGCCAATTGGTGTCACAACCTCTCGATCTGAAGACTAGGATAGGGGAACGAGAAAGTTAAAAATTATGGAACTTGAAGTGAGGACAACATCTCTGCCCCGCCTAAGATTTTGCTATTCATGGTTGAAGGTGATTGCCCTTTGGCCTGGCAACTGGACACTGGTCAGAAAAGTGGACATTGCCCAGGTCACTGGGCACCCTTTTTCTCGGCTACTCGCCTCATCCACATGTCTTTTCTTCATATCAGGTCATACAGCAAGTGTATGTAGGTTTGAAAAGATCTGATTCTCTTCTCAACTGTATAGGTTTTACCTCAGGAATAAAGAAAGAGAAGGATGCCATGCAAACCCCTTGAGTCTGTTCAATAATTCAATTTGATCGTGGTTAATCAGGATCTTAAATCCGTTTACGTAGTTTGGCCCCATAACCCTCAATTCCCCAATCTAATAAAAATGCACCAAATCAGATGTGAAGTTTCAATTAACCCTTAGGTTTCCCGAAACCGGCCCCCCACCATTTATTTGGGTGAATTTCAAATTTATGAAATGCTTTGTACATCCCCAAACCACCTCTCCTTAATTTTCATGTTATATTCCCTTGTTCTGAGCTCTCCACTAGGAGGAGAGCCTCTGGAGAGTCTGTATCTACCCTGTCAGCCACGTTAATCATTGCAGTACAGCAAGTAATTATGAAACCTAATGGAATGCTGGCATTTATCGTGAACGGAATTGAACACAAAGGAGAGAGGTTACACTTCAGTGATACAGGACACTGGGGAGATCCTATTTAGATTATGGTGTATAGTCCTGGTCACCATAAAGGAAGGATATAATTATGTTGGAAGCAAGGCAAAGGTTTACTAAACTAATATCTGGAATAGGTCAGCGGTCTAAGGAGGAAAGGCTGGACAGGCTTTGCTTGCCTCACTGGAGTTGAGAATAAGAGGTGGCTTGACTGAAACATAAGATCCTGAGGGATCTGGACAGGGTAGATGTGGAGTAGATGTTTCTTATAGAGAATCTAGAACTAGGTGTTGCTGTTTAAAATAGCAATGGGAACATTTTCTTTCCTCAGAGAAGGTAGTGGGTCTTTGGAATTCTTTTCCCCAAAAGGTGGTGAAAGTAGAGCATTTGAATACTTTTAAGGCTCAAGTGGATAGGTCCTTAGTGGGGTGGGAGGAGGTGAAAATATTTTGATGCTTTAATTTTCTTCTTGAAAGTCTCTAGGATCACACCAGAATTTCACCAAAGGTTAGTGGTCAATATGTAAAGGTTTCATGTCTGCATCTAAAAAGAAATTGCAGCACCATTGTTGAGATTATGCTCTTGCGAGCCTGGTATGTGATTTGGGTCGCAGGGTAACAAGGTGCAGGACTGGTGGTAGTGATGGAAGTTATCTGGAAATGGATTAAGAGTTTCACACAAATATCTTGCACAATATTAAACTGGATGCGTTGAGGAGCTATTTTTCCTACACAGGGACCACTAGACACAAATGACCTCAGTGAACTACCTTTGCTAATGACTGCTGCTCTCAGCCACAGTAAAGCACAGAAAACAGGAATTAGAGAACAATTGACATGAATAGGGAAATAGGGCTGGCAAAAGCGCCAAGGGGTCAGACCATGGAAGGACGGGTTGGAGGCACGAGTAAGCAGAACTTTGTATGGGGCCGAAGTGGGGTTTTACATCAGTCGATGGCTTGGACAAGATGGAGATATGGGCATAAAGATGGGGAGCACATTGATGAACTGGAACTTGGTAACAGTGAAAAATTGGATAACGGTTTTACTGGGAGTCAGTTAAGGTGGAAACGAATAAGATGACAAAGAGGTGGAAGAATGTGATTTTAGTTACGGATTTAGAATCATATTGAGGTCAGGGTCAAATAGCTCGTGGGCCTATGGTTCCACCTAAGTGAGTAGTGGGTGGGTGAGTAGAAATGGACCAACCACACAAACTGCTGGGATTAATGAGAATGTGGAACTTGCAGCCAATAGGGCTGGTGGAGGGGGTGAGCACAACTGCATTTATGGGGAAGCTGGATACAAAAGAAGAATAAAGGAACAGAAAGACATGTTGATGGGGTGAGATGAAAGAGCGTGGGAGGAGATCTGTGGGTCATTAACATCAGCATAAATCTATTGAGCTGAACGGTCTGCTTCTACACTCTAAAGAGGAAGAGTTCTCGGTAGCTTCGGTTTTTACTGATATGTGATTGTAGAAATGAGTGAATTGAAGATGGTGGCGAACGGACTACAGCTGGCTGTCATTGCTACACCTATGGAAACCGGTCCCTTAACAGGATAAGGTCTCAGTGTGAGAATGCCAGCAACTAGCTGCTGAATGTAAAACATGCTGGGTAGTGCTGGATTTACCAGTCTGCTAGCAGCCCAATTCGAGCAGACACTGTCACATCTTGTTAGAGTCCTTAAAACTTGACCTTTGCCAATGTTTGCCCAAGTGAAATGAACTCAGGCCAAATGCAGCAGACCAATGTGTGTTGTACCAAATTGTGTGGATTTGGAATCTCTTAACATAACCAGAAATTCTCAAACACAGAACTGTTTGTTTGGATCTTCACACACACCTTCCCCTCGCTGGTGTAGTGGGGACCAGCTGGAAGGATTAACAGGGCAGCGATCAATGTGTTTAAACTACATCATGAATGCCCCCTGCCATGGCCAACAAGCTCTGGATTGGGACTCAAAGCCTGAGCCACTGAGCTCCACACAACCAACAAACAAGGGGAAGAGACAGTGGGCTGGATATTACATGGCCCCTCTCACGTATCATGGTTCAGGAGACTGTCTGCCCAATGTTTCTCAGATAGCATTATTGAGTGAAGCTTGTACCTGTGAACTGAGGGAGTCCGAGTGCATCAGGCGGCTCTGTCTTTGATGAGCGATTAGCTCTTCCATCCTCTTTAGCTGCTCTTTCTCCTTGTCGAGTTGCTTCTGCGCAGCCCTCAGTCTCTCCAGGTCCTGCTGATACTCCTCCTTCCTCAGCTGGAGCTCCTCTCTCTGCTTCTCCACTTCCTTCTGTAACCGTGCCGTCTCAGCATCGTGCAGTGACACCTTGGACTCCCGCTCAGTCAGATCCTTCTCCCTCATCTCCCACTCCCGTTCCCATTTCTTCTTCTCCTCCAGGTGCTGTGCCTGCTGCCGCTTCAGGTTGGCCAGCTCCTGACGCTGTTTCTCCAAACTTCGCTGCTTCTCCTGCTCAATCAGGGAGCTGGGCCGTAAGGACGACCGTGTTAGGCGTTCACTCCTCTCACTCGACGCTTGCTTCTGGTCCTCGATGAATGAATCCTGTTGCACCACGACAGCCTGTTGGGGGCCAAAGACAACGTGATTATTAAAGGCAGCAAACATCAGAAACTGTCTGAAGGGGTTTCGGCCTGTAGAGCTGGAGCACCGCAGCCAACAAAATCACCCTCTGAGAATGGGAGGGGGGAAAATATGCAAGAACATTCATGCACGTTTGGTGAATTTTGGAGCAAATACTGCCCCGGTTGGGCCTAAGCTGTGTTGCACAGGAATCATTTCAAATCCAGCCAGTAAACCGTTTTAGTCCATTTGCTGTTCCTAGTTTGGAAAACCTGGAGTAGCTTGCTAGGCACAGTGGCTCAGTGGTTATAGCTCTGCTGACTCACAACTCCAGAGACATAGGTTCAATTCCAGCCTCAGGCGACTGTGTGGAGTTTGTCCATGTCTGCCTGGGTTTCCCCTAGATACTGTGGTTTCCTCCCGCAGCCCAAAGATGTGCAAGCTAGGTGGAAAAGCCATGGGAAAAGCAGCATTATGGGTAGGGTGTGTGGGTCTGGGTGGGACGCTCTTTAGAGAGTCGGTGCAGACTTGATGGGCCAAATAGCCTCTGCCTTCACTCTTTTATCTTCAGTCATTAACAGTATGAGGGCATTGCTGGCCAGGCAGCATTTATTGCCCATTCCTAATTGCCCAGAGGGCAGTTGAGACTCAACCACATCGCTGTGGGTCTGGAGTCACATGTAGGACAGACCAGGTAAGGATGGCAGTTTCCTTCCCTAAAGGACACGAGTGAACCAGATGGGTTTCTTTTGACAATTGACAATGGATTCATGGTCATCATTCGATTCTTAATTCCAGATATTTTTATTGAATTCAAATTCCACCATCTGCCATGGCAGCATTTGAACCCGGATCCCAGAACGTTATCTGGGTCTCTGGATTAACAGTAATTAATCTAGGCCATTGCACAGGATTGGCAAGAGTCAATGACATGGTTATGGGTTTGGCTCAAATCAGCCAGACCAGGTAAGGACAGCAGATTTCCTCTCCTAATGGGCATTCATGATGGCAGTGGGGCTTTACAACAAATCAGTAAATTCACAGTCAATTCTTCCTGGTAGCATGGGGCTTGGTCCCTCTCTGGATTTCACCATAATAAGAAGTTGATTTGCCTCTACACTAGGTATATCAAAGTCAACGCCAACACCAGAATGGACGACGGTGCACTGCCTGCTGACACGCTAGTACAGGAAGTCAGTGCTGTTGATGCCATCACCGAGTGCCCACACTGCGATGGAACTGGAAGTGGTGTAGCCATTGTATCTACCTCTCCTTCAAGCCTCTCCTGCTTGTTTCCTGTGGTCCCCTCCTTGTCCTACAGTGAACAGCACGGGCACTATGGTTGCTTTATCCGTGGTTTAATAACTTTAGATCTTACACCTAGGAGTCCGAGTGAAATCAAATCACGCGCATTGCTTGTGTCAGAAACATTGCCTTTTAATGGCAGGACTTGCATGTGTGATGAGAATGCCCCCTGCAGGGAACACTGGATGGAAATCATGATAGACTGATGAAAAGACCCTGCTAATTTAAAGTTGGACGACAGAGGGCACTGTCAGAACACAGATGAGACCCAGACTGAGTAAAGCCTGACCTTGTCCTTTTTTCAACTGCAGGTCACTTTCTCTGAAAAAGTTCTTCCACGTGTTCCTGGGGAATGACCAACTCACCCCTTATTCATTTCATTAAGCACTGAGCAATCTCCCTTGCCAGTTCAATCGGCAAATGCATCACCTAATGCAGTGCTGGAATTATATGCCAGTAAAGACCTTACTTTGATTCTAATCTGCAGCTAGGGAACTGTACTGTTGGTCTCAGTGCCCCCGGGTCAGGGAGGAGCAATTAGCAAGAGCTCCTGCCCCTCATCACAAATGTGCATTAGTAGATACTGGAAAACAGCATCCTCAGCTGCTTTGTTAATGACCTTCCCTCCAGTAAAAGACCAGAAGTAGCTGGCGGGGGGGACTCCCACTTTCTGAAGCAGTCCACATCCCATTCAGCCAGACATGGGAAACATTTGGGATTGGGCTAGGAAGTTACAAGTAATATTTGCGGCACACACATGCCAGGCTACAGCCATCACCAACAAGGGGGAATCTAACTATTACCACATGGCATTTGACCACATGATAATCAATGAATCCGCCGCAATCAGCATCTTCTGGGGGTTGTCATTGACCAGAAATGTAACTGGACCAGCCACAATAAAATCTAGAGCTATAGGAATAGGCCAAGTGGCTGACAAAGCCTACATCTACCATTTCCTCTGGTAGTTCATTCCACATACAAACCACCCTGATGCCCAAACCTAGTTGCCCCTTGAGAAGGTGGGGGTGAGCTGCCTTCTTGAACTGCTGCAGTCCATGTGCTGTAGGTAGACCCACAATGCCCTTAGGGAGAGAATTCCAGGATTTTGATCCAACGACAGTGAAGGAGTGACGATCCTTGATAGACAAGGTCAAAGTCAGCATTGTGATGAAATACTCCCCACTTGTCTGGATGAATGCAAATCCCACAACACACAGTACAGGATGTTTGACAACAATTAGGATAAACTGATCAGCAGCCCATCCACTACCTTAAGCACTGGCACCATCCACCCACTGGTTCAGTGAAAACAGGGTGTACCAGCTACAAGATGCAATGCAGCAGCTCACTAAGACCTCTTCCTCAGCACTGTCCAAACCCATGAACACTTCTACCTTGAAGGACAAGGACAGTTGATACAGCTACAATCCACCACCTGCAAGTTCTCTTCCGAGTCACTCACCATCCTGATTTGGGAATATATCGCCATTACTTCACCGTTGTTGGGTCAAAATTCCAGAATTCCTTCCCTAACGGCAGCAGTTCAAGAAGACAGGTCACTACCAGCTTCTCAAGGGCAACTAGGTGTGGGTAACAGGATGGCTTGTATATGGAATGAACTACCAGAGGAAGCGGTAGATGCAGGTATAATTACAACATTTAAAAGACATTTGGATAAGTTCATGAAGAGGAAAGGTTTGCAGAGGTACAGGCCAAATGCAGGCTAATGGGACTAGTTTAGTTTGGGAAACTTGGTCAGTATAGACTGGTTGGACCGAAGGGTCTGTTTCTGTGCTGTATGACTATAACTACCTAGGAACAGATCGAAGACAACAAAGGGGCAAATGCACATTATCGTGTTGTGTGGCCTCTGCTATCATTCCCAGTTAGTTGTGGGAGCTTTAGAAATGACTATTAAAAGAGGATAAACATGAAAGACAAACCTGTAATCCAAGCAGCAACTGCTGTAGACTCAGCACCTTCTGAAGCACATACTGTAACAGAAACACATCATGTAAGATGAAGCAGCAACCAGAATTTTTAAAATCGATGCCCTTCCCTCAGACACCAACATTGAACCCAGCATGAGCAGCATCTTCAGTGTGCAGACAGACAGCGTGTGTGCACGTATGTGTGCAGACAGAGAGCGTGTGTGCACGTATGTGTGGAGGCAGAGTGTGTGTGTGTGTTTGTGTGTGTGTGTGTGTGTATGGGGAGAGAGAAAGAGTGAGTGAGTGAGTGGAGGGGGAGGGTGGGGGGAGAGGGAGACACAGAGAGAGAGAGAGCAAGAGAGGGGGAGAGAGAGACAGGGAGGGAGAGAGAAAGGGAGACGGGGGAGACAGAGAGATGGGGGGGAGAGAGAGAGGGAGAAGGGGGTTAGAGAGAGAGGGAGAGGGAGAGAGAGGGGGAGGGAGAGAGAGGGGGAGGGAGAGAGAGGGGGAGGGGGAGAAGGGGGGAGACAGAGAGACGGGGGGGGGAGAGAGAGGGACAGGGAGAGACAGACACATGGAGGGGGGGGGAAGAGAGAGAGAGAGAGAGAGAGAGAGAGAGAGAGAGAGAGAGAGAGACACGGGGGAGGGAGACGGGTGGGAGAGAGTGAGACGGGTGGGAGAGAGTGAGAGGGAGATGGGGGGAGAGAGAGGAGAGAGAGAGAGAGAGAGAGAGAGAGAGAGAGAGAGAGAGAGAGAGAGAGAGAGAGAGAGAGAGAGATAGAGACGGGGAGGGAGACAGAGAAAGAGAGAGGGAGACGGGTGGGAGAGAGTGAGACGGAGATGGGGGAGACAGAGATGGGGTGGGGGAGAGAGTGGGAGAGAGTGGGAGGGAGAGGGGAGAGAGAGAGGAGAGAGAGAGAGAGAGAGAGAGAGAGACGGGGAGGGAGACAGAGAAAGAGAGAGAGGGAGACGGGTGGGAGAGAGTGAGACGGAGATGGGGGAGACAGAGATGGGGTGGGGGAGAGGGAGGGAGAGGGGGAAGAGAGAGACACGCAGGAGGGCGGGGGGGAAGAGAGATAGAGAGAGGGAGAGAGAGAGAGAGAGACGGGGGTGCGGGGGAGAGAGAGGGGGACGGTGGTGGGGGGGGAAGAGAGAAAGAGAGAGAGAGAGACGGGTGAGAGGCGGGGGGGGAGGAGAGAGAGAGTGCGAGCGCGCATGTGTGTACGGAACAAGAGTGCGTGCGTGCTTGTGTAGGGGACAAGAGAGAGTGTGTGCAGGTGTGTGCGCATGTGTGTAGGGGAAGAAAGTATGTGTGTGTCTCTGTGTGGAGGGAGAAAAAGTGTGTGTTTGTTGAGAGAGAGAGAGAGAGAGACAGTGTGAGCGATTGCGTGCTTGTCTGTGTGGTGGGGGGTTAGAGGGAGAGAAAGTGAGAGTGTGTGTGTGTATAAAGAGAGAGGGAGGGAAAGACAGAGGGGGGAGAGAGAGGCAGATGAGGGGGAGACCGGGGGAAAGAGAGAGAGAGAGAGAGAGAGAGAGAGAGAGAGACAGGGAAACAGACAGAGATGGGGAGAGAGAGATGGAGGTTGAGAGACAGAGACAGAGACAGAGAGAGAGAGAGGCGGGAGAGAGAGACAGAGAGACACGGGAGGGAAGAGAGACAGACAGAAGGGGAGAGAGAGAGACAGAGAAGGAGATGAGAGGGAAGAGAGATAGAGAGACAGACAGACAGACAGAGAGAGAGACATGAGAGAGATGGGAGGGAGGAGAGAGATAGAGCGCGCGTGTGTGTGTGCGCGTGCGTATGTGTGTATTGAGAGGGTATTTTCCCATCATACTTGCACATCTTCAAAATCAGAATCTAATACAGTGCTTCCAGACCTTTTTCCACCACGAATCCAATTTCAGAATTACTGAATTAGATTCTGATTTTGAAGATGTGCAGTATGATGGGAAAATACCCTCTCAATACACACGTACACGCGCGTGCTCTATCTCTCTCCTCCCTCCCATCTCTCTCGTGTCTCTCTCTCTCTCTCTTCCCTTTCATCTCCTTCTCTGTCTCTCTCTCCCCTTCCGTCTCCCTCTGTCTCTCTCCCCCACCTCTCTCTGTCTCTGTCTCCCCACCCCCCCCCCCCCCCCCCAACGCCTCTCCCCCCCCCGGTCTCCCCCTCATCTGCCTCTCTCTCCCTCAATGAGAATTGTCAGATGAGAGGGGCCTAGTCACCTAGAACAGCTGTTGTAACTCTGAAGGGCCATGCTGCCTCAGAATCCACTTCCCACTAGGGTCCCGATCCCTGCTTTGGGAGGCACGCTCCCAGTTCATCAAGATTCCGCAATGTGGTTGAACAAAAAGACCTTGAATATTTGTTCCCTTTAAGCCCCTGAGGTCAGATTAACTGAGCCACCTCCCACCTAAACCAAATAAAACCCTTTTCTCAACTTAATACAAGTTTCAGAAAAAACCCACGAGGAGCTTTAAAGAAAAAAAATGCTCTGACTGGCCATTCACTAACTTCTTCGTGGTTATTTACACAAGTTCCTGTAAAACCGAGGCTGCTGTAGCCCTTGGAAACCCAATGTAACAGCCCTGATATAATCCTTTGGGTTTGCCGGAGTTTGTTTGCATGTTGGTTCTAGATCTCAGCTCGGACGTGAAGATCAACTCTGTGGAAAATCCCCCACATCCTACTCATACCAATATGCAAAGCAACAAGCAAAGACTGTAAACCAGAGTAGGAAAAAGAAAGACTAAAAAAAAAACTTTCATTTCGTGATCAACAGTCATCCACAACCCCAACTTTACCCAGAGGCTGGGGGTAAAGTCAACTAGTAAGTAAAAATGATGATTTCTGTTTTTCAGAAATAGAGAGTTCATACATGGCTTTCTGCTTTAGGTATTGAGGCACCATTAACATTAAGCAACCCTCAGATGAACAATTTCATTTTATTCTGTTGAAATATACTGGTTGGTTTGATTGATATTGGTGAGGATGGGTTTGCATTAGATCCGTGATTTTTAACCAGCGCGCTGTAAAAAGTGACTGAAATTTTGTACAAAAAGGTAATGAAAATCAATGCAACACAAACATTCTTCCACCTTAAACAATATTCAATCCCATTAAAATCATAACTCAAAACTCTGTGCAGCTGTTGCAGTATTTTGTTCAGTGAATCTAAAACAATGCATTTGGTCCTTCCATAGCTTGTCGTGTGCACTATGTTGTAAACCTCTCTAGTAACATAGTAAATGCAAGTAAATGTGACATTTATGAGCAATTAATTCAGCTGATAAGAGTGGGCAGGGGGTGGAGGGAGTTTTCTGTCTCATTGAAATGTGTCATACTACTGAAAAGAATCATTAGAATCCCTACAGTGTGGAAGCAGGCCCTTCAGCCCTTCAGCCCATCAAGTCCACAGGGACCCTTGCAGCATCCCACCCAGACCCATCCCCCTATAACCCACACAGCCCTGAACACTACGGGCAATTTAGCATGGCCAATCCACCTAGCCTGCACATCTTTGGACTGCAGGTTGGGAAAAAGATTGGGAACCATCAAATTAGATGGCACGCAGAGTCTTCAACTGCATAGGGAGCAATTCATTCAGTTGAATCATTGATGGATAGTTGGTGACTGTGGGATTCGGGATGCCAACTTTACCCAGAGAGTACCCAGGAAAGTAAAAATTATGATCATTTCTGTTTTACAGAAATAGTGAGTTGACATTTAACTTTCTGCTTGGGGTATTGTGACACCATTGCATTGTTCAACTGGGAGTTGTGTAATTGCATTTTTTTCTTGTCTAAAATATACCTTCTGGTTTATTTAAAAATATCAGCCTTACCTCATTCTTTCTGATTGGCAGGATCAGATTCGCAGTCAGCCCCTATTAAAAACAAAAGAGACAACACGGATAAGGCTTTTAATCAGGTTATCACTGGCAAACCTTCAAAATAAAAATGACCAGAACACTGCTACGACATGCTAAATCATTGCCAGGGATTGATTTCTCAACACAGTGAAGTTGAGCCTCCCTCATGTTCGGGCTCTAAAGTTCCAGAGCTTCTACAAAGGGGTTGCTCAGATTGAAGTAAACGCCAATCAATCAATTTGTCCTCTGCTGCCCACCAGCCACTGCCTCAGCAACTGCCAGCACATCAGTGGGAGACTAGGTAAGAGGTGATCTTTGTGGCAGAGATGAGAAGGCAACACAAGAGTTTGTTTTCTGATTGATGACACAGTTTGCACATGCCTCAATGGGGAGGCCATGGCCTAGTGGCATTATCACTGGACTCTTAATCCAGAGACCCAGATAATATTCTGTGGACCCAGGTTCGAATCCCGCCACAGCAGATGGTGGAATTCGAATTCAGTAAGTATCTGGAATTAAGAGACTAATGATGACCGTGAATCCATTGTCGATTGTCAGGAAAAACCCACTTGGTTCACTAATTCCCTTTAGGGAAGGAAACTGCCATCCATACCTTGTCTGGCCTACATGTGGTGGACTCCTAACTGCCTGCTGGGCAATTAGGGATGGGCAATAAATGTTGCCTGGCCAGTGACGCCCTCATCCTGTGAATGAATAAAGGAAAAAATCCAGCTCCCCTGTTCTCCCTCTCAGTGTGAGATTATGAGAGCTGGGTTGGTTGGATTGAAGGATGCACTTATTCCCATAAATGCAGCCAGGCTGAGGGAATGAGAACAAGCAGAGAGAAAGACTGACTGAAACGTCAGCAAATGTCACAGAGTCGCTGACGAGGAAACATTTTAGTATTTTTTGGAAGAAGCCCTTTCTCTATGAGAGTTTAAATCAGGCGATTTCCAAAGGCTGGGATATGGAACTCGAGCAATAGATAGGTTTTTGAATGTGCTGGCACCTGGGAATTTTGTGGGTATCGGGAAGGTCCGCTTTTTGCTGTTTTAATTTTATGGTCACTTCTGCTTTTATACCGTTCCAGTGAAACTTAATGGAAATTTAGGGAACAGCACCTTGTCTTTTGACTGTACACATTACAACCACCCGGATTCATAACTGTTTTCAATAATTTAAGATGATAACTAATATTGCCATTGTTTCAGACCCCATGCTTCTGCCTTTGTCTAGACCCATTTTTGTTTTCCTCACTTGCCCCACTATTCTCCCTTCTGACTTGTGCCATAAGACCCCAAGACATAGGAGCAGAAGCAGGCCAATCAGCCCATCAGGTCTGCTCTATCATTCAAGAAATTCTGCCTCATCTTAGATGGGCCATCATCTCGTTGTCACTCCTATCTTCCAGTTAACCACAGACCTTCCCTTTCAATTATTCCTCCTCCCCTTTGTTTTATTTGGCCCTGTACTGGTTCGAAATCCCATTCTGCCCACGCCATCCTCCAGCTCTGACCGAAGTTCATCAGACCTGGAAAGTTGGCTCTGGTTCTCTTACTGCACAGACGCTGCCAGACCTGCTGAGAATTTACACCATTATTCTATTTTAATTTCTGCTTTTTGACTTGCTGTTGTGTAATTGGTGGAATAATCCGAAATCAGAGCACCTGGAAGTATTAGTGTTGGCAGCTTGAGATATACACAGACTAACGGGAACACAGACTTTACAACTGGCTCTGATATTTTACACCTTCTGGTGAGTTGCAATCCAGCTTTTAACTCAATTCTGTTCTTGCCAGTGACTACACGTAGACCCAATAGAAAAGTAACTTGCAATGGGTTTTCGATGGGGGGTATGGTTCAAAAGGGTCGGCTCTGATATCTCAAATTTCTGAAATTAAAACAGAAAATGCTGGGAGAGTCAGCAGGTTAGTAAGGATCTGCAGAGAGAGAAACATTGTCAGCATTTTGAATCTGAATGATTTCTTCTGAGCTTGTTCTGAAGAAGAGAGTCATATTGGACTTGAAACATTAACTCTCTCTTTCTTTCTCTCTCTCTCTCTCCACACATGCTGCCAGGCCTGCTGAGTTTCTCCATCACTTTCTGTTTCTATTTCTGAGTTGATCTCTCTCCTGGCAAAATCCACTGTGCTGTCGATTGTATTAAAAAATGCAATTTTTGGAAAAAGACTCTTCTCCAATAAGTGCTGATAGGAGGATTTTGAAAAACTAACATGTCAACTATGTGCAGTAAAAGAGACAGAATGAGATGACAGTGTGTCATGTAACTATCAAAGAACAACATAAACAACAGGACCAAGACTTGACTCCTCAAGCCTCCTTCATTATTCAGTAAGACCAAGGTAGATCTTCAAAAACAAGTCCACTATTCTGGTCTATTCTCATCTCCAATTCCTTCGGTATCGAAAAACGACTTACTGGCTACAGATCCCTGTGGCACAGAATTCCAAAGATTCATAGTCCTCTGAGTGAAGAAATTCCTCATCTCAATCCTAAGTGTTCAACCCCTAATCCTGAGACTATGACCCCGAGTTCTAAATTCTCCAGCTAGAGGAAGAACCTCTCACTGTCTACCCAGAAATGCAGTGTAAAAATTTAAAATGCTTCAATGAGATCACCTCTCATTGTTCTAAAGAAGGGCTCATTATGCTCAACCTCCCCTCATGGGGCAATCCTTCCATTCTGGATTTTGTTAAAGATATGAATGATATCGACCTGGCTTCTATAACTTGGAATATGACATAAGCAACGGCGCCAGGGGCTGCAGGAAAGGAACACATTGTCCCTGGAGTCCTGACAATGTTGGACAGAGGCAACTGGAGGAACGGAGAGGGTGAAGTCTGAGGAGAGGGAAAGATGACCTTTTGAAGCTGTTTCAGTTTTGGTAACATTAATTTAGTATTAATTTATTCAGTATTTTACCACTTACACAATTTATTCAGTAATTAATTTTATAATTCAAGATGATGCCAGGTAGTGGTGGTATTATCCACTCCATTGTACCTCAGTACAAGTGAAATTATATTAAATAAATAAATGTAGAAAGGACTGAGTTTGGCACACTATTGGAAGGATGTGAATGCATTGGAGTTTTGTTTTTATTCATTCACAGGATGAGGGCGTCGCTGACTAGGCCAGCATTTATTGTCCATCCCTAATTGCCCAGAGGACAGATGAGAGTCAACCACATTGCTGTGGGTCTGGAGTCACACGTAGGCCAGAACAGATAAGGATGGCAGTTTCCTTCCCTAAAGGACATTAGTGAACCAGATGGGATTTTCCAACAATTGACAACGGATTCACGGTCATCATTAGATTCTTAATTAGAGATTTTTATTGAATTCAAATTCCACCATCTGCTGCAGTGGGATTCGAACCTGGGTCCTCAGATCACCTGGGTCTCTGGATTAATAGCCTAAATTAATACCACTAGGCCATTGCCTCCCCCCGGTGGAGTGGAGAATATGTTTAGGAGCATGGCTCCAGGGATAAGAAATTTCAGTTATGAAGATAGACTGGAGAAATTGGTACTGTCTTTCTTAGAGAGGAGAGGCTGAGGGGAAATTTGATAGAAGTTTTCAAAACCATGTAGGTTCTGGACAGATTAGATATGAATAAACTGTTCCTGCTTGTGAAAGATTCAAGAACCAGCGGGCACAGTTTGAAAGGGTTTTTCAAAAGAAGCAAATTTTCACTCGGTGAGTAGGTAAGGGCTAGACTGCACTGCCTGGAAGAAAGATGGAAGCAGGTTCAATTGAGGCATTCAAGAGAGCACTGGATAATTATTTCATTGGAAGATAGTGACAATCTCCTGGATTTTCCCAAAGTTAAAATGCTCAGACAGCCTGTAACAATTTTGTGGAGTGCACAGATTCCTCTGTGGTATAAAATCGCCATAGTCTTACCAGATTACGCTTAGAGAGAGCGAGCGAGCGAGTGAGAGATGAATTTAACTTGGGGGTCACCACGCCTCAGGCCAGGTTAAAGGTTGAGGAGGAGAGACCTGCATGGTAACTTCAGTTGGTATGGGAACTGAACCCATACTGTTGGTATCGCTCTGCATCGTAAATGTACTGACCAGTCAACTGAACTAACCAACTCCCCAGCTCCAGCGTACATTTTGTGGGAAGATTCAGCTAAAAAATCTAGCCACCAGAGGACACACTAACCACAAAGAATGACGACCCCATAAACAGAGAAATTTGTCAGCGAGTGACCAACACTTTAGGATTGCTCTGGTGTCTACAGGAATTGAAGATTAATTTCGAGGATAATACCACAAAAAAATCCAGGTGGAAAAGTTTTTGTCTAGATTTTCAGGTTTTTTTTTTTAAATCAGTTGGAAAAATTCAGAGAGATGGGGGAAGAAGAGCTGTTGATGTACACATTCCCATTAATGAAATCACCAGTACTGATATCCCTACTGTTGGCTGGTGTTGCTGAGGAAGGAACATGGGCCTGAACACCAGGAGCTCCCTCTAATCTATTGCTGAAGTTTAAAGACAGCTCCACTTACACGACATTTTGATGGGAATCATTTACCTTCTTTAAAACACTGTCTGATTCCGTCCTGCGAAGGTCCTGTCCATCTTCTACTTCATCCTTCTCTCCGCCTGTAAGTAAGGATGCTGTAGTTTATCACTCAGTAACTGATCACAAAGAAATTCACGTAACGAATTATGTGTCTGTTTGCTCTGGGTCATGGGAGTTGTGGATGTTGAACAAAAGTCAAAGGAATTACATTGCAAAGAACTTAGAACATAGAAACCAAATACTTGGCTCAACTGGTCCACCCCATTGCAAGCACACTACGCCTTGCTCCATCTCACCCTATCAGCATCACCTTCCATTTCTTTCTCCCTCATCTATTTATCTAGCTTCCCCTAATGCAACCAAGGAAAGGCAGAGTCAAAGAGACAAAGTTTGAAGTCGGGGGCACCTAAGAAGAAAGGACCTGGGAAGAGAGCTCCAGAGTGGGGTGGGGGGGATGTTTCTGCCAGTGATGTAGAGGAGTGCACTGCAGGCAGAAAAGCGACAGCGAGAGGGAGCTGGAGTGACCCAATGGACTGATTTGCCAAGAACAAGGATTCACACACTCCTCCAATTTATTTTGTTCTAATGAATTCCAGGATGAAGATATTAAAAGAACAAGGAAGTTCAATACATTTTAAAAATTACAAAGTCAGGAAAAAAGATGTGGTGCAACAACTGGACAGGGATATCTCAATATCAAACCTCAGGTGAGTGTCATCTCATGCCTGGAGTGTGAAACCCAGCACCAAATATGAGTGTTTTTCCTGCCACTGATTCCCCAAAATGAAGGAGTTGACTTGTACCTCATACACTCTTAATAAATGCCATGTGCATTTTTTAAAAACTAATCTGTTTGGAACATGATATACCTCTGCGACAGGTGGGACTTGAACAGGGACACTGTGGCTTGGAGGCAGGGACACCGTCACTGTGCCACGGGAGCCTTTTACTCTTGTTAAATGTATTGGAACCAAGAGTTTTATTGTATTCGGGCAATGGACTCTCACTGGGAAATTCACCTCTGCTCTGTCCGTAGGTGCAGCCTGAAACTGCGGTGATTGGGTTTGGAGATGCGTGCTTGTACTGTGCATTTCTGTAAATAAAAGTTTATTGAAGTGTGAAAAGATTAGGCTCCAGTTCTAACCACCACCAAGTTATGTAGGGAAAAAAGCACTCTTTCCACACTCCATCCCTGTAGTGGTCATTCCTTATATGAAAGGCTAAGCAATGAGCACTGAAAGGAAGTTCTAACGAGATCAGAATCAAGTCTGATCTAACTTTCATCTGTTATTTATACAAATACATATCCTAAGAGATAGTATTTGATAATGACTAACAACTGCCACTTTCTCTCATCCTTAAACAGGGGGACCACTATAGCAATATCAGTGTTGATCCACTCGAGATCAGCTCAGTTGGAACATTGCAACGACCTGAGAGCAAGATTTCTATTTAACTCAATCTTCCCTCGATGGTAGACACAAAACTCTCTTTTAAAAACAGGTGCTGATATAATACTAACTTACTTTTCGTGGCACTCATCTGATGGCTGTCAAAGCCTCCAAATGTCTCGGCCCTTCTGGGTAAGGATACATGCCCCGTGATTCCCTCCTGGTCTGCATTGCCTGATGTCTGCTGTCCGATAGCACCTCCAAAGCTCTGAGACAGCACATTCTGCAGGGTCTCGACTGGATAAAGAGAAGTCAGTCAATAATTGATGTAATTCAGAACAAACCAAGAAAAACAGAACACAAGAACTGGTTAGTGCCATCAATCAGGCACATCGACTGCATGTTAGAGACCGAGAAAACCCACAGTTAGCCTAATTCAATGCCGTGCAATAATTTCTTGGGCATAAGCACATACACAATTCTGACCTTCAAATTCCTCCCACTTTTGTGGGAGAAACAAAGACTTGCATTTATATAGCAGTTTTCACAGCTGCCAAATCTCTCAGAGCACTTTTCAGCCAATGAAAGACTTCTAAATTATAACTACTGTTGCAGGAAACCCGGCCATCCGCTTGCACACAGCCAGCTCTCAAAACCTATATTGTGATTATGACTAGATCATCGACGTTGACTGAGGGATGAATATTGGCCAGGGCACTGGGAGAACTCAACTGCTCCTCTTCAAAATATTGTCACAGGATCTTTCACATCTATCTGAGCAGGCAGATAGAGCATCAGTTTAGCGTCTCATTCAAATGACCAGATCTCTGCCAATGTAGCACCCCTTCCAGTACGACAATGAAGAACTGCCCTTGATTTTGGGCTCAAGGCGTGCAGTAAGACTTGAACCCGGAATCTTGTGATTTGTGAGATGGGAGCGCTACCCACTGACCCACAGGTGAGTGGCACCAACCCAGTGCCTCAAGCACCGACCATGTCCCAGGAAATCACTCTAACTCCCTACACAACCAGAGTTAGAAACGCTTCGTCCTCTGTTTGCAACCCTGGGAAATCACTACCATTTGACTGGCCCCACTAAAAAAAAAAAATTGCAGACTCCTGCTGTTAAACAAAGTCTACAGACCATCCAACAAATATTTGATTGGAGTTTTGGGTACAAGCCGATGATAACCAAATACCTTGTAATCGGTTTCAATCTGTCAAACATCTCCAAATCGTCCACCCATTGGTACTGAGCATTAAAGTAATGAGCTGCAGGGATTGAGGCCAAACACCATCAGACACAACACTTAATTTCCAAGCCTTAGTGCTGATTGGTGAGGGGTAGTTGGAGAGAGTAAAGAATGTGAAAATATATGAATTTGCTTTAGTGGGTCACTGGGCATTGAGCACTATTTAACACACTCAGATGGTCATTGGCTTTAACACCACTGTTCTACCCTCTCCCTGTATCCTCCAACCCCTGAGAGATCAAATATTTGTCTACATCATCCTTAATCACATGTAATGATGAAACATTCACAACCCTCTGGGGCAGGGAATTCCAAAGTTTCACAAAACTCCGAGGAAGTTCTCATCTCACTCTGAAATGTTCAACCCCTTGCCCTGAGACAGTGCCCTTATGTTCCTGATTCCGCAGAAACGGGAAACAACATGTACATCTTGTCAAGCCCCTTGAGAATTTTCATGTTTCAATTAAATCACATGCTGTCCTTCCGAACACCATCATGCAAACCTCAATTCCTCAGTCTATTTTCAGACGGCAACCCTCTCACCTCCTGATGGGTCCATATGGTGAGGTTAGGTTAGCCCGGAGTGACTCCTGCAACAGTCTGAGAACAAATTCACTGTGAACATGAATAATGCTGTGTGCAGAGTTCACCAGAAGAAATGGGAATAGGGGACGGGATGGCCTTGGGACCCCACATATGGATGGCAGCAGAACATGCAAAGCTCCCATTACCTCCCTTGTTCTTCCAAAATGAAGCATCCTTTTAAATGGTAATGTCTCCATCTGTCTGTAGTCACTGCACATAAGTGCTCATCAAAGACCATGCACTTTGTGTCATGAATTAGACACTTTATCTTTCACCTTGAGGCCAAGGTTCAAATTCAACCCTGAGAGATTGGAGAGAGATTCCCTGATCTGCAAGAGTCTCTCTATAGAGAGAGTTTCATTGTATCAATGCAGCACCCAACAGGTCCGAGACCCCTTCGGTTGTCATTCAATTTGCAATCTTGTTGCAAGAGGCTACAGGGTAGCAATTGGAAATGCTACCCTGCTGTTGTAGGAGGTCATTCATCTGAGGTCGAGGCAAATTTTGTTGAGGGAGCCTTAGTTTCCATCTAACCTGCTCTGGATCAGACCTGGAATACTTGATGGGGCATTAAAGAAGTTATTCAACTTAACCCCTGACCTGTGTGAGATCAGAATTCTCATGTCAAAGATTTAAGTTACGAGGGCACAGAACTTGAACCCTAAAAGGAGATGGAAGACACAATTGTCTAAAGGCGTACAAAGGGAGCAAACAACACAAAAGAGGTAAATGGAAGACATCACTCTAAAATACAGGACAAGGGACAGAGGATCAAACTAAAAAGGGCAAATGTAGAACAAATGCAAAAATCTTCTTTGCATGAATGGACTCTCTGATTCAGCAGTTTTGGGGAGGAAGGAGAATAATCCCAAAGTAACTGGGCTAGTAACCTAGGGCATTGTCCAGGGGAAATGGCACAAGAGCAGCCGGTGGGATACAAATTTCAATTAATTCATAAAGACATGAAAGTGAAGGCTGGTCTCAGTAATGGTGCCATGGAACTACCATTGATTGCTGTAAAATCCCACCCAGCAGTGCCCTTTTAGGATGGGAAGTTTGGTGTATCTTCAGACCCACAACCATGGGCAGCACAATGGCTCAGTCGTTAGCACTGTTACCTCACAGCGCCAGGGATGTAGGTTCGATTCCAGCCTCAGGTGACTGAGCACAGTTTGCACATTCTCCCCGTGTTTGCACGAGTTTCCTCTGGGTGCTCTGGTTTCCTCCCACAATCCAAAGATGTGCAGGGTAGGTGGATTGGCCACGCTAAATTGTCTGTAGTGTCCAGGGATATGTAGGCAAGTTGGTTAGCCATGGCAAATGTGGGGTTGTGGGCACAGGGTTGGGGAGCTGGGGCTGGGTAGGATGCTCTTCACAGGGTCAGTGCAGACTTGATGGGCTGAATGGCCACTTTCTGAACCCTAGGGATTCTGTGTGTTTGACATGTTACTACCCTCTGAAATGGCTGAGAAAGTCACAATTAGGGATAGACAACAGAACTGGCACAGCCAGGGGCACCCACATCCCACGAAAGAACACAGGACAGACTTTTTTGGGTGTTGGGGTGGGAGCTGAAGATGAAAACCTGAGAATAATTTAAAAAAAACAACGGATGCTGAAAGGGAAGAAATTAGGAGTTTTCTGGATGGATGAACCAAGGGGGACGAGGAATGATCTTCCTGCATCCAAATTCTTGTGAGAACTGGACACGTCCAGTCCCACCACTGAAAGTTGAAACTACAAAAAGTACATTTCCTCTGATGAGCACAAACAATTAACAATGAACCAGAGAAAACAGACATCAAGATTGGATGAATGTTTGGACATGATCTGTTCTTGTCTGTCTGCATCTGCTGAGCTCATTTCCAGGCCTTCAGATTGCGCTTTGTGATTTGATTGATTTCAACTGAAGCAAATCTCCTGTCTGGTATTTCCAGGATACAGTCAGCAGTTTATGCACACACAGTGACCATATTTGCTGGTCAGATAACAGTATCAGAAAGCTACAAGACAGAGGCGGAGAGATGCTGATCCCTTATCTCTGTAGACAGGCTGCTGCAGGAGAGCACAGGCAAATTAGTTTTCTGCTCCTACTGAAGAGGCAGGCTTTTGTTTACTTCACTCTTAGGATATGTGCTTTGTTGGCAAGGACAAAGTCTGCTGCCTTTCCAAAGTTTCCTTCAGGTAGTGGTGAGCAGCCTTCTTGCACCATTGCGAACAGTGTGTTGAAAGTGTTGACCGAGTGGGAGTTCCAAGATTTCAACTCAATATTAATGAAGGTACAGCCATTTGTGCTATGCCACTATCGCATAGGCATCCTTCCTGGCATAATCCTGCATTTGTCCTTTGGGATATTGAACTGTGGACACATGCATTCTTCACCAAGGATTACCGGATAGGGATTAAATGTACAGACTAGCACTACTCCCCCTGCTCTCAAACCTCAGACATTGGGATTCATATGCCTGCCTCAGCCTCAGCCTCAGCCCCAGCTAATACCACCTAATGGTCTACACACCAAGGACTGAAGCATGGACTTCAGTGTTCCACATGGCTCAGTACCAGACTAGGTAGTGTATTTACCAACTGAGCAATTGGTGAAGTGTACAGGTCAATGGAAATGATAAGACCAATAAGAAACAGGAACAGGAGTAGGCTGTTCAGCCCCTTGAGCCTGTTCTGCTGTTCAAATAGGATCATGGCTGACCTGTCATTAGTTTACGCTATAAACGAAACCATTCCCTGGCATTATCAGACAATGGGATGCAGGGCATGTGTGCATCGTTAAAGTCTAACAAGCCCCATTTCAAAATTGCTCATGTTGTCCACTCACGGCCTTGTCCTTGACCAAGAATCCTTGACCATGACTCCTGGAATTTCCTACCTAATAGGACCACAGCGGCCTGCCCTGGTTCAAAAAAAGTGGCCAACCATCTCCCCAAGAGTGACAAGGAATGACTAATGAATGCTGCCCTTAGCAGCAAAACCTACATCTTGTACAGAGATAACAAGGTGTGGAGCTGGATGAACACAGCAGACCAAGCAGCACCATAGGAGCAGGAAAGCTTGACATTTCGGGCCTAGACCGAAACGTCAAGCTTTCCTGCTCCTATGATGCTGCTTGGCCTGCTGTGTTCATCCAGCTCCACACCTTGTTATCTCCGATTCTCCAGCATCTGCAGTACCTATTATCTCTATCTTGTACAGAGAGAAAGCTTTATATAAAATCTCAACACAAAGAAAATTTCAGTTGCGTGTTCTCTCTTGGATGTGAGGTTCCACCCATTTGGTGTTGATGGGTCAAGCGCCACCATTTAAAGTAATAACTAGTAATTGTTTGCGGTTTAAGATCCCTTCAAAGTAAGTTAATAAACAGAACAGCTTGGCATGAATTAGACATACAAAAAGTCATAGGAAAATAAGATTTTTCTCATGAGACTGCAAGTTGGCAACTTCCAGGACAGGACTGATCATGATTTATTGAGAGTCCTTTAACTTTGCCTGGTGCTTTTCCATTTCTACCATGCAGGCTGCCAGCTCTGATTATAGGTTGGCTAGTAGTGGGTAAGTATGTGGTAATATTATAAACAGAAGACCATCGTTCTTATTAGCTTGCCCTTGCAAACCACTCATCAGCTTCCTTACTGTGATTCTAAATTAAAAGTCCTCTGCCCACTTTCCAAATATGAACTTAACTAAGTTCTTTATAAAATCTTCCCTTGGTGTTCTGCCTGAACATGGCAATTGATAATCTTTTCCAGAATATTACCATTGTTTTGTCAGTGTTAGAAATGCAGGTCTGTTTTGCAAGTCAACCAGGGTTGACAGAGAGGATACACATTGGACTTTGCATTAAACAGCTCAGTTCTTAGGGGATTTGCGGCACAGTGATAGCATTCCAACCTCTGGGCCAGAAGGCCGGGTTCAGATCCCACCTGCCCCAGAGGTGTACCACAGCATGCCTGAGTGTGATAATTAAAACATCACCAAACGCCTGGTTGTTATTACATTCTCACCGGTAAAGCAAAAGGGGAAATAAAAAGACATAGTAGGAACTGCTGATGCTGGAGTCTGAGATAACAAAGTGTACAGCTGGATGAACACAGCAGGCCAGGCAGCATCAGAGGAGCAGGAAAGCTGATGTTTTGGGTCTGGACCCTTCTTCAGAAATTTCATCCAGCTCTACACCTTGTTATCAGGGAAATAAAAAGAGTTCTTTCGAATTTTTTGTTAATGTGTTGGGTCTATTTTCAAAAACAAAAGAAAAGGAGCCAAGGTCCTCCCCAGTGAGGAGTTGGTTTCTCAACACGGTCCAGATGGGAAAGGTGGAAACTGGGGTTTGTGCTAAACTACAGATTTATGAAACCCTTGTAAATCTTTGCAAGTCTTTTGCTGACAAATTGAACATATAGATATTGGTCTGTGAAACACTATTTACTGAACAAAATGACATTTTTATAGCCACAACCAGATGACTGACCACAGGACCTCAGCGTTTTTTTCCTGCTTTGAACTGACCTTCTTTCATTGCATCCTTGAGCAGTGACTCTCCCTTTGGGGTATCCTCTGAATTTGCTCTGAACAAGGACCTGGTAATCAGATTCTGAGAAGCTTCTTCGTGCCCAGTAGCCTCCGCCATTTCCTTGTACAGTCTCAGTTTCTCCTCCAAGAGTGAAAGGATTTGTTGATCCCTTTCCTGCAGCTTCTCTGTGGTTCAAAGAATGAAATGAACAATCTTTAAACTCTCAAGCAGTGGGTGGGTAGGTAGGAATGGAGGAGGAAACAAAACCAACTCTGCGGAAGAAAGAAAACTAGAAAAGAGGAGGCGACATCAAAATCTACTGTCCAGTGCAGTACTCAGCAACAGGGCTAAAAGCCCCAGTTCAATATTAACTTGATGTGGAATGAATGGATTGGGGTTGGCATTTAGAGAACCAGAATTGATGTCAATACCCTGGAACTAAGAAAGACTAAGAAACTGCTGATCTCTATCCTCTTATTGCGAAGTGAGCAAATGTTCAACAAACAGAACAGACGAAGGTGATGGTTAAGAAATGATCAGGTAGTCTACATTCAGTGACTGGAACATCGCTGTTCCAAATGTGCTCTATTCCCCAAGATTCTTCCCGACCATCTTCTGGAGGCGGCATGTTAAAAACCCCAAACCAAGGGGAAAAGAACTCTGGAAAATTCCTCTCCGATTCCCTCAGACACAGGAATCCAGCTCAGCTGATCAGAGCTGATCCAAGTTCAGAGGTGCAGGATGGTTCACTGACTGTTGATTCCCATTGTTCCTCACCTTCTCTTGGCTTCTGAGGGGGTGGGCGTCAGAGGTCAATAGGAGGAAGGGAAGGGGAACACCCAAAAAAAAATTCCCACAAAAAGCAGGTCAGGTAACAAAACAAACATGGAAGTGACATTTTTGAAATCAGGCCCTATGGTCCTCAGTCAGTAATTGGTTCCTGATTAAAAGTGAATTCCCCTGTTGTTTGCGAAAAAAGAACTGATTCGCCGTATGTAATGATAGGTAGCAATATGAACAAGGTTCTTTTCAATAATCCTTGACCCTGTTAAATAAAAACGCTAGTGTAAGATGTACAGATTTCCTCAGCAATCTTTTCATTTCCATTTTCTCATTTTAAACCGATGAAAACTTGCAGAAAAGCAAAGTTCTTGCAAGCGTTACAGCCAATTCCTAGAACAGTTCAGCTCTAGTTGATGGTGGATGTGCCATAATTACTGAGGACCTTGTAACAAGAGAGGATAGATCTGTTCAGGTTCCTCCTCCTGATTGCTAAACAGTGAGCCCTGCTGGAAACTGAAGGTATGAACCACACTCTCTGGTCACTCTGTGAGAAAAAAGTTGTCATGGATAATCTAGCCTTCCAGCAGCAGAATATATTACATACTCAGACGTCACCGACTGCTGGTGCCCAGTTCCAAAGGGTGGAATGCCTTTCCTGGGATGTTTTATTAGTTAAAAAGTGCTGTATATATACATGGATGACTCTATGACTCTAAGTTGTTGATGACGCTCTCCCTCCAAATTATCACACAGGAGCAGAGCTAGGCCATTCAGCCCATCATGTCTGTTCTGCCGTTCAATGTGAACACAGCTGATTGATATTCCTCAACTCCACTTTCTGCCCTTTCCCATAACTCTCGATTCCCTTACTGATTAAAAAGCTGTCTATCTCAGCCTTGAATACACTTAATGACCTAACTTCAATGGCTCCCCGTGGTAAAATTTTCTACAGACTGACTACCTTCAGAAAGAAATTCCTTCTCATCTGTCTAAAACAGGTGATCCTTTGATCAGAGATTGTGCTTTCTGGTCCAATCGGGTGACCTGTTGGAATTGACTGCCAAAGTTCACATGGCAACCACTGGAGAGATATGATTATGCTCCAAGTCTCACTGCAGTGCGTCAACAGTTACACAGACAATGGGAAAAGTGATTGCCAAGAAATGTAGTGGAGGCAGGTTCAACTGAGGCATTAAAGAGGGCATTGGATGATTATTTGGATAGAAGAGGTGTGCAGGGATTGTGGGTAAAAGGCAGGAGATTGGCTCTAGGGTAGGTACTAGAACGGGCTGAATGACCCCCACTTATTCTGTGATTCTGTGAAAAATTCAATCTTCCTCTCTCCAGGAAGTGAAAATATCATTTACTCATTGATCATTGACCATCTTATTCTGAATGACTGTCCGACAACTGTTAACAGAATAGACATCAATAATCTTAATTAAAGTTCCCTGACCCCTCACCCTTGTTGTGTCTCATGATGGGAGAAAAATTTTCAGCTTTTCATCAAGACTTCAAACAGAAAACCCAAGCCCCGAGCTGTATCCTTATTCAGTAACTGGGGCTGAAACATTCAGTTATGCTATTTGGTGTCTGCACACGTTCCATAAATAAAGCAGATGTACCTTTCAGTTCTTTGGCTCTGCTCTCTAGCTGCCGCCGGTCTTCCTCAGACTCGCTGGGGATTCCTTCGTCTTCATCCTGACCCCTGTCGGATGAATCAGAGCACAGAGTTGAAGGTGGTACCAATGTCCAAGATAATGTTCAACTTCATTCAGGGTAGGTGGAGAAAGGAATTTGATGTCCCAGGTGTTGGCCACGTGAACATGGGAAGGCCATGCATCATCCGATAAGTTTTGCTGGATGGAGTGAACATCCACATTACACTGATCTGGCTGAACAGGGTAGAACTGGAGTGGGGCTCCAGCCTTTCACAAGCTCCCCTGAGGATACCACCTATCTTCACTTTAGGAATCTTTAAAAGTTTGGGTACCTTTACCTCTGTATTCTCCCATGGGATGTGGGTGTCACTGGCAGGGTCAGCATTTATTGCCCATCCCTAGTTGCCCCCTGCCTTCTTGAACCACTGCAGTCCCTGTGCTGTAGGTAGACCCACAAAGCCCTTAGGGAGAGAATTCCAGGATTTTAACCCAGTGACAGTGAAGGAACGGCAATATATTTCCAAGTCAGGATGGTGGAGTGGCTTGGAGGGTAACTTGCAGGTGCTGGTTTTCTGATGGATATTTCTGACTAGTAAGAGATATATTTCTCAAATCAATTACCAGGGATATGAGATGACGGGGAAAAAAAAGCTGCTTAGTAATGAGATGGCTGGTTAGCAGGGACTTAGAACACAGAACATAGAACTGTACAGCACAGTACAGGCCCTTCAGCCCACGATGTTGTGCTGAACCTTTACCCTAAACCTAAGGTCTATCTAACCTCCACCCCTACCTTATACTGTCATACTACTTGTGACTGACTGTACAGTCCTGAGAAACAAGAGTGAGCTCACAATCCATCACCAGCACAAAACTTAAAGCAACATGCTACTGAATACCTAAAGGACAGCTCAGATGGTCAAAGCTTTATTTGGAAAAATCCATCCTTTGAAGTCAACACTGCACAGAGCAAATATCTGACTTTTTTTTTAAACCTGCTCAACTGGTTATCAGGGCCAACTGTGGATCATAAAATGAGAAGGGGAAATTTTGGGACATAACATTCTTTTCTTTCGCTGTCAGTCATGCACATTAAAAACTACAGACTCCATCCAGGAGAGATCACTAGGTTTTGCTTTACTTTGAAGACTTGCCAAAAGAGGAACAGCATTTGAAATATTGATCCGGGGTAAATGCCAAAGGGGAAGGCAGCTGTTTGTTTCACTTTCAGCTCAGCTCGACTGAAATTGCTACACAAAGCTACTTACATGGTGCTGGTAGTCTGCTGAATGATTTGCATCCAGTTGGTCCTCTCCTCTTTAGAGCTGGCATGTACCTCATACATCTCGGGTACTTTGGCAGCTGCACTGATGAGGAACAAGCCCCTTTCCTCGTGTGCTACCTCACGCACAATGAGCTTCTGCAGTGGCACCACAGTAGACTTCTGGTCCTAAAACAAGTGTTTCAAAACAGGTGTCAACAGTTTGAGAAAAAAAAATGTGGCACTGATATCAACAACGGTGTGCCATTGCATAGATCCCAGAGCAGACTGGGCTGTGCCTCTAAGATAGCTACATATCATCAAAACACGTGATATTCTAATATAAAGGGACACATATCTCCTTCAGTCGTTTTCTCAATGCAGTCAGTTCAGTGAGCACATAATGTACAATAACACCAGTAAATATACACTGTAATAACACAGACTTACATGTAAACAGTTAGTGTTGTTAATAAACTTCAAGACATCCGTCTCAACAAGAACCTGATCATTGTGGCACAAGTTATGTAGGGGCAGCACTCAGACCAGATCACACTGCCACGGGCACGTCTCACAGCTGTTAGGATTTATTTACGGTGATGGAAAAGAAATTTAATGTCATTTAAACAAGGCATTTGGCAGGTAGTGAGCATGGGAGCCCATAAAATATCAAATAGATTCCAATGGATGGATTGATCATCAATAAAAAACAGATCTGACTGAACAAAGCAGACTAGGCAAATGGCTGCAGCCTTTCACTTATTGGCCTGTGGATAAGTCGCATCTTCTCTCATGGGACACTTTAAAGGATGTAAATTTCTTACTAGTTAAAGGTAAATTTCTACCAAGTAGAGAAGAAACAAGGGCTGACGGGGCAGAAGCAAATTTGAAGTAGAGTGTGATATTGGCATGCTCCAAAAAATTGCCTCACATCAACATCACCCAGTGATGGAAACAAGATGCAGTGCAATGGGCATGTAAACAACGAGGCAAATACACAGAGGAGAAGGAAGAGAAAGAGTGAGAGTGAACGAGAGCAAGACTGAGTGCCAGCAAATGTAAAAGATTAATAGCACAAGAGAGCGAGTGTACGAGAGAGCATGTGAGTGAGAGCAAGAGAGCAAACTAGAAACCAAGAGAAAGAGTGCACGCAAGGACAAATGAGAATGAGTGAGTGCATGAGACTGTGAGTGAGAATGAGGCAGAGCTCAAATGAGTGAGAGAGTACATGAAGGGAGAATCTGAGAGTGAGAGACAGAGGTGCAGAGGAAAAAAAAAGAGGGTGAAGCAGAAGAGAGAGAGACAGCGAGAAGGGTGGAAGAGAGACAGTGAAAGGGAGAGGAAGAGGAAGAGAAAGAGCAAAGAAGCGAGGAAAAAAAAGTCAGAGGGAGATGAGGACGAGGAGAGCAAGTGAAAGAGGAAATGGCGGGGTGGGAATGAGGGAAAGACACATGGTGCAGGGAGGGGTGGGATGCTCCACCAGCGACGGCGATGCTCCCATGCTGTAAACTGGGAAACAGTTTACAATATTCCCATTGTCAGGTTAGGACAAAGTAGAAGAAATAAAATGTGACTAAAATATTAAAAGAGGATATCCAATAAAAGTGAGCAATTGGTGCAGGCTGAAGGGACACCAATGCATTGTGCAAAAGGGCAGGAGAGCTGTAAGTTTGCACTGAGTATGGAACCAACATTTGTTACAAAGGACGCAGGTTAAACAGCAGCAACCTGATCATGGTCAAGAGGTGCTGGAAAACCAAACAGCTTTGTGACAATGTCACGGTGAGATCAGTGATGCTGGGTGCATTTGGATGAATGACAAACCTCTGAAGCACATCCTGTACAGTGTGTTCAAATGTCACCATGTTCGCATGCTGGGCAAGGAAAGCATTTTCAAGGTCTGGGGAAGTACAGTACTGTGTGACATTGACACCGTGCCCGGCAGAGAGATTCTTACAGCAGACGTGTCATACTTGGCTACGGGTCGTGTAGGCAAACCATTAGCCCCGTCACCAGGGAGAACAGGAATTGAGCTGCTTTGTTTGAGGGATTAGGCTTCAGATAAGCTCACACTGGCTGTTTTGCCAATGTAACCAACAGTGTAGCTTCCAAGCAGGACCCAGGGAGGTCATCAGCCACCATGTTCCCAAAAGGAATAGGGCAATGCAAAGCATTTGATGCAGTTGAGTTAGAAAGAGTGTGTCACTGAATCTTCCATTCAGCTGTATTCAGTGGAATTGCTCACATGAAAATGTCTGAATCTGAACGGGCCATTGGAATTAAACAGCCTATTAACGGGGTGGGGGGGATATCTCTGGGTGGGAGGACGATAATGTATAAAGATCTCTTCTGTTGATAACTTGAAGACTCAATTGACTGTGCTAAGTGCTTGTGAAATCAGAGTTCACAGCAAAAAAAACCCAACAATCAGCATTTTCCAACTGTAGTCACTCTTCAGCAATAATGTCATTCTCATCTACAAATAGGAACTGCTCAGAGACTGAATAATTTATGTGTGAAATAAGAAGCAGACAGGAAGTCTAGTTATAGCTACTCAACAGTGACCCAAACAAAAATCTCCTCCCACATGTTCAGTAGTTTCAGTCCCTGTTTGTGGATAAAGGATTCCAGGAGACAACAACTTGCAAGTCTATAGGGCCTCTAATGTAACGTAATGTGCCAGGGCAGCTCAAAGAAGCATTACAAAGCCAAGAATGGCACCAAGACATTAAGGAAGACAGCCAAAAGTTTGATCCAAGAGACTGGGTTGAAGGAGTGGCTTACAAGAGGAAAACAAAACAAAGAGGGTTTAGGAAAGAATTGCAAAGTTTACTGTCAAGGATTCTGCTTCTATCTTCCTCCTGCTCCAGTGCAGCACTGTCCTGCTGTACCCTGATTCAAACTAAAGATCAGACAACAAATATCAGCAAACTCGGAGATTGGAGCGTGATAAATATCTTGGCTCATCCAAATGCTTGCATATTTGTGTAAACTAGCTCATGATACTTGCTGCTTCTCATGCTTGACACTAAAATGGTCACAACAGGGGAATTTCCCCACACCAGATTAAAGCTTGCAATGGTTTAAAAATGCGACCTATTTCCTGTGATTACATCATTGCATTACAAATCCTGAGCATGAACTCAGTCTCCAGTCAGAGCTCAATTATTGGATTAATGCCGATTCCAGAGAGTGGAAAATCTGACCAAATCCAAGGGTTGCTCAGGATGGCAGAACTGTCAAGGATGCAAAGGCCCTTGCAAAGCTTACTGGGATAGTCTCCTCTTATGACTGAAAACACAATAAAAAGACTACTTTTTTGGAATTTGCTCTGCACAGGTACGTGACCACATTTTCTGCGTGACGACAGTGACTCTAAAAGCCTTCCTGCAGAGCACGAACACAAATATATGTGAAACCACTGCCACCCACGCACCCACCAACACCCCCAGCCCACCCCCCGCCCACCCCAACCCCAAGGCCAGGCTGAATGACCAACCTCTGCACAAGTGTAGACTCAAGCGCTAACACATCCAAAAAGGCAGATCTCCAGAGGTCAGAACATACTGCTGACAATGGAGGCATCTTGCATGAAACAACAGCCTTATGCTCTCGATATCATTGGTGGAGTTTTAGCTCCACTCCCAGATGTCCCTTCTATTTGATCTAATTTGGAGTTAAGTGGGGTCAGGAAGTGCTATGCGATCTCATCACTTCACACAACCAGCCCTACTTACTTCCTGCTGCAGCTTCTGACACACACACACCCAAACAGGCAGACAGCGACTCAGCTAAACTCTGCATCCGAATCAAGCTCCAGGGGGGAGTGAATGGCAGGTTCCATTCTTGTGTTGTTATGAAAGAACAAGGCAGCACTCCCTTAGCACTGCAGTAGCCCATGTCCTGCAGAATTCTTCTACAAATGTAAGCATGAGATTCCCAAACAAATTGCATAGATTACAGCAGCTTCCACCTAAATGATCACTGTCTTTTGTTATTTGACACCAATTAGAATTAACAGCATGGCTGAGACACAAATACTAGCATTTGTGCAGGCTGTAATGTTACCTAGGCAGCTGTGTCAAGTAATATCTAGATATGATTGGCCCTCAAAGAATTACTAACTCACCAGGGCAGCAAAAGTATATTTCTGATCCTTCTCTTGAAGAAACACCAGCACGTCAGAAAGCAACACAGCCTGGACTTCTACAAAGCAAGAGATAAACATCTTAGTCAAAGGCTGTTGAAGCACAAAGCAATCATAACCACAAGAAAGTAAAGACATATCAACTCTGAGGAGGATGGTGTGCTGCAGCATTAGTCATCCTTGGGCAACTGTTCATCTTTTACGTACTTTAGAGCAAGTTCTTCGTCAAGTCTTTGTTTGGGGTGGGGGGGCTAGTTTGAGAGGGGAAGGGAAAAGGGACTGCACTCCATTATACCCTCTATTTCTTTTTGACTAGCAAACAGAGAAACACATCACACATTGTTGAACCAAGCTGAGAAATTCACGTATGTACAATTTCCATTTGATTGATCTGGCGTGTACTCCATCTCTATTGGCACACAATTTGCTGACCTGACTTCTAGGATTTTAAGCACTGACTGACAATGTTTTCAGGAACTATGAATATGTGGAAAGGTAGAGCTGGAGTTTATTCCATGAAAACTATACTGCTTCCTAATACATGGCACTGGTAAAAATGGAAGTGGCTGGCAACTTTTTCTATCATTAAAAAAGTGCAGAGCTGACTATGGGCACAGTTCACCAATGCCATTTAACGAAAGAAACCTGCTGCCCTTATTTGGTCTGGCCTACGTGGGACAGCAATATGGTTGGCTTCAAACAATTCCTCTTACACGGTCGAGTAACTCATTCAGTTCAAGAGCAATTAGGGATGGTCAACACATACTAGCCTGGCCAGCAACATCCTCATACCGTGAAAAGAGAAGAAAATGTGGGGAAAGAACAAATTGGAGAAAGGAACTAGATGCGTCTTGGCCGTATAAAGGACTCGAGCGATCAGATTTCAAACATAAATTTCAAACACAAAAATTTGATATCCATAGCCTAACTTGGGCTTAGAAATGGCTACGACAGAAGCAAATGAGAATTATGGAGACAGGGAGCTGATACGTTCTAGCAATGTGTAGAATGAAGGAGCAATTCACTCCTCACTCATTCCTTCAGTTGCAGGTTGGCATTTGGAGGAGAAATGTTAGATGCAGTGCTACTGATTCAGGCCCTCAATGTTGCAGAAAATGGCCTCCAGCATAATCTGACCAACATCCCTTCGAAGAGTGATGCACACTTCATAAACCAGATAGTGCAGAGGCTGTACCTTTTAGTCTTCCCGCTGAAGTCTTTAACATAACAGGGCCATCATGTACAAGCTTTCTCCGGATCAAGTCTTCCTTTGCAAACATCTGGCCGCTCTTCAGCCTCATGATGGCCTTGGTCTCTGTCCTGCTGTGGATTTCCTGCAGCCTGGTTTTCTTTTCAAATTCACTTACTTTGTTGTCCACTGCTGCGATCACTTCTTTTATCATGGCCAATGCTTTTGTGAGATCAGCGTGATCGTCATCATTTTCTGCAAAGACGAGAGAAAAGAATAATGACATTGGGTCAGGCCGATTCCCAGTGCATGTTGGTATCTATGTTCCTCCTGAGCCTTCCCCCATCTAAACCTCTCACTGTTATCTTCTCTCCCCTCCTCCCTCAAATGCTGATCTAGCATGAAGTGGCTCGATGCTATTCACTTCAACCCCTCTGTGTTAACATATTCCATACTCCCAATGTTATGCAGTTTCCAGTTTGACTTCAATAAAGTGACACATGCTGTGTTGTGGTTCAGCAGATAGATGGGCTGCATGTGGGTTTATATACCGAGCATCGACTAGCAATAACTTTTGGGGTGGGGGTGGGGTTCCCACAGGATATTGATCAAAAGGAAACATGGCTAAGATGTCCTTCCAGAACGGCAATAGCAGAACAAGAGAGATCTACTCATCAGCCTGTTCAGAGATGTTAGTTCACACTTCTGCAGCAGGTGGATATGAACCTAGGCTTCCTAGCTCAGAGATGAGGACACTACCACTGTGCCACAAGAGCATAGCAGGAGAGGAGCGACCGGCTGAATGACATATTCCTGTGTCAATGGTGATTTCCTACTGGGAAAGGATGGTGTAAACATTTAGAATGAGTTAGCAGCGTCTGCAAAGAGGGAACTAAGAGAGAGAGTCACAGATAAGACCATAAGACATTAAGCTGTTACCTTTGGTATGCTGAATTATCCTCTGGACAATCACAGGATACTTGGTAATCCTTTGAGTAACTAGTAATATACACTCCTGGATTCCCAATCTGCGAACTATGGAACTGCTCATTTTTTTCTACAAACACAAAATAAAACAATTTAGGGCACGGATGCAGTTTTGGTAGGTTTTAAATTCTTGAGCTTTACAATCAGCAGCTAGCAGAGCAGCTATGATGACGCACCCGGACAAAGGCCTGGAATTTTTTCTCCCGTGCCAAAAGCTCTTTGCAAAAATTGACTGCGTCGTTGTGCTGCCCACAGAATTTCCCATATGTCTTCTTCATGCGCTCAGCACTTGGTCCAGAGAACTGTCGAATACAAACATGGTGTTTAACATTAGTGATAGTAATGATTCAATAACCATTGCAGGTGAAGTCTTAAAAAGTATCACAGAATTGTTACAGTGCTGAAGGTAGCAATCAGCCCATTGTGCCTGCACCAATAAGTGTTATAATTTATTCATGTTCGTAAACTCGTAGCTCAGAAAAAGCCCTTTGCCCCATTGAGTCTGTGCTGACCCATCTACACGAGCCCCACTTTCCAGCACTTGGCCCATAGCTTTGAAAGGTACAACATTTCAAGTGTTTATCCAAGTCATTTTGAAAGGTTACAAGGGCAGCGCAGTGGTTAGCACTGCTGCCTCACAGCACCAGGGACCCAGGTTCGATTCTAGCCTTGGGTGACTGTGTGCGTGGAGTTTGCATATTCTGCCCACATCTGTGTGGGTTTCGTCTGGGTTGCTCTGGTTTCCTCCCACAGTCCAAAGTGTGCAGGCTAGGTGGATTAGCCAAGCTAAATTGCCTGTAGTGTTCAGGGATATGCAGGCTAGGTGGGTTAGCCATGGTAAATGTAGGGTAACAGGGATGGGGTGGGTCTGCGTGGGATGCCCTTCAGAGTGTTGGTGTGGACTCGATGGGCTGAATGACCTGCTTCCACACTGTAGGGATTCTATGATTTCTGCTGCCCTCCAAAGCAATGCGCACCAGACTCCCACCACCTTCTGGGTGAAAACATTTAGTGCCATTCTCCTACCTTTCCCCTGTACTCCCATGCACACAGTTTCTATTCACATAATCATTTAGTGCCCTCCTGAATGATTCAATTGAACCTGCTCCTCCACTGACAGTGTCCATGACTCCATTGTCAGATTGTCAGGAGAAACCCATCTGCTTCACTAATGTCCTTTAGGGAAGGAAACTGCCATCCTTACCTGGTCTGACCGACATGTGACTCCAGACCCACAGCAATGCAGTTGACTCTCAACTGCCCTTTGGGGAAAATATCGCCTGCACATCTTTGGACTGTGGGGGGAAACCGGAGCACCCGGAGGAAACCCACGCAGACCCAGGGAGAATATGCAAACTCCACACAGACAGTTGCCTGAGGGTGGAATTGAACCCAGGTCCCTGGCACTGTGAGGCAGCAGTGTTAACCACTGAGCCACCGTGCCACCCAGTATTATGGAACACTGGAGCAGGCTTGAGGGATTGAATGGTCTACTGTGATCCTGTTTCTTAAATTCTTACTTTTCAATGGCTTAGCCTGGGTCTGAAGCTTCTGTCTTGATGGGTACAATGCTTGTGAGTCACATGTAATGGTTAAACTCCATGTTACCATTGACTTGGTGGTGTTCTCATTGAGGATTCATTCAGCACTACGACAACAGCTGAGTGTTAGGGGCAGTCCTGGCCAAGGCTGCAGCCTCTCTCAACTCCAACAGAAAACCAGGTAGCCTGAGGGTTGCATGCCCCAGGGTAAAGTCCACTCATAAGAAAGATGCTTTGCCCATCCAGTCCTCTCTGAGTAGCAATCTGGGCAGTCCCACTCCCCAGCTCTATCCCTGTAACCCTGAAAATGTATTCATGCCTCTGTTTTATAGATTGGACACACCATCCCCATCTTTTGTTTTAAAAAGAACAATTAAACGACACGACGGCTCAGTGAATTCTTTTTACCTGATTCACCAGGATGTCTCCGATCTTTCTAATGAAGAAGTTCCGCTCACTGTTTGCTACCAAGGACTCCTTCCTCTTCTCTAGAATGCGATACAGGAACTGTGTGTGGATGTCTATCAGATCCTCCAGGCAGGGAAAGATACGTTCCACTGTCGAGGTTTCAAACTGCAGCTCCTTCGTCATCCCTTTGCTGTAGATTTCCGACATGATCTTCAG
>JAHRHZ010000047.1:11971806-12028264 GCA_024137785.1 Ginglymostoma cirratum | reverse complement strand
GTGTTCATCCAGCCCCACGCCTTGTTATCTCTGATTCTCCAGCACCTTTTACCTCCCTTACTTCTGATTAATACGTCGCCTTTTGGTGACGCCCTGATGAAATTCAGGTCTCCAAATTCATGAGGCCATATCGTGGCCCCTTCTCACAAACTGGAGGCATCTCAAGTCTCCAAACAAATGGTGCAATTTTCCCCTCTTGTTAAAATGCACCTTAGATTAAACATTATTCTAGCCCAATGTAAATAACTTGCAAAACACTAACTAGCTGCTGATACAGTGGAGCGTCAACTAGAATGAGAAAAGGTTACAGTTTCAGTATAAAAAGTACTGGTAGCAAATTAAACGAGGCCCAGCATGGTGGGTGGCAGGGGTACGAGGCAGGGTGCGAGTGAGAATGCGAGTGTGTCTGCGAGAGCGTGCATATGTGACGTAGGTGTTAAATTAGTTAAGTAACCTTCTCCACTGATGAGATGTTCTATCGACTTGGGTCTTGGAAGACTGTGATCCACCCAGGCAAGTAACAGAATCTCACCTTGGTGATTATGCGTTAACTCGGTGAAGATTACTCAGAGCTGGATTCTGACCTGACCACCTTGCGTTTTATGTTTTGTGGTGTCAGGTATCATTGATTCAACTCAGGCAATCGGTCTCCTCAGCCTTCAGAATGATGCCCTGAACATTTGTACCTGAACAGAGTATGAGGTGGGTTCACCTTCATTAGTAGAGGCAGGGGAACAGTGTGTGAAGGCTTTGAGCTCTCACTTGCACAGCACATGTTTTAGGGAATTTATACACACACCTGCACACACACATACACAGCCACCTACACGCCACACACACACACACGCAGCCGCGCGCACGCATGCGCACACACACACACACACAGCCACAAGCCCACACCCCCACAGTGATACAGCAATCCTCTACCAAGACGCTGTTGTTAAAAAAGGGAATTGTGTGTGATTTCCTTCCTTGCTGATTTATTAGCATTTCATTCTGAGGGTTTTGAAGGCCCTCAAATAAAACTTTTTAAAACAGAATAAAGGAGCAGTGCACTAAACACTACCCTTACCTTCATCAGTCAATGACTCCATTGACTCAGTCACTTGTTTGATGTGGTTTAAAGAGTCCGTCGACTGAGACAAAACCCGCCAAGTAGCAAGGGAGGTTTCATCAATTGCAGGTCTGCACAGGACAACAAATAAATCACATGAGGAAGGGAATAAACTGGACTGTAACTGCACTAAAGTATAAAAACAAAGAGTTTCTTGAAAACAACGGTTTGCTGGGTCTGGGAACCAGGTTCAATCCCAGCCTCGGGCGACTGTCTGTCTGGAGTTCGCACATTCTCCCCGTGTCTGTGTGGGTTTCCTCCGGGTGCTCCGGTTTCCTCCCACAATCCAAAAATGTTCAGGCTAGGTGGATTGGCCGTGCTAAATTCCCCCATAGTGTTCAGGGATGTGTAGGTTAGGTGGGTTAGCCATGGCAAATGCAGGGTGGCAGGGATAGGGTAGTGGGTCTGGGTGGGATGCTCCTCACAGGGTCGGTGTGGATTCGATGGGCTGAATGGCCTGATTCCACATCGTAGGGTTCTACAGGTCTATGACTCTGTCAAGTTTATGGCTGTAAACATTGCCTACAATACTCAACCACGCAGATCAGAATGTCTCATCACACTCGATTAATTAAGAATAACAAAACCGTGAACTGGGGCATTAAAACCAGCCTCATCACCCTTAGGCTGGGGAGGAGACAAATCAGTGGTGTCCGACTGTTGATTGCTGTTCAATGACCTTTGCATTAAAATGTCTGCACTTCAATATATTTTAAGACTACACTCTCCCTTCAGGAGGTTCATCTAGGCCCACATCCAAAAACTAGGCACTTGGGTAAGGCTTACATTGGCCTACATAGAAACACAGCATAGAAGAGGCTATTCAGCCCAACTAGACCAAGTTTCCTCCTATTTTTCCTCCTCTTAGTAGATCATCCAAACCTTCTATTTCCTTCCCTTTCATAATCTTACTTAGCTTCCTCTTAAATGCACTGATACTCCCAATGGCTGCAAATTGCACATTCTCACCATTCTTTGGCAAAGTAGTTTCTCTGGAATTTCTTACTGACTATCTGATATTGTTGGCCTCAAGATGCTCTTCCCCACAAAAAGGAACTCTCCCTTTGTGCCCACTCTATGAAAACCTTCCGTAAACTTAAAGGCGTCAAGTAGATCACCCTCAGTCTTTAGTCTTCCATAAGACCCAGTGTCTATTGTTTCATGATAATGTCTTTCCACACCCTTCTTCAGAACAAAAGGACAGAGAGGTTGAGTGAGTGGGCTAAGATGTGGCAAATGGAGTATAGTGTGGAAAAGGGGGAACTTGTCTATTTCAGCTGGAAGAATTAAAAAAAAAGGTTACCTAAATGTTCGAGAGATTGCAGATTTGAGATACAGAGGGTGTGGGGGCCCTTGTGCATGAATCTCAAAGTCTTAGTATGCAAGTACAGCAAGTAACTAGGAAAGCGAACAAATTGTCATAATTCAGCACAAGGAGAAATGAAAACGAAAGGAGGGAGAGTTTTCTTTAGTTATGTAGGGCACTCATGAGACCATATCTGGAGTACTATACATGCTATCAGTCACCTTATTTAAGATGGGATATAAATGCATTGGAGGCTATACAGAGAAGATTAATATCTGGAATGGGGAGGGATCTGTCCCATAAGCAAAAAGTTTGGACAGATTAGGATTGTGTCTGCTGGAGTTTGGAAGTGTACAAAGTGACTTGATCGAAAGGTAACATCCTGAGGGGATCTGAAGGTAGATGTGGACGGGATGTTTCCTCTTGTGGGATAGTGTAGGGGGTCACTGTGTAAAAATTAGGGATCGTCCATTTAAAACAGATGAGGCAAACTCTTCTCTCAGAGGGTCTTGAGGCCTAGGAAAAGAGTAGTTGAGATTCTTGTTAAACAAGGGACAGGGAAGGTATTGGGGTAGGCGGGAGGGCAAATTTGAGCTAACAATCAGATTAGCCTGAACTCACTGAATGATGTAGTGGGCTCAAGGGCTGAATGGCCTAGATCATGTGTTTGCTTATTCATCAATTTCTGAAGTGTTCTAAACTCCACTGTCCCTTTTGGACATTTTACTAATTGAAATGTTTTAGGGAAGAACAACTGCTCACTATTTCCAGTTCATTTAAAAAAAATCTTTCACACAAATCAGCACTTGTACACACTACACAAAAAACCTGACTTACCCTGCAATATTAGCTATTGACATGCTCTTGGAAAGTGATCGGTAGAGGGGCATTTTCCTGTTAGGAACGTTCAATACGTTGTCATCTTGAAGAATTATTGCTGACTTTGGGCGTTCTTTGGGTTGGAAAGCTAAATAGATGAAGCACAAACATAGCAAATAAATATGAAATTCTTAAATGCTATCCCACTCAGAATAGAATAGCAATTTATTGTATGTGTTTTTACAAAAAAAGTTTCATAAATCATCATACCACAGCATCTGTATTCATGACAAAAGTCATAGATAAGAAAAAACACAAGGTAGCTTATTATGGAGCAGAATATCCATGAAACACTTCTAAAATTCAACCATCTTTAATCTGGAGATATCCTGATTTGCTGATACCAATCCACCTCGGTGTCTGGATTAGGAGGTATCCCTAAGGAAGAATGATTTGAAGAACAGCTCTTTGCAAACGCTGAGATCTACAATACTGCAGCAGGGCAATGCAACCGGTGAGAAGTACAACACATAGCTTGGGCATTAATGTCAGAACCATTCCTGGGCAGGCTGTATGAGGAAGCTACCCCATGGAGCCCAATAAAGGACTAGAGAATCAGGCAACACTGACCAATAATAAAGAGTAAACAAAACTAGAGATCACTCAATGTTCTGTTCATTACAAACTGCTACCACCACCGGGAGAACTCTGCCTAACAGTGCTCCACCATAGCAGTACACAGCTCAAGATTCTCACTCCAAACACTGCCTACATCTGGAAAGCCAACATCTATAACTGCACAACACAGTATGGAGCTGGAGGAACGCAGCAGGCCAAAAGGAGCAGGCAAGTTGATGTTTCAGGTCAGGAAGGTTTCTGAAGAAGGGTCCCGCCCAAAAACGTAAACTTTCCTGCTCCTCTGATGCTGCCTGGCCTGCTGTGCTTCTCCAGCTCCACACTGTGTTGTCTCGGACTCCAGCATTGGCAGTTCTTGCTATCTATAACTGTACAGTTGAGTTTATTCCATATGTCGAGTGACACACTTTTCAAAATTGTTGTGACAATGCTGCGTAAAACCTACATTCTATTAATTGGGTCAAATATATGAACATGCCCCAAGTCCTACATTTAATGAACTCGAAATATGGATCAAAAAATGCTTACTTTTATTTCTCATATTGACGACAGTGGGTAATGTTGAAGAGTCTTGGGCCTGAGGAGCTTTTTGTTGCTGAAACAGAGAGGATTTGATATAAATCAATATGCTGTGCATAACACTGCAAGATATACAGATTGCCAAAGCCTCTTCTTACAACTTCTCATGGCATGCTTGAATACTTCTGAACACAGATGCGTTTGAGGAAGAATTCAGGCAGCAAACAGTTCTGAATGTGGCACAGTTCAAAAGGTATACATAGTTCAATATGGGCCTCAAACCTTCTTTTGAGACATCAGATCAAGCTGGGCATTACTGTAGAACTTTTGCCTCCAATATTCCAACCAGAAGTTAATTTCAAATTCTGATTAATCTTACACTGAAACTAGGAGCAAGCTATTTGGCCGTCCAAGCCTGCTCTGTCATTAACATTGATCATGGCTGATCCTCTATTTTGCAGGTTTTCAAGGTAAGAAGCGTGCTGTGAAATCGTCAGGAGGCCTCACCGTTTCGCGTGTACATCCGATACTGTGTATGTGTGGAAATTCAGCGCGGCACACATGCAGAAGATGGGCGATGCACTTGTTACGCAGCCTGCTTGCACATGTATAGGCCCATTTGGACTAGGCATGCATAACGATTGAGGATCATATCTACGGGATGAGAAGAAACTGCACGTGCAGTAAAGGGGCTTGCAATTGTTAAATGACGGTTGACTTGGTCTGCCTACCTGGACGCACTCCCATTGTCAGCAATGATGCTAAGGGGAATATTTTCAGAATTTTTTTAAGTTAAGCCACTGATCTAAGTCTTAGAAGAAATGGATAAGTTGCTGTATGCACTATGTTATGAACCTCCCTAGTAAATGCAAGTAAACGTATGTAACATTTACGAACAATCAATTCAGCTGAAAAATAAGGGCATACCATGGAACTGTTTGTCTCATTTGAAATGTGCCTTGATACTGAAAATGCTGGGAATCACAGCTCTCAGTGCATACTCCTACTTTCACACCATACCCCTCGATGCACTTAAAATCTAAAAATTCATTAACCTCGTTCTTACCGAAACTGGAGGGTTCGAGTTACAAGCAGAGGCTGGACAGGCTGGGGCCTTTATTCCCTGGAGAGCAGGAGGCTTAGGGGTGACTGTGAAGTGGTTCATAAAGTCATCGGGTGCACAGAGAAGATGAATTGTCAAGGCTTTTCTCCTGGGTAGGGGAACCCAAAATTTGAGAGCACAGGTTTAAGGTGCGAGGAGAAAGACTTAAAAAGGATCTGAGGGGCAACTTTTACCACACAGAGGGTGGTGTGTATGTGGAATAAGCTACCAGAGGAAGTGGTAGATGCAAGTAAAATTACAACATTTAAGAGACGTTCTGACAGGTGCATGGACAGGAAAGGTTTAGAGGGGTATGGGCCAAACGCAGACAAATGGGACTAGTTTAGTTTAGGAAACCTGTTCAGCATGGACAGGCTGGGTTGAGGATCTGTTACTGTGCTGTATGGCTCCATAAATAATTTCAGCAAATTAGCCTCCACAGTCTTCTGTGATATTGAATTCCATAGGTTCACTACCCTCTGAGTGAAGAAATCTTTCCTTATGTCAGTCCTAAATGGTCTATATAGTATCCGGAGACTGCGCACCCCCACCCCCCACCCCCCACTCCGCCCCCCCCGCCCCCGTTCTAGATTCCTGAAAGAGGGAAAACATCCTCCCTGTATCTAGCCTGTTAGAATTTTACACCTTTCTGCAATAATCCAGGAAACCTGATTGGAAAGGAACACCACTTATTGTTAAACTGCAAAATAGTGCCACTTTTCATGGCATACATAGGCTAGTCTCAGTCAGGGACAGGTGGTTCAGCAGAACCTTCCATGGGTCTCCTTTTTTTTGTTTTTACACATCTGAAATGTTACCACACACAATCAAACAGCTTCCCCAAATCACTGAGACGTTCTTTTTTTAAAAAAACATTAACTGCACCAGTAAATCATCCATGTAGCCAATAATGAAAGCCTGGTTCGGCCACATCTGGAGTATTGTGTCCAGTTCAGGTCGCCTCATTACAGGAAAGATGCGGAAGCGTTGGAAAAGATGCAGAGGAGATTTACCAGGATGTTGCCTGGAACGGAGGGAAGGTCTTGCGAGGAAAGGTTGAGAGAGCTAGGGCTTTTCTTTTTAGAACGACGAAGGGTGAGAGGTGACTTGATAGAGGTGTACAAAATGATTAGAGGTATAGATAGAATAGACAGCCAGAGGCTTTTTCCGAGGGTGGAGGTAGCTATTACAGGGGGGCATAGTTTTAAAGTGAGTGGAGGTAGATGTAGGGGAGACGTCAGAGGTAGCTTCTTTACTCAGAGAGTAGTCGAAGCGTGAAATGCATTGCCAGAGAGGGTAGCGGAGTCGGCCTCATTAGGGGCATTTAAGCCGCTGTTAGATAGGCATATGGACGACAGTATAAGGTAGCGGTGGCGGTTAGATAGACCTTAGGATTAGGGTAAAAGTTTGGCACAACATCGCAGGCCGACGGGCCTGTACTGTGCTGTAGTGTTCTATGTTCTAACGAGTTGACACGCAAAGCACATTATGGGCCTGGGTCTGCTTTATAGATATTATTGAATCAATCTGTTCAGAGTTGTTAATACACACCTCTGGTGCAGGTGGAATGTGAACCCAGATCTCCAGGCCCAGAGATACAGACATTACCACTTCATTACAAGAGCCCTCTGCAAGGGCTTTGGTGATGAGTTCCAGTTGGGCAGGTCATTGCCTGCTACCCACGTGTTCAGAGATGCTATCACACCTCTGAAGCAAGTTGGACTCCTGGTCTAGGGGTATGGGCACTACCAGTGCATCCCTTGCACATTACCAAGGCCACTCATACTCAGCTAGTTCCACAAGGAGATTAACTAGTGATTCCCCATGGGCATTTTAGGGATTACTACAGGTTCAATTGGATTCCCTCTTTCCTTCTAAACTCTCGTGGATACAGGCCCAGTCCTAGGCGGTCCTGCCAACTACGGCGTCAGCCTAGTGAACCGCCACTGCATTTCCTAAACGGCAAGTATTTCCCTTTTGAGGCAGGGAGAGAAACGCTGCATGCAATACCCCAGGAATGGACTCACCAAGGCCTTGTATAATGGCAGTAACACATCCCTTTTTCTGAATTCAAACTTCATAGCATGAAGACCTTCCTGACGTTAGTCCTTGATTGGCTTTATACTGCTTTGAATCTCTCCTTGTTAGTTCTAGCCATTGTAGTTTAATGTTTTGATTTTTGTACTCAATGCCTGAAGCTAGGGCTCAGTCTCAAGGCTGTGGTGTGTCCTAAGCCTTACAACCTCAAATTTAGCTAAAACTGGACAGAACACAAGTTCGGCAGTGCCTGTGGTTCACCAGTTCCAAATGAGAGTAACGTTAACTCTCTTTCTATCTCTAGAGATGCTGCCAGACCCAGTGGGTTTCTCCAGTACTTTCTGTTATTAGCTTACAACAAGAGAACTCCCTTTTCCTTCTTCCAATAAAGCCACAGGAACTTTTATGTCTATCCAGGCTTGTGTCTCATATCTTATCCAGGAAGCGCACAGTACACTGAAGTATCAGGCTGGAACATGTTCTCAAGTCCATGGCACGGGTCTGGAATTTAGAAGCTTTGGACTCTGAGGCGAGGGTACTACCACTGTGTTAAATTCACAGATTGGAGCCTTGCTCCACGTTAAATCTTAACAATGACCTGAGAGTGCACCATGTTGACATCAGGTTCCTGAGATGTGAGGAGTAATCCAGTTCCGCACAGCAACATCCCTCACTGAGAGTAACAACAAAAACTCACCAGGAACAAGGGAGTGCTAAATATTATGCTTGCACCACAGACAGAAATTAACAGAATAAATACCTTCTGTTTAATCTTGTTACAGGACGGCAGACTATCCCTGCAACCCTTGTGGACTTGTGCATTACAACCTGAAGAGATATAGAAATGTTCAGTCGTCAAAGATAAGAATTAATCAGATTCAGCCATAGGAAGCTGCAAAAAATCCACAACAAATATTTTTTTAAAAATCTGTTACCCAGGAAGGGGAGCTTTTTTTTTTGTTTGGTACTTAATTTTGTCAAGCTTTCAGAGAACAGGATGTAATGAGATGCAATTATTATGACTACAACAGATTGCATTTATATAATAAATTCCATACAGTAGCATGTCCCAGGGTGGATCATAGGAACATAATCAGACTCAACAAACCCGTGTAATGAACCAAGAGAGGCAAATATGGGGGCAAGAGATTTCGAGGTTCAGAAGGGCAGAATGATTTAGCGGCAGCAAGGAAGAACATACAGAGGCAGAGAGACATTGAATGCAAGACTAAGAGCTCCAAAAAAAAAGAGACAGATAAGTTGAAGGATAGTGCCAGATACTCAGATAAAAGGTGGCAGCGGGTAATTCCGACACTGCAAATCTGAAACCAAAATAGAAACTGCCACAACTACAAAGCAGGTGATGCGTAGGTATTTAAAAGAAAAAAAATGCAAGCCATATTTCAATCAGATCCTTCAGCAGAGGACCAGATCTATCATTGGTAATTTTGCAGTGAGTCACATCAGCAAAGAGGCAATATTATTTGGGAAATCTATTTTTTGGAACCCAACACTTCTTTCATAAAATTCTCTAACTTGTACTTACACAGAACTTGCCACTAACACGGCAAAGATGGTGCAAGAACTTTTGGGCACAAGAAATAAAAATAAATGAACCATTACCTGAACATGAAGGGGTGACAAGTAAGCTTGGCCAAAGAAGTGGATACTAAGGGAGGAGAAAGTGGAGAGAGAAGGCTTTACACAGGAGCTCCAAAGCAGGGGCCCTGGGGAGAATGAATATATGGCTATGAATGGTGGGGTACAGGAAGAAGAGGGTAAAGCACAGACAGTTTCAGCACAGAGACTGGTCAGGGACCTATTGTTTATCAACACAGTTTACTAATTTCTTGGTCACATCCACGTCCCAAAGAGATCAACCTTTAGCTAAGATCTCCCCTCTCTACTACCTTACCACACTGAAAAGGATCAGACAGGTGAATGCCCATGTAACCACCACTGGCTTTATTTAAGTTACCTTAACATGAACCATTTTCTGGGCAGTCTTCACACAACCAGCCAAAGTAAACCAGTCCTGGGGCGTTGGGAACATGAGGCAGGAGCTTGCTTCTTACTTTCCTTTTCACATTTACAATATTTTAAGATGCATAATTTCAGTATTTTAATAAAGGAAAGCTTCAATGAAAAAACTGTTTAGGAAAAAAAAAAGTCACCATGTCCCCTTTAACTTTGACAGATTTTTCTCAAATCCAAAACTCGACCAAAGTTTGATCTCCTTGGATGCACAAACAACTGAAGTGCCATTGAATTTCATTCCTTCATTGTAACGACATTGTCCTACACTCACCACCAACCACTTCCTCACTGTGTTGTCATCAAAACAATTCTACGCAGAGTCAAACTCTCACTTGTTTATCTCAAAACTATAGGATACATGTGCCCCTTCGGTTTTCCCTGCTTACAACAATCTCTAAATTCCAAATTAACCACAATTTTTTGATTTACCCTCTCTTTGGTTTTACCTTTTCCAACATTGGTGACTGTCCTATTCCATGACCTTCAGCTTCATCCACTCCTAAAGCACAAACACAGATATGTTGCAGTGTTCTCACCTGGATTTCGTCAAGTTCAAGTGTGGCATCTGAAATTTTCACATTATACTAAGTAGACGTTGACAAATCAGCCGTACAACTATTACTTCAGGACATCACACAAGTGCTCCAGATTCCTGTGTACTCACTATAGTAATGTACAATATGTACAAATTTTCCTACAGTACATGGTGTCAGTGCATCAAATCAACCTCATGCAAACCTGATCTTACTTGGAAAGAAGCCTTGTTCACTGTCAGCTGGGAACACACAGAAACGGATTCCACAAAACTAGAATACAGTTACAATGACTGCCAACTGCAGTACAACTGCCAACCCAAACATACCTTCCTATTGCTCATACAGTTACAATTGTCAACTACGAGCTGTTTAATGTCATCAGTGTTAATGTTCACTCCCAGTTAATCAACTTAACTTTGAACCTTGCATTCTTTTAAGAAGTGGTATATGCTTGGGATGGAGCATGATGCTGTTTATAGAATGGATGAAGTCCATGATTGCCTGAGACTTTAATGGTGTTGGAATAAAAGTATTAGGCAATACCCCTGACTGGAACAAATCACATCAGTGACCTTTACTTGTGGGCAACCTCTTGTGAGTTGATAAGAACAGAAAAAAAAAGTGCTGTCCAATTAAGACTATCCTATTTTCACTGACCTTAATTCTACGTAACACCAAATCCTTAATCCTGTAGAGTCACAACTAATTCTGTTTACATTGTTTGTATTAATTGTTTTAATATCCTTTCTCAGTAATTTCACTAACACAGTAGTCTTTTGATTGCAAAAAAAATTCAACCAATTGCTTTTCTCACTCAACTTCTGAACTGTTTAAAAAAAAAAATGCTGTGGATGTATTTCAGATTTCCGAAATCCAAAATAAAACAAAATACTCAGGTCAGGCAGAACATGTGCATCTGAGAAATACACTTAATGATTTAGCTCTGCTTGTCTAGATTTTTTTGATTGACTCTATTTTAATACCAGTGTTAAGATTAAGCTGAGAAATGAACAAAAAGTATAAATGGGAAAATTAGTCTCAAATGCTTGAGCATTTGGTGTATGATGGCTATATGAGAGAGATTTTCAGGTTATAATTTCATGAAGAAGTTCAGTTAGTTTACACCTAGAACGTTAGAAGTAATTACTGTGCAATAATCCAAATGAGTTTGAACATCAAATCTCAGCAGTGAAGCTCAGGTACTTACAAACGTCCCCAGAATCCAGATGACACAGATCTCTGGCTTCAGAAAGTAGGTCTGTTACATTAGCTTATATCAGATCACGAATAACAACAGGCATGTGTCGATTTTAAGTATCTCATCCTTAGTTTCATCTCTTCCCCCCTCTCTAATCCTCTCTAGTCGCACAACCTTTGGTTGTGCATCTTAAAATATTGTAAATGTGAAAAGGAAAGTAAGAAGCAAGCTCCTGCCTCATGTTCCCAACGCCCCAGGACTGGTTTACTTTGGCTGGTTGTGTGAAGACTGCCCAGAAAATGGTTCATGTTAAGGTAACTTAAATAAAGCCAGTGGTAGTTACATGGGCATTCACCTGTCTGATACTTTTCAGTGTGGTAAGGTAATAGAGAGGGGAGGTATGGGAACTCCAGAATTCTGCCTTCTTCAACATCTGTAATTTCAATTGCTTTACTCAGTAGTGGCCGGGCTTTCAGCTGAATCTCAGGAATTCCCTCCCTAAATCTCTCTGCATCTATACATCTCTATTCTTCCTCTAAAGGTATTCCTTAGAAGCTACTGTTTTGCTCAAACATTCGGTCATTTGCTATAATATCTCCTAATTATGACTTGGAATACAAATTTCATCAGCCTCAGAACATTTTATTATGTCAAATACACGCTAAAAGTACAACTTTTAGCAGTAATAAAGAGGGCAACTGAATCACAGTTAAGTTGAATCATACTGAAAATCTGCAGTCCACATACCCACTTTCCAACAGCAGGAACTAGATAGTGATCAAAAACAGCTGCAAAGACTGCACTGTCCTGCTTCAGAGGCATGGAGACCGAAATGCAACGCTGCTCAGTTTCAAAACCGGTCAAGATTAGTTGGCTCAGGTAGGATCAGAGATCAAACCCGAGCCCTTTTCCTCGCCTCTTACAGCTCAGTCCCAGGAGCTGCATTCACCCACTTCTGACATTAGAACATTTGACTGCTTTGTACTTTCTACAGTTGCTTGCATTTGACTGAAAAACAATTAAAAAGGTACAATGTGAGGGACCTGGAGGAGAAATCAAGTGAATGGCACTTAGTCAGAGTGCTGGTACAGGCATGACGGGCTGAATGGCAATGCTTTAACAATTCTGTGATTCAGTGATAATTTTCTTCCCTTATGATACAAAGAAATCAATTAGTTTCACCAAATAAAGGACATGAAATTTGTTGAAATCCTCCATAAATGCCACCACAATCAATGGTTTGCAATTTGTATTCAGGATACTAAGTGTTGACAGCTTCCTATACATTTTCAGATTGAGAGTGGGCTAGGCATCAAAACATGTTATTTTTACTTAAAAGTGGAAAAGATACAATCTGACCAAACATCACTCCACTTCAGACGGTTTTTTTTCCATTTGCTTAAAATCCTTAAGATGAAGTTGTAACTTTGCATTTTGAGAACATTGTCAGAATGCTGGTAGTGAACTGGTGCTTTTGATGAAGCTCACTCGTAACATACTGAGAAAAACAGTTTTAAAATTCACCCCATAAACTGCTGCAAGTTTATGGAATTTGTTAAAAAAGCCTTTTGGAACTGAAAAGGTTACTTAGTTCAGTAAGCTTGGCCCTTTATCATTTTCTTCATTTTGTACTAGCATCAAATCTCAGCTCAGACAAGTTCATTTAACTCAGAATCATAGCATTATATCATACAAAAGATGCCATTCGGCCCATCGAGTCTGCACCAACAATCTATATTAGTCCCACTTTCAGCCCATAGCCTTGAATGTTATGGCATTTCAAGCGCAAGATACCAAGAAATTTCACCCTTGAGTTATACAACTGGTCTCTGAAGTTGCAGGAAAACCATATATGACCAATGGTCTCTCTAATTTTAGTTGTTCCTGCATGGACCTTTGCATTCCATGCGCAGTATCTCTAAATTTGAGTGGAAATCGTACTGCGCAGGATAACAGAGTGCGCATGGAATTCCTTAGCTGTTGTGTGGCTTACAGGGAACGCTCCTCTGTGCTCATGTGCTCCAGATCAGAGTGGGGGTGCACTGTTTTACCAGTGACCTCAGTCACCAAGTATTTGCAAGAGGTAGCATTAGAACGGAGAGATAGTAAGAACTGCCGATGCTGGGGTCAGAGATAACACAGTGTGGAGCTGGAGGAACACAGCGGGCCAGGCAGCATCAGAGGAGCAGGAAAGCTGACGTTTCGGGTTGGGACCCTTATTCAGAAAATGACCCGAAACGTCAGCTTTCCTCCTCCTCTGATGCTGCCTGGCCTGCTTTGTTCCTCCAGCTCCACACTGTGTTATCTAGGATTAGAACTGATCTCAATCGTGACGACCTTCTTATCCAAATAGCTTGCCAATGATAACACCTGAAGGTATGGAGAGGCTGCTACTGCTTATGATATGGTTCTGTGAAATAAACAAGGAAAGGCATTTATTTTCTCTTGTTCGTTGGGAAGAATGAATAACATTACAAAAACACAGGAGCCAAATTATACACCATGCCAAATGTAACTTGATCTAATAGGAGTCTTGCATCAGTCCAAGTGCTGGACTGATCCAAGACCTGTGGAGTGCAAAGGTTCCACGGAAACAGGGACATCTATGTATAGCAAAGTTTCCCAAGATGCTGCCAGTTGCTGGAGGATTTCTGCAATCAAAGAGGCATTGTGCAACCGAGCAAACCTCACCACATTATTTTAGCAAAGTTGGAAATCTCTCCATCCTGTCTACTATTTCAAAACTGTGCACAGGAAAGAAATCTAAAATAAACTGGCAGACTGAAAAGTGCCTCCACATTTATAAACACTTTTAGGATTTCACTGTAAACTGCACACAGTGAGGAATATACAAGTTCACAGCAAATTTAATTGCAGTTTATTTTTGGATCACCTCAACGCTATCTCCCTTGATCAGAAATCCGAATAGCCGAAGTGAAGATCAAACTGAAGAAAGATGTAACGAAGGTTGTGGGAATCTATCTCAAAGGTCAAATTAAGTTCTCAGATAAACGCAACTTGCTTAGTGAGTGATGGTTGCACAGGAATTATCGGTCAAAATCTCGAGATTATGGCAGCTTTGTCTCACTAATTTGTTCACTGTATATTTATGGTATGGAAGTGTTGGGGTTCAGGCCCTTGACAAGGGAGTGCAACAGACCTCAATAACAGTGTTCATAGGGGACCACTGTGATTGGGTCAGGGGCCAGGCCAGTCACGGGCCCCTTGATGTCCGTTCCTGCCCTGCTGGGTATTAACTGGGTGGAGGAGGTTCCTCTTCAGCGTATAAAGAGACACTTAGTAAAACTGTGGTTGTTTGAGTTAGGAGACACACGCTTGTATTGCTTAACTCTGCACAAAAAAAATGAAAGGCTGAGTAAAGGGACAGCAAGAACTGCAGATGCTGGAGTCAGAGAAAACAAAGTGTGGAGCTGGAGGAACACAGCAGGCCAGGCAGCATCAGAGGAGCAAGAAAGCTGATGTTTCGAGTTGGGACCTCTCCTCTGATGCTGCTTGGCCTGCTGTGTTCCTCCAGCTCCACACCTTGTTATCAAAGACCGAGTAAAGGTTGGTTCCAGGACTATCTTATATGAACAGGTTCTCCTGATGTGAACATTCTTTGTCATGTTCATATCAAAATGATACACTCAGCATCAATATCCCCCTACACCATATTCCCCTCCAACATACCCACCTCCAATATAAAGGGCTGAAATTGGATGACATCAAAATCATACGATTTTAAGAATAAATGGCTACACTTTAAGATTCTGTTAATAAAACGCAAACACCACCAGCTACATGCTCCTCTCCAAGCCATTCACTATCCTGACTTGAAAACATATCACTGCTCCCTCAGTGTCGCCGGGTCAAACTCTTGGAACTCTTCCCCCTAAGGGCACTGTGGGTTTATCCCCATCTCATGGGGACTGCAGCGGTTCAAGATGGCAGCGGCTCACCACCCCTTTCTCAAAGGGCAGTTAGGGATGGGCAAGAGATGCTGGCCCTGCCAGCGATGCCCACATCTCACGGATGAACCTTTTTATGAATAGGAGGAAGAGAGCATAGGATCCATCAAACCTGCTCAGCCATTCAGTAAAATCACAACTTTCCCAACCTATCAGCATAGATTTTTGGATGCTAACAGCCTATCAATCTGTATCTCTAATAGAGCAAAAATCCGAATAGCCACAGCTCTCTGGAATAGACAGCTCCAATGATTCACAAACTTCTTACTAAAGGTGATTTCTCATCTCAGTCCACATTGACTGGATTGTCACCCTGAGACTGTAACGTCTGGTTCTGGACTTTCCAGCACAGAGAATCTTTCAGGGGCTCACACAGCTCTTGCTAGAAGCAGCAAGAATGCCTCCCGGAGGAGACCTTCCAATGAGGAAGGGAACAGTGGCAGTCAAACATTTGCAGTTGTACACTGTTCCAGTAAAGACAGAGAGAAATATAAAAGTCACACTGAGTCACAAGCAACAAAATTATTGCTGAGCCACTGAAAGAGATAGTAGGATGGTTTAGTGTAGGAGGACTGCTCCTGAAGCTGCGTTTTGAGGAGTTAAAGGCAAGAGAGGTACAGAGGTGGCGAAGAGCGGGTCATAGGAGTGGCTTGAGGATGTCGGGATGAAATCATACCACCAACTGGGGAAGGCGATGGCTTGGTAGGACTATAACTGGACTGTTAATCCAGAGACTCGGACAATATTCTGGGGACCCAGGTTCAAATCCTGCCATGGCAGATGGTGGAATTTGAATTCAATGACAAAAAATCTGGAACTAAGAGTCTAATGATGACCACAAATCCATTGTCAATTGTCAGAAAATCCCATCTGTTTCACTAATGTCCTTTGGGGAAGGAAACTGCCATCCTTACCTGGTCTAGCCTACGTGTGACTCCAGACGCACAGCAATATGGCTGACTCTTAACTGCCCTCTGGGTAATTAGGGATGGGCAATTAATGCTGCCTAGCCAGTGACACCCTCATCATAAAGACAATAAAGACGGTGTGACAAAGCCTCCGGTGTGGGGGAGCAGAGTTTGAGGAAATGGAGGGCCTGTGTGGAGACATTATAGGGCTGCTGGAAGTGCCAGACAGACCAAGCCATGAGGGATTTAAAAGCAAACATTTCAAACATGAGGTGTCATGGGGAATGGGAGCGAAGCAAGAATCAGGGCAACAGGCTTGAGGCGGGATAGAATTAAGGCAGAGTTTTGATGGCTTTTCACGGTGCAATGAGGTGCGGACGAGATTCCAACCAGGAAGCCATGTTGTAAAAGTGGCAGGCTTGCACTTTTGTTTGCTGTTTCCCCTGACACCCTCTCAACAACTTAAAAAGGACAACAGCTGCCTCGACATCCAAAAAAACAAACTACAAAGATCACTGATGTCTCCTCTGCACCTGCTGAAATTTAACGTAAAAACTTTTAAAAATAATTTTGTAGGAGGGCTTTTGTGCTGCAGTGGTTGTATCACTGCATCTAAGCCAGGAGAACTGGGTTCATGTGCCACTTGCTCTAGAGGTGTGCAATAACATTTCTGAATAGGCTGATTGGAAAATAAGCTTATCCCATGAGAAACAGAATAACAAATAGCCATCCTTTGATGAGCATTTTGCTCATATGTTTGAGAGAAACAAGATTCATCCGTGACTCTTTGAAAAGGAAGCATTTGATGGGTTATAGAGGAAGAAGAGGTGAAGGAAACTAATGGATTGATTGAAAAGACATCCAGCGCAAGTAGGAAAGGCTGAATAACCTCCGCTGTGCTACATCTTTCAATGATTCTAAGGTGCATCAACATTATCAACAAACAAAACACTTAGAAATTTCCTGAGGGGAGATGTATAATATAGGGGTAGAGAATGGGCAGAGAAAGAATACTGGAAATGTTAATTGCAATACTTAAAGAAATGGCAGCTGATTGCTAGGAACTGGGGGTGGGGGGGACCACTGGAATAGTCATTATAATTTGGAAAAAGTAACCAGCTCTTATTTTTCTAGTACTTTTGCTGTCACTGCAGTTTTCCTGTTTAAAGACTGGCCAGTGCAGTCAGTAAATAGACAAGAAGCTTTTCATCATCCACAGACTGCCAAAAGTATAAGGTTAAGATGGAAAAAAGGAAACTTTGCAGAAGTTGCAACTGTAAGGGATTTTCCATTCCATATCAATTTCATCATTATACGAGAAAAAAAAAGAGGATTTGGAATATGAACTAAATTCTTCAAAGCAGGGTAGGGGGGGTGTGCTGGGTGTGTGCATGTGTGTAATATGTGTGAGTAAGTGTACGTGTGCGCATGTACGAATGTGTATGTGAGTATGTGTGTGAGAGAGATGGAGGGACTGGTGGGAGGAATAGGGAGATAAGTGTTCTTGCACACACATCTTAGGTGTGTCAGAGTCAGTTGATTAAAAAATGTATTTTAAGAAAACAGCACTCATTTGGCTTTTGTAAATTGAAGAACAGAATATAAAAGGAAATTATTCTTAAGTTTTATGAAATCACTGGTTAAGTGCAAGTCGGGAGTACTGTGCCAGAATCTGGACACTCAACTTCGGGAGGGATTTTACTTCTTGGAAAGGGTTCGGAGAGGATTTACTGAAAAGGCTCCACCTCGGAGGTTCTTCAATTATGTGGAGAGGCTGGAAAATTTGAGTGAGAAGCTGCACCAGGACTCAAACAGTGATCTGACAACTCAATGGATTTGAAACTCCTTCAGTATATTTTGTGATGGGATTACAATGAAGAATTATACTCGATGGTTTTAACTCCACAATGGAGCCAAAGAAGGAAGGAGATTGAAAAATGTGCTCTCACTACGCTACTTTTATTTTAAGGGTAGTGGATAGGATTTCTTCAACTGGCATTGAGAGGGAAATTTGAATAGAGTGTTCTAGCATATTTAAAAAGAAATGTCCCCATGATTAAAGGGAATTGGGCTAAAATCAGTCATTTCAGACAACCAAGGAAATAGTTTTAAAATTGGACCAACATTTGGGTATGGTTTGATTTGAGATGTAGTGTTTCGGTTTAGAAAATAAAACATTGGCGCCGTCTGCCCATTCCAAACGCTGAAGTGGATTTTAAGAATCCTCTGGCTTCTCCCACTCATCCAGCTCCAAAAAAAAAACAGATGGACTGGCCTTCAATTTTGAGGGGAGTTGGTTTGGGTGGTGGTGGTGGTGTGGGGGGGCGAGGGGGAGAAAACAGTCACTGCAATCACCACAGGTAATAGTAATCAGAACATTAAGAATCATTCCTCATGTGTGATACAGTTGGAGTCATTTCCGAGAGAGGAGTAAATGAACCCAAGAGCTCATTCAGCAGATAAACAATACAGAGACAGTCTGTTATGGAAAAGAAGAATAAACCCTTTGCAAATCAAAAAGGAAGAGTGTCTGCAGATTTGGAACAAAGTTGATCATCTAGACTCCCATTTATTTTGCTCCTCTGAATCGCAGCATAAAGCTCTAATCTGTAAAAGTGAAATGAAACAAGGCCTTTCCATTGCTCTTCCAAGTTCGAAGGGTTACATTGTCTCCTTTGCACAACAAACTGTTACCTTGTGCCTGAAAATCATTGGGCCCCTAGGACTACACAACAGCAGCTGAACTCAGCTTTAAAATGGGAGATAATTCAAAATCACAAATGTGGAATTCACATTATGCAGATTGTCTGTAACCTGCATTGCTGACTAAGTAAATGTAGCTTTATCTGTTTCGCACATTGTTATTTTTAGAGGCTTGGGCATCAGGGAGACGTCAACCGTACAAGTCAAATCTTAAATACTGAGTCAGAATGAAATCCATTTCAAAAACACCCTGATCCAAGAGGTGCTCTGTAGCAGGAGTGTGCCAGTTCCAGCGTTACAAATGGTCTGAGTGTCTGCAGTTGATATTTCACTTTGCTCACATCCCACACTTGATGAGTCATTTTTTTTTAAGTGCTCTCTCACATGCAATTTTTTTTCATAAAGTATACGCCTTCCAGCTTCGTGGTTCAACTAAGCCCTTTTAAACAAAATCATCCCATGGCAGGCAATCTATCTTGCTCTTAATTGTTCTGGCACCTACTGTCCTCTCCAATTCCCTCCATTGCTCTGGCTCAGATTGTGTTATTGTGGAGTGCTCCAGAAATTATTCATCTGGCACAAAACCATCAAAACCTCAGCCTCCCCACATTCTCCATCTCAACGCAGGACACATTAGCTGATTTTGGATTGGGTTAAATGCTGTGATTGTACCATCAGTTCCTTCCATACGGGCAGGGAAATCCTAAAGGAAACTCTCTAGATTTACTGGGATGGCTATAGGAAGAAGCACATATTTTCTCTGCAGTGAAATCAGTTAAGAGTCACCTCCCTTCCCTTCAAAGTCATTTTGCCACAGTGTTAGTTTTAGGAAGGGGCAACACCTACCTCGTAAACAGATAAACATGGAAACAGACCCTTCAGTCCACCTTGTCCATGCTGACCAGATATCCTAAATTAATCTAGTACCATTTGCCAGCATTTGTCCCATATCCCTGCAAACCCTTTCTATTCATGTACCCATCTAGATGCTTTTTAAATGTTGTAATTGCACCAGCCTTTACCACTTCCTCTGGCAGCTCATTCCATACACACACCACCCGCTGTGTGAACAAATTGCCCCTTAGGTCCCTTCTAAATCTTTCAGCTCCCACCTTAAATCTATGTTCTCTAGTTTTAGACTCCTGGGAAGACGGCTTGGCTATTCACCCTATCCATGCCGTGATTTTATAAACCTCCATAAGGTCACCCCTCAGCCTCTGAAATTCCAGGGAAAATACCCCAGCCTATTCTGCCTCCCCCTTTAGCTCAAACCCTCCAACCCCAACAACATCCTTGTAAATCTTTTCCGAACCCTTTCAAGTTTCGCATCATCTTTCCTCCAGTAGGGTGACCCGAATTGATTGCAGTGGCCTAATTAATGTCCTTTATAGCCACAACAGGACACCCTAAATCCTCCTCTCAATGCACTAACCAAGAAAGGCAAGCATACCAAACCCCTTCTTCACTATCCTGTCAACCTGTGACTCCACTTTCAAGGAACTATGAACGTGCATACCAAGGTCCATTTGTTTGACAACACTTCCCCAGGACTTTGTACACTTAATAGTGTCCTTTCCTGATCTGCCTTAGCAAAATGTAACACATCACATTTATCTAAATTAAACTCCATCTGCCACTCCTCGACCCATTGGCCCGTCTGATCAATGCTTTGTACTCTGAGATAGACTTCTTCGCTGGCCACTACACTACCAATTTTGGTGTCATCTGCAAACTTATTAACCATATCTCCTATATTCACATCTAAATCATTTACATAAATGACAAAAAACAGTGGACACAGCACCAATCCTTGTGGCACACTGCTGGTCACAGGCCTCCAGCCTGAAAAGCAACCCTCAACCACCACTCCCTGTCTTCTACCTTCAAGCCAATTTTTTATCCAAATGGCAAATTCTCCCTTGTGTTAACCAGTCTACCATGCGGAACCTTGTTGAATGCCTTGCTGAAGTTCATATTGACAATGTGCACCGCTCTGCCTTCATCAATCTCTTCGTCGCTTCCTTATAAAACTCAATCAAGTTTGCGAGACACGATTTCCCACGCACAAAGCCATGTTGACTATCCCTAATCATTCCTTGCCTTCCCAAATATACATAAATCCTATCCCTTCGAATCCCCTCCAACACTTTATTGACCACTGACATCAGGCTCACCGGCCTATAGTTCCCCGGTTTTCCTTACCACCTTTCTTAAATAAATGGCACCACATTAGCCAGTCATCCAACATATCACAGATACAGAAACCTTAACCAATCTCCAGTCTTCCCACATATCAATGAATATAAACAAATCCAAATATTGTTCAGATTGATGATCACTTGTGCTTGCATTTTATATTAATATTACTTGAAAAGATACAGGTCACAATATATTTTCAGAATTAGATTCCTTGTAGGCTTGAGGTGAAAAGCAGTGTAAAAGTATATTCTGTCTGTAACTTTCTAAAGTGCTTTATTGATATAGGTTTCAATGATATCAATCTTTTCATCTTTATCTTTGCAGAAAAGGGGTGCATCCCCTTAAGGTGATCAGGTCTAATGCCTGAATAACTATATACAAATTATATTATATGAAACCTTGTTTGAAAGCTACATGCAGTATTGGGATCCGGTATAGTTTGATTGAGATATTGTCTATTTTGAGAAGAAAGTCTTAAAAAGGACTGTGGGGGCACAGAGGGTGGTTCGTATGTGGAATGAACTGCCATAGAAAGTAGTAAATGCAGGTAGTTACAACATTTAAGACATTTGTACAGGTACATGAATAGGAAAAGTTTAGGAGAATATGGGCCAAATGCAGGCTAGTGGGACTAGTTTATTTTGGGGAACATGGTTGGCATGGATGAGTTGGATCGAAGGTTCCATTTCCATACTGTACGACTTTATCAGAAATTGAGTCTCTTTGTTACAGCAATGCAGATTATAGGTCTAAGAGTTTCAAATGGTGAAAAGATAGGACAAGCTAGACAGAAGAAGGATGGTTACTGGAGCTGAAGATTCAAGGGCAACAGCTATAATTAAAAGATTAGATACATCAGATTCAGTGAGAGGAGTAAGAGAATCTTTTTTACCTAGTGTGTTGTGAGCACAAGAAATTCATTTCTAGTTTTCCTGGCTGGTAACCACGAGGACGTTCAAGATGAGAACGGACAGACGGATGAATGAACAGAAAAGGGAACCGAGAGAATACAGGAACAAGATGGGGGCACATGATTAAACTAACTGTTCGACAGACAGCCTAGTTGGGCCAAATTTCCATGTTGCAAAGTTTCCAAGTTTCAGGCTGTAGCCAAAGAAACAGACCTAAAACTGTGAGACTGGAGAGGGCAGGGGGTCAGACTTGTGTTTTCACCTTCAGTGACTTGGGTTATAGACTAATTCAGACAAACGGGATGAAATACTTCTACTGCCTACTGATGATGACAATTTATTTCTAGTTTGGTCAGTTTTAAAATATGTCGACACTGGGCTAAAACAAAATAAAGAACTGCAGACGCTGGGGATCTGAAACAGACACAAACAGGAATTGCTGGACAACACTCAGCAGCTCTGGCAGCCTCTGTGGAGAAAAGGCAGAGTTAACATTTGAATTTAACACTTGAACATTATCAGTTCTGAAGGAGGGTCACTGGAATTGAAATGTCAACTCTGTTTTCTCTTCACAGATGCTGCCAGATCTGCTGAGCTTTTCCAGCAATTTCTGTTTGCGTTTTTTCCAAATCTTAACAACGGGTGTCTGGCCAGATCATTAAAAACTCCAAAGCCCAAAATTTGGCTACAGAAATTGCTGTTGTGGAAATTAGGAAACAGAAATAATGCCACACGAGTGGAAGGCACCCTTCTGAAATTGGGACAAACTAGAAGAGAACATATTCACTCTGTCTTTGAAACTTGCAATGCATGATCGGATGGTGCTTAGAGCTTGAAATGGGAAACTATTCATTCCACAATAATATCTTTGTTCAATCCACTGAGCCAAGTCACACATGAATAGTATCAAGGAAAAAAAAAGCTGAACTGAACTAGCCACATGAACACAGTCACTGGAACGTTTATGGTAAGCAGTAGTACTGGGTCTTTCAGACAAACTCGATTTTAACAAGGAACTAAGCAACTTCTTCACTTAAAACACAATGTTGTGAATAACTAATAACTCACCCTCTCGTGGCTCCTGCTATTTTGATTTCCACCCTGTAACACTGACCATCTACAGAATGCACATCCATATGTCTATGCAAGCCGGCTGACAACACAGCAAGCTGGTGCATAAAAAAAAACTACTTTTGGCATTTAAACCAGAACTTTTACTGAGTTCAAGGCAAACGTAAATGATTTCATGTTACAATAAAAGGCTGGAGGTGGTTCTGGTGCCTTGGGCAACACTCCTCCCTCAATCAATACAGGTTAACCAGGTATCCATTGTTGTTGTGTAACTTAGTTGTAATCAAACAGGTCGCTATTTGTCTAAATAACAACAGTGGCTACGTTTCAAATTATTCTTTTGGTGGTTAGCCTCTCTGGAATGTCCCAAGCATTGTGAAGGTACAAGTCCTTTCTTCTTTCTCTACTCAAGCTAACTCTGATTAGTTTCGGTCACACTGCACAGACATGACGACTACCTGGTTAGTGGGCTTTAGCTGGTGAAGGGACATGAGTGCCAAAGCCAACTTCGATTTCCAGAGTCGGAAAACATGATGTACAGCACCCATTCATGATCACTATCCAGTGACTCTTTGCTGCAAAGTGGTAACAGGACTGACAAGATGAATTGGGGAAGGGGACCGAGATGCCTAGAAATCCTCCAGAAACATCCAGTTCTCATTCTGCTAACTCAGTGCAGTTTTAAAATGACACTAATAGTCTAACCAAACATCAGCTCTAAAGAGCCAATTATTGAGATGCATTTGCATCATATATCTGGGTTTTCCGGGGGGAACAATAGGAAATCAGTAATGTCTCCATTTTCAAGGAAATCAATGGCTTTTGTGTATTTTTAAAAATATAATTAAAACATAGCAAAAGAAAAATACCTGATTCACTGAAACATCTCAAAGCTTCTCAGAGACCTTCAGTTTTGTGGCAGTCATACTTGCCACTATGTCCCTCAAATAACAAGCCAATGGTATTGCTGATAAGAGTCACATTGGCCAGGGAACTCACTGCTGCTTTCAAACCTTCCAAAGTTATCTCAACCAACATTAGGGCTCTTGTGGCACAGTGACAGCATTTCTATCTCTAAGCCAGCAAGCCCACGTTTGAGTCCCAACTGCTCCAGTTGTGTGCAATAACACCTCTCAACAGGTTGATTAGAAAATATCTGCTTGAACCAAAACGGTGTGCATAATTTGATTTCTCACTTGGGGGAATAACAACTTTGATAAAAGACTTACAGATTAGATTACGTGTCCAAATCAAAACCTCCTAAATCTGAGGTGAGAATCTCATTGATTACGTTAAACTGATGACTTAGTCTGAGAATTCCAGATGCTGAAAAACTTAACTACCATGAGCTGTGATGTTTTAAAAAACGTCTTTCCTGTATTGTGCCTAAAGATAACAAACTTATCAGTGCCTTGAACAGACTGATGGAATTGGTCAGGATGAAATTACTTGAAAGACCTGTACCAAAGGGCATGCCTAACCAGGAAAATCCCCAACCATCTCCTTTTATCCTGATCATTACCTTCCTTGTCCCTCTTTATAATTACAAACATAAGAACAGGACTCGGCCATTCAAACTGTTGACACTGTTCCACCATTCAATACAATCATGGCTGATCATCCATTTCAATACCATTTGTCCACATCATTGTCATATCCCTTTATGTCATTCGTATTTCGAACAGGGTTTTTGAACATTGTTTCGAACAGAGTTGACCAGACTCAATGACTGGGCTTCCACAGGCTTCTGGAGTGGAGAATTCCAAAAGTTCACAACCCTCTGAGTGAAAAAAATTCTCACCGTCATTGACACCAGTAGCTTCTCCCTCATTTTGGAACTGTTACTGGTTCTTGATTCCAAACCAGGGAAGCATTTTACCTGCATCTACCCTTTATAGCATTTCTAAGTTTCAATGAGATCATCTTTTACTCTTCAAAACTTTAGAGAATACGTGCGCAGCTTCCCCAATTTTTCTTCAAAGGTCACTCTTGCCATTCCAAGGACAAGTCTAGTGAACATTCGATGCACTCCCTCTAATATCCTTCCTGAGGTAAGAGGGGTTCAATTCTTCAATTCAGACGTGATTTGGAGGTGCCGGTGTTGGACTGGGGTGGACAAAGTCAGAGGTCACTTGACACAAAGTTATATTCCAACAGGTTTATTTGAAATCATAAGCTTTCGGAGCGCAGTTCCTTTGTCAGGTGAGGACTATAACCTTGCGTTGTGTGACTTCTGACTCAATTCAGACTGTTTGCTTTTTGCTATTATTTTCTAGCACCTTGCAATTACCTTCCTCAGTCTTTTCTTCCTTTCACAATCTGCAGCTTTCTTAATGCTGAGATTGATGCCACTTATTTGTTTTATTTATTTCCTTTTATTCCCTAATACCTGCTGTATCCAGAAATTTCTTTCTTTCTTCACTGACTGGAAAATAAGTCTCCCAAAAAAAATATGGTTGTTCAAGCACAACCAAGTTTATACTGCACATATGCAAGTGATATAAAACCTTAAAAGACTTTGAAACAAAATACAGAGCACAGACTCCCACTCTTACTCAGAATTACTGTTGCGCAGACTAAACACAGACAATGTTCAACTACAAATGACCATTAACACTAAACACCAGGAATAAGATGGCTGGATTTCAGTCATAGTAATTCTACCATGTTTAGTAATATTCTGAACTGTCATTACTTGGATTCTTAAACCTTTAACATAATGAAGGGACTCCGACGCTCTGCTCACCAGCCTTATTGATGAAAAAAAATCAAAATTTTCTTTTAACTTCTCTCATTTGAAACCTGACTTGGATTGAATGTTAACTGAAACAGACATGGGTGGGCACAGAATGAAAAAAAAACACCCTGTAACCTAGAGAAAAATGGGTTTGCTACATCTGTACTCTTTTCTTTGAACAAGCGAGGCCGGGATTAGAAGCCAAATTGTAGTGTCTGGTATTCAACTAGGATTATTGGGCATTCATTCCTGAAACTCTGCTGTCTAGTTCACAACTGGATGGTTATCTGAGACACATTCATACATTTCATAGACCTGACCAGATCAGGGAACAAGATACTTTTGACTTTGTTGTCTATGGCTTACGAGGCGGGGATTTTGCAGAAGTCATCCTGTATCGGCACTTTTGCGGTATCCCCTTAACTAACTCATGGTTTTTTGAGGAAAATTGTGAAGAGTCGCAACAAGGAAACAAATCCAGTCAGAAGCATGAAGTTGATTCATTGAAGGGGGTAAAAAAGGAGCTTTTGCAGGTTGAAATGTCTCCTAAGAAATTACCACTGCTGTCCAACGCATAAATGGACAAAATTGCTGTTAGCTGCAAAGTGACACCAACCTACAAGGTCCAAAGGTGAAGGGAAGACACAAAGATTGGTAACAGGAGACTGTCAGAGAGAATAAAGCTGCGGTATGTGCAGCTGAACCAGGCCTGCTTTTCAACTTGGGTGAGTTTGTTACCACCGTCCTGTAGGTGTACCAACCTACTGTGTGGTCTACTGAGAAAAATCACTTTCTGGTCTAACACAAAGATTAGTGTTTTGCATGCCAGCAACTAGTTACATTGATCTGCCAGGCATTGTCACAGAAACTTCGAGGATGGCTTCGATGTTAGATACTACTCCTCCAGGATCCTAAGCTGTACTACTCACATGTCACTTGGATTGAAAATTGGCTGGCTGACAGGAAGCAAAGAGTATGATAAATGGGTTCCTTTCGGAATGGCAGTGGGGTACCGCAAGGTTCGGTGCTGGGACCGCAGCTGTTTACAATATACATTAATGATATAGATGAAGGCATTAAAAGTAATATTAGCAAATTTGCTGATGACACAAAGCTGGGTGGCAGTGTGAAATGTGAGGAGGATGTTATGAGAATACAGGGTAACTTGGACAGGCTAGGTGAGTGGGCGGATGCATGGCAGATGCAGTTTAATGTGGACAAATGTGAGGTTATCCACTTTGGTGGCAAGAACAGGAAGGCAGATTACTACCGAAATGGAGTCAAGTTAGGTAAAGGGGAAGTACAACGAGATCTAGGTGTTCTTGACATCAGTCTATGAAAGCAAGCATGCAGGTACAGCAGGCAGTGAAGAAAGCTAATGGCATGCTGGCTTCATAACAAGAGGAATTAAGTATAGGAGCAGAGAGGTCCTTCTGCAGCTGTACAGGGCCCTGGTGAGACTGCACCTGAAGTATCGTGCGCAGTTTTGGTCTCCAAATTTGAGGAAGGACATTCTCGCTATTGAGGGAGTGCAGCGTAGGTTCACGAGGTTAATTCCCGGAATGGTGGGACTATCATATGTTGAAAGATTGGAGCGATTGGGCTTGTATACACTTGAGTTTAGAAGGATGAGAGGGGATCTGATTGAGACGTATAAGATTATTAAGGGATTGGACACTCTGGAGGCAGGGAGCACGTTTCCGCTGATGGGCGAGTTCAGAACCAGAGGACACAGTTTAAAAATAAGGGGTAGGCCATTTAGAACAGAGTTGAGGAAAAACTTCTTCACCCAGAGAGTGGTGGATATATGGAATGCTCTGCCCCAGAAGGCAGTGGAGGCCAAGTCTCTGGATACTTTCAAGAAAGAGATGGATAGAGCTCTTATAGATAATGGAATCAAGGGTTATGGGGATAAGGCAGGAACAGGATACTGATTGTGGATGATCAGCCGTGATCATAATGAATGGTGGTACTGGCTCGAAGGGCCGAATGGCCTACTCCTGCACCTATTGTCTATTGTCTATGTCAATATGGCATTATCACAGGGGGCAGTGCTTATAGCATGTCTCTATGTTAACCCTTTCACAGCAACATTCAACAAAGCTGACAGAAATGTCTGGTGTCTCTACATGTAGTTAAACAGAGTAACATGGATGTTGCTGTGAGTGGCACCCTGCATCTCCATATAAGTGTGTTCTTTCAGTCATTCTCAAAATCTGCATCAGACTCACTAAGGGTCATTAACTTCAGCGATCAATGAAATACTAGCTCTACTAAGTTTCTAATGCAAAATGTAGGAAATGATACTTACTGAATAATTATTGTGGCTCAGAAAAATAAAATTTACAAGTGTGGAGTCTCATTCTCCAAGAAAATTCATGCCGCAGATTTTTATGAAAAATAAATGAATACTTATTTCATGTTTCTCTTTTCTGTCACTCCCTTAATCAGATCTGCATGTCAAAATCTTGATTACATTTCCTGTGCACTGCTGTACATGAAATTAATATTTCCTGTTTTTCACTCTTGCTTTGCAGTCTGCAAGTCTCAGTTAAGATCCTTCAGTTTGAAGCACCCTGCTTCTTGGCATGCTGACCATTGTTACAGATCAGAAATGTGCTTATGGGCTGGGTATCCTTTCATAGAATCCCCAGAGGGTGTGGAAACAGTCCCTTTGGCCCAACAAGTCCACACTGACCGTCAGAGCATCCCACCCAGACCCATCCTCCTATAACCCACCTAATCTACACATCCCTGAACACTATGGGCAATTTAGCATGGCCAATTCACCTACTCTGCACATCTTTGGACTGTGGGAGGAAACCGGAGCAGCTAGAGGAAGCCCATGCTGACACGGGGAGATTGTGCAAACTCCACACAGACAATCGCCTGAGGGTGGAATTGAACCTGGGTCCCTAGTGCTGTGAGGCAACAGTGCTAACCACTGAGTCACTGTGCTGCTCCCCCCCCCCACCGCCACATCTAAAAATCAAATAGACCTGACTATTAAAAGGTCTTTTTGAAAGTGGACCTGAACGGATCTGAACAGACCTGTAGAAACAGTGAGTTCAGGGCTTTCAGAAATAAATATCATATTTTGGACTAAGCAAAGTCTTTTTTCTCCAAAAAAAAACAGACCCGAGCAGATCTACGGGAACATGTAAGTGTATATGAAAAGGAAATATATTCTTTATCTAAAAATCAGTCGGTCCCAAGGTTTTCAGACAAAGAATTCCTCATCTGCAGTAAAATTCTGCATCGGGAAATCTGTAAATGATTTCTTGGTAACTATCCAGGAGCTGATGGCTTATAGTAAAATCTGGGCCTGAATGGTGCAAATGTTGTGCTTTGTATGCTGGTCAAGAACCGCTAATCAATGTTGTCATGATTGAAACCAGTGAATCTTATTGACTATGAGATCCCTGATTGGGGTTGTTAACCTGGGCCGATTGTGGAGTTCTGGCTGACAGATATAAACAGGAGTTAGGGCACTCTTGTGGCACAGTGGTAGAGTCCCTACCCTTGAACTGAGAGGCTTGGGTTCAAGGCCGACCTGCTCCAGAGGTATGTGATAACATCTCTGAATGGCCTGATTAGAAGAATAGGTTAATAAAAAAAAGAAAAATGTTTATCTTAACAAGAGCTAGTGGAGTCAGTAAAGATACTAAAATTGATTGCCATCTCCGTAAAATAAATTATAAAAAATATATAAACAGGAGATTCAGAGAATCTCCTCATTTTAGGGACTGACCCCGAACTGGCTGGTCAGAGCCAGTGTACAATGCACATGTAAATATAAGGGTTAATTGGTGACAGTATATTAGCCTCTGTGCAGTTATGTCAATGCTCAAATTAATCTCCTCTTTCCTTCCATTGTTTGTAGGGCAGAAGCAAACTTGAACTCCTGCAATCAAAATCAACTGTAACCGACTTTGATTAATGTTCTTTCCAGTACAGAGGGATCTGGGTGCTCTTGTGCCTAAAACACAATGTTAGCATGCAGGTTCAGAAAGTAATTAAGAAGGCATATGGAATTTTGGCCTATATTGTTAGAAGTTGGAGTTTAAAAACAGCAAAGTATTGTCAACTGTGCAGGGTATTGGTGAGGCTACACCTGGAGTACTATGTACAATTTGGTCCCTGTATTTAAAAATTGATATATATATATATCAGTTTTGGTAGTAGCTTAAAGGAGATTATCTTGACTGATCCCTGGGATGAAGACGTTGACTTCTCAAGAACAGCTAAACAGGTTTAGGCCTTTCACCAGTACACTTTGGAATAATGTGAGTGATTTTATTGAAATGTACAAGATTCTGAAGGGGGCTTTGATAAATTGGATGTTGAGAAGATGATTTGACGGACTGGGGATCTCTCAAACTAGGGGACACAGGCACAGAATTTGGGGATGATCATTTAAAAATGAGACATGAAGGAATTCCTTCTCCGAGCAATTCTCTACCTCAGAGTTGTGGAGACTACATCACTGAAACTATTTCAAGAGGAGGTATATAGCTGATTTTTGAATTATCAGAGAGTTGAGGGCTATCAGTAGCTGCCAAAAAGAGAGTTGGAGCCTGGGGCAGATGAACCATGATTTGATTGAATGGTGGCACAAGTATAAAGGGCTGAATGGCCTACTCCTACTTTTAACATTGTAGGTTAGGACTAACATTAAAATTAGTCAGTGAGGGAGAGTAGCAGACTCTTCGCAATCTCAGCCATTCAATGAGATTCTGACTCATCTTTATGTCAACCCAATTTACTCAGTTGTATTTTAACTCCTGTGGTTCCTCTTCTAGCTGTTGGGAGGTTGAATGGACAAGAGTGTATTTGGTTAAACATGTATATCCTTATTTAAAACACAGAAAACCCACTTCTGTATCATGCAACATTCTATGTTGTTGTTTGTCACCAACATCCATCAGTTTCTCACACTATTTGGACAGCCTCACCATAAAACCTACAAATGCAGAAAGCCATCTGTCAGAACATCTCAGATTTCAAGGGGAGGTGGGACAATGTGAAAATTGGAAAAGATTAAAAGAGTAGATGGACTGAAAATATGATTGAAGGGATTTCCAATGGCCTATGATAAAACATTAGCGTGTATAGTGCGGGGAGGTGGGGGGAATGGGAGTGGTCAAATCATTAGGGCTCATAGGGGCAGACAGCAGGGTCTGGGTTGTAGACGCTGGATGAGATTTAGGGAAGAGAACATGAAATTCACAAATGAGAGCTGGCCTGAACTCTCTGATGCCTGTAGTTAAACAGCTACTTCCAAGGAATTAAACAAAGAGGCACTTGCTGCTCTGGCACTGAATGAGTCCCATGTGATTGAGACTGGATGTATCACAAGTTCCACAGACAAATGAATTACATAAATTCGTCATAAAAGAGAACCTAAGATAAATGCAACAAAAAGAGAGCATGCTTAAATTTTCATAGGGGCAAATACAGGCACACATGACGCTCTAACTTCCATCACATCTTAATCCTTACTCCTTCATGCTTTCATTACTTTATTTTAAACGCTCCACTTCTGAAGGTTTTAACTCTTGCTGGTGCACAGAATAGCCAAAGGCAGCACTGACATGGCACAAGAGCTTACAACAGCCATTTGTTATTTTTAAACTTCATTCTTGGCACGTGTGCATCGATGGCAAGTCAATTTAAGGCCCATTCTTAATGGCCTTTGAAGTAGTGGTGGCACGCTACCTACAAACTAATAGGTTGCTGGGCTATTTCACAGTTAAGTACACGGAGTTGGTTCTGGAGTCATATCTTGGCCAGACCAGATAAGGATGGCAGATTTCCTCCCTGAAAGATATCAGTGGGACAATTGTTTTTGTTCAAACGACAATCTGGCTGTTTCATGATTACGATTAGTGGTAGGATTTGTGCTCATGTCTCTGAAGGATTAGCCCAAATCTCTGAATTCTAGTCCAGTAATAGCCCAAGCATTTACTAAGAAGAAAACAAATGTTTTTGAGTTTCTCTTTCTGGATTTCTGAAAGAAATTGGGCTTCCATTAGTTAATGAAGAGTAGAGTTGACTGTTTGGTTCACACACTTCAATGGGAGATTGGAGGTAACTGATAGATATTCACAGGATGTATCCCAGTCTGGGACGGAGAGGGCAGAATAAAGAAATGACTGGAAGGACATGCTGTGCAGTAGAGTTGCTTTTATAAATTATATTTCTATAGTTTGAAAAGTTATCCCACATGCAGATAAGGAGGAGTAGGGTCATCCAGTCCCTCGAGCTTGTCCCATCATGTGGAAGAACATAAGAACCAGGAGCAGGAGTAAGCCATCTGACCCTTCAAGCCTGCTCCACCATTCAAGAAGATCATGGCCGATCTTTTCGCGGCCTCAGTTCCATTTACCCATCCTCTCACCATTATTTTCTTTAATTTCTTTACTTTTAATTTTACTTTTACTTTACTTTTAATTTTTGAATCGTGAAGAAATTATATATCTTAGCTTTTAAATTTAATGAGGAAGCCTCAGCTACTTCACTGGGCAGGGAATTACAGATTCACCACCCTTTGGGTGAAGACGTTCCTCCTCAATTCAATCCTAAATCTGCTCCCCCTAATTTTGAGGCTATGCCCATATGTTATAGTTTCACCCGCCAGTGGAAACAACCTCCCTGCTTCTATTTTATCTATTTGCTTCATAATTTCATATGTTTCTATAAGATCAACCTTCATTCTTTTAAATTCTAATGAATATAATCCAAGTCTACTCAGTCTCTCCTCATAAATCAACTCTCTCAACTCTGGAATAAACCTAGTGAATCTCCTCTGCACCCCCTCCAGCGTCAGTACATCCTTTCTCAAGTAAGGAGACAAAAACTGTACACAGTACTCTAGGTGTGGCCTCACCAGCACCCTATACAGCTGTAACATAAATTCCCTGCTTTTAAATTCAATTCCTCTAGCAATGAAGGACAAAATTCCATTTGCCTTCTTAATTACCTGTTGTACCTGCAAACCAATGTTCTGCAATTCATGCACAAAGACACCCAAGGTCCCTCTGCACAGCAGCACACTGCAATTTTTTTTACCATTCAAATAATAGTCCTTTTTACTGTTATTCCTACCAAAATGGATGAATTCACATTTAGCAACATTGTACTCCATCTGCCAGACCTTTGCCCACTCACTTAAACTATTTATATCCCTCTGCAAACTTTCAGAATCCTTTGCAGACTTTGCTGTACCCAATCACCTTGGTGTCATCTGCAAACTTTGACACAATCCATGTGGTCCCCCAACTCCAAATCATCCATGTAAATTGTAAACAATTGTGGTCGCAACACTGATCACCAACTATAAAAGCACTCATTTATCCCCACTCTTTGCTTCCCGTTAGTTAACCGATCCTTTATCCAAGCTAATACATTGCCTGTAACACTGTCTACCTTTATCTTGTACAGCAGCCTTTTGTGTGGCACCTGGGCGAATGTCTTTTGAAAAGCCAGATACACTACATCTACTGGGTCCCCATTGTTCACCACACTTGTACTGTCTTCATAGGATTTCAGTAAGTTAGTTAAGCACGACCTGTCCTTCATGAACCCATGCTGTGCCTGCCCAATGGGACAATTTCTATCTAGATGTCTTCCCTGAAGATAGATTCAAGCATTTTCCCCGCTACAGAAGTTAAGCTAACTGGCCTATAATTCTCTATCTTTTGTCTACCTCCATTTTTTAAAAGACTGATATCACATTTGCTGTTTTCCAATCTACTGAAGCCGCCCCAGAGTCCAGCAAATTTTGGAAAATTACCACGAGTGCATTTGCCATTTCTCCCACCATCTCTTTTAGTACCCCGGCAGGCATTCCATCAGGGCCAGGAGACTTGTCTACCTTTAGCTCCATTAGCTTGCCCAACACTGCCTCTTTCATGATAATGATCGTGACTAGGTCCTCACCTATCTTAGTCTCCTTGTCATCAGTTACTGGCACTTTATTCATGTCCTCCATTGTGAAGATCAACACAAAATACTTGTTCAATGCATCGGCTATTTCCTCATTTCCCATTATTAAATCCCCCTTCTCATCCTCTAAAAGATCAATGTTTATCTTAGCCACTCTTTACATTTTATATATTTGTACTTTATAGCTTTTTATTGTGGCTTTCTGTTGACGTTTAAAGTTTTCCCAATCTTCTAGTTTCCCACTGTTCTTTGCAACTTAGAATGCCTTATCTTTCAATTTGATAGCCTCCTTTATTTCCTTAGATATCCATGGCTCATTACCCCTTTTCTTACAGTCCTTCTTTTTCACTGGTATATACTTTTGCTGAGCACTTTGAAAAATTGTTTTGGATGTCCTCCACTGTTCCTCAACTGTCCCACCATAAAGTCTTTCCTTAAAGTCTACTTTAGCCAACTCCCCTTCATCTTATTGCCATCTCTTTTGTTTAAGCACAGGACCGTGGTATTGGGTTTTATCTTCTCACTTTCCATCTGTGTTCTCAATTCAACCATATTGCGATCACACCTTCCAAGACGATCCCTAACTATGAGATCATTAATTATCCCTGTATCATTACACAGGACCAGATCTCGGACAGCTTCCTCCCGCGTCGGTTCCATTACATGCTATTCAAGAAAACTATCGCAGATACATTCAATGAACTCCTCCTCAAGGCTGCCTTGACCGACCTGGTTTGACCAATCGACGTGTAGTTTAAAATCCCCCATGGTAATTGCTCTAACATTTTCATAGATATTAGTTACTTCTTTGTTGATTGCCGGTCCCAATGCGATGTTATTCTTTGGTGGTCTACAGCCCACGCCTATCAGTGAATTTTCTTCTTAGAGTTTCTAATTTCCACTCAAATGGATTCAACCTGATTCTCCAAAGACGCTATATCTTCTCTTACCACCCTGATGTCACCCTAACATATCAACACTACACTACCTCTCTTACCTTCCTGCTTGCCCTTCCAAATACTTAACTCCTCTACCTTGTCTCAAATGCTATGCGCATTCAGGTAAAGTGTCTTTGTGACAGCTTTTATAGATTCGTTTTGAATTCCAACATCTCCATTAATAATATCTCCTGAGCTTTCCTTCCTCTTAATTTCTTTCATAGTCTTCAATGTAGTTAAACCCTCCTGCACACACGTTAACTTGCTGCTTTCTTTTCTATTTACCATTATACTTCCTATCATTCTCCCCTTGCCTTCTCCCCAGTTCAGTAGTTTAAAAGTCCCAGTGACCGCCCTATTTATCCTTTATGCTAGAACACTGGTTTCAGATCGGTTCAGGTGCATACTGTCCTAACAGTACAGATCCCTCCTGTTCCAGAACTGATGCCGATGCCACATGAAATGGAAGACCATGGCTGATGTGCTCTTGGCCACAGCTCCACTTTCCTGGTTGTTCCCCACAAGTATAGAATCCCCGAAAGGGTCAAACCTCTGTCTAGCTCAGGTTTGAACAAATGGCCTGGCTTCCATAACTCTCAGGAGTACAGGCTCCAAATAATTGAAAACCTTCAATAAATAAATTCCTCATTTTCACCTTAAGTGGGAGACCTTAAATTCGGAAACTGTGAGCAAGGCCTTTCCCTCCCTTGGAGTAACAAAGGATGGTGGTGGGAAGGGTAAATAATATGTGACCTTCCTGTCAATGCAGGCCCTCCCGTTCTGTCACCCAAATCAGGCCCTCACGCCGTCAATTATTGACCACACAGACCTCAGCCTACCACTGACTTGATCAACAACCCTGAAGGCAGTGGCACAAGAGACTGCCTTCCCAACTGAGGAAACAGGTCTCCTGGCCTGCCACAGGTTTGAGGTGGTGCTCCAATTTGCCCCAATGTGAAGGGGGGTGGGGTAGGATGGAGGAACAGCAATGGCCAGTGAAAGAAGCCCCTTTCCTCCAACATTTCAGACACCCGACCCTCTCCCCCCAGCCCTCACTCACCCCCAAAAGACCTTTAGCTTCTCAGTGGTTCACGTTAAGAGTCCTGCTCCATAACAAGCAGAATGTGCCTATGAGGAGTCTCAGCAGCTCCTAGTGGCTGCCAGTCCCTGACTGGCCAGAAGCTTCTGGTGGAGAGGGACTTCTTGGTCACAGCACCTGATAGGTTGAGAAGCCCACCAGTCAGCATTCAAGTGTCTGATTGGCAGTTGATCTGGTGAGTTTACTCACTGTGTGGGTGGAGAGTCTCTCTTTCTTGCTCTCGCTCTTTTACTTGTCTGTATTCCTTTGTAGGCTGAGCAGGATTGAGTCCCTGTACCAGGACTGGGATCAAAGGCAGCACTAATCTGTCAGTCCTCCCACTCCATCCTGCCTCTGGCCTGTTTCTACACACAGCAGGAGGTTGACATGGTCATCCAGAGCTCTTCAAGGCCAATTAAGAGGGACTGATTGGGATTTTCCAGTCAGAGTCCGAGTCCCAAGGGCCTTTTACAGAGTAGCCAGGGATGCTGGTGCATCAGACAGACTCTGAGGCCCACGTTGCCTGCTTGGGTGCAGGAGCAGCAGTAGCAAGTGGCAGCTCCAGAGAGCAATTTCCAGGCCAGTTACGGGGGCTCCCTTGTGAAAATAAGGCCTACAACTGTTTCACCTAGGGACAGGTTTGGGATCCAGCAATGACCCTCTGCATCCTCTATACAACCTGTCCCCTATGAGGCTCACTGAATCTTAACCTTTAGCTAACATGATCATATCAACTTGGAGCCAACACATTCTTAAAAGGCCCAAATGAAAATCAGAGGTACGTGTGCACCACATGAAAGAGGAATTGAACCACCCATGCGCATTTCACAATCTGCTTTCAAGCTAGGGACACTACCACAAAAACCACACACTGCTCTATGCCAATCAAGGCTATTGCAGGAGGATGCAGCCCGGGATTCATCGACCATATCACTTGAGAGGGCTGCAAGTTGCATTTTTCCCAACAATCAACATTAACTGATGCAAGCAACTTGAACTTTTCCCATCATGGAATAATGGAGATTTAATTAAATAAACCAAAGAGGAGTGAAAATTGCAGCAAAGGACAGCATCTAGATACTGCTTTTACAGCAGCAAGGACTCCCGTCACAGGAACTTGACACAAAATACCTACCCTAGCTTTGAAGTTTCTAATGCACAAGCCTGAGTATGGATGTAGAAGTACCCTTTACCAAACCTTAGCTGGAAAAATCCTATGCTGCAGCGCAGCATCTAACAAGCACATCATTAATGCTAAGGAAACGTAGGCACCAGCTCCCCGTTGTGCCAGTATTCACTCCATGGGATTATCCCAAAATTTTTAGGTCAAAATTTGGAATTATTTTCACAAGGGAGCCCTCGTAACTGGCCTGGAAATTGCTCTCTGGATCGGCCACTTGCTGCTGCTGCTCCTGCACCCAAGCAGGCAACGTGGGCCTCAGAGTCTGTCTGATGCTCCAGCATCCCTGGCTACTCTGAACAGGCCCTTGGGACTCAGAGCCTGACTGGAAAATCCCAATCAGTCTCTCTAATTTTAATAAGAACCTTTTGTCCAGTTGCACTTCCTTGTTTGCCGTCTCCATTGAATCAATACTTACACACTTTGCTGAAGTCAGTCTCTGTTTTCTTCTCTAATTTTAACTTGGCTGCAAAGATTTACAAAGACATTTTGGTATTTAGTTGCTGGGAAGTTTTCATGTTGGATATGTGGGCCTCACGAGATCCACAGACGACAATCATTATACAGGCTATAATCATCAACTCTCTATTAGAGGCATCAGCCCAGAGAGCAACTGGAGACGTGGGATGAAAACACCCCATTTAAAGAAACCTGAATCCACACAGTTTGAACTTGACACTGATCCAAAGTAGCCATTTGACAATCAGATTTTGGCTAACTTCGGTCAACAAAAATCTTGCTAATATTTTTCACTGGTGGAGGTAGCTTCTTTCAGGTCAGTTGTTAAATCTTGGCCCAATCTGTCCTCACATGTTGATTTAAAAGAGCCTATGGCACTATTCTAAAGAACACGGAGGTTAACTCCAGTACCTCCAATATTGTCGGATCCTCACTGTTGCTGGGTCAAAATCCTGGAACTCCAACCCAAATGGACTGTTGGTCTACCTACAACAAATGGACTGCAGCCATTCATGATGGCAGCTCACCACCACCTTCTCAAAGACGACAGTGATAGGCAATAAATATTGACATAACTACTGTTGCCCACATACTGTGAGGGAATTAAATCTAAGCCTTAGATAATATTCACCTTGAATCAACGTCCCATGTACAGATCATCAGACTCATAATGACAGATTGTGAAACAGTTGCTTATGGGAACTTGCTATGCGCAATTTGCTGCATTTCCTACCTCACAACACTGACTATACTTGAAAAGTACTTTGTTGCACTTTGGAATGATCTGAGGTTGTGAAGGGCTATATATAAATGCTAAAGTTTTTGTTTGGAAACAACCATTCGACAACTGTCAGAGGAACAATGCAAATCATCCAATGTCTCAACAAAGGATTGGTGGGATTGGGATGGAGGAGCAGTACAGAGGGAAGAGGAAAGGCATAAAGAGACACAAACAATCGAGTCGTGAAGAGTAGGCCACTCGGTCCCTTGAGGCTGTCCCCCCATTTAACAACAACATAGCTGATTTGATTGTGGCCTCATTGCTACTCCCCTCTACCTCCTTTCGTAACCTTTGATTCTCCTGTCAATCAAGAATCCAGCTTCCTCTGCCTTACAAAGTATCCAATAACCTGGCACCACCACACAAATACCACAGATTGAAGGCAAGGGATCAGCTTGAGTGTTGGGAGGGAAATCGTGGAACATAGTACAAGACAGAAGATGTTAATATGGGAATAAATAGAGTGAAGAGGAGCTTTCAGAGGAGATGAGTGAGTGGTGGAGTGTATTGATTGAAGGTTCTGCCACCAATGTGGAGGATGGAGAACAGAAAGCTGGCAAGACCATTTTATGTAGAGAAATACAACACAGAAACATCTTTGCATTTTTCTCACAAACCTATTTTTATATTTTGCTGCTGCTATAAAGTGTTCAAATTTGTTCTGCCATGACTGTGGGTGACACAGGCTTATAAATAGGAAGCTAAAACCACAAGCCAGGAGAGGAGGGGAAACAAAGAGTGTATGTGAGACACGAAAACACATTGTTCCATTTAACTTTGTCCCTGGTATAAACCTCAACTTTTTGCTCTTTAATCATCTCATACTTGATTCTTGTGCTATTCTGTGCTAAATCTATTTGTTTAGTGTCTGTATTATCTCTCTAGATCGTACCTCTGTAATAGACAAGAAGAAAACACTCTGTACAAAGCGGAGGTGCTTAGTACTACTCAGAAGGTGTGAAATCAGCAAATGAAAATGGCTCTCCTGAACATTGAGAATTCAGCTCCCTTACATACTTTAGGTGGTAGTCTGTCCTCAGGCCTTGTAAACAAAGGGACTGATTCATCAACATATCCCCAATCCCCGAACTGTCTTTCCTGTATAATACAAAGAGAATGGATTTTCTAAGAAGTGCCAATCTCAAGCAGAAAGCTCAGTGTTTGTGATAGAAGACACTACTCAGTCCCCCTTCAGAAATATGGAGCTGCTCTTCCATTTGACAGTTCTTTCTTAACACAGAACTGTCAGGGGAAGCCAAACCATACCCCCTTTACACTGCAGTCAGCTGCTGTATTCTAACTTTTAAAGGACCTGACGACCACTTTCTGACATCTACTGTCAAACCTTAAGTACTTAAGGCAAGTGTGATATTAGGATACTGGGATGGGTAGGGTGCTGGAGTGCCAGATAAATAGGATGCCAGGTGGGAAGGATGCCAGCAGTAGAGGGGGTAGGGTGCTGGATGAATAGGTACCAAGGTGCCAGGTTAGTAGGGTGTCAGCTGGGTAGGATGAAAGGGTGCTAAGCAGTGTGCACACTAGGTAGGGGGTATAGTGCCAGGTGGTATGCTGAATTATGTAGCATTGAGAGTGGGTGGGAGAAATCGCGTCCGGCACAGAGGTGGGGGGGTTGTCATGTTGGGCCACGTGACAGGCGAGGTCGGCTCAGTTCGGATTTGGTCAGGTCAGATCAGGTGACTTTATGCCCGTGTGAATGTTTCCTGGGCAATTCCTTGGAGTGTGCTACAATGGGGATTCTACAGGTTCCTGCCTTCTGTGCGTTGACCATTCCTCAATGCAGGCTCATAGATTATCCCCAATACAGTGAGCTCCCACCTTGTGCAACAACCTTTCATGTAGCACTTTACTGAACACCTTCTGAAAACCCAAATACACTATCAACTCTGCTCGTTATGTCCTCAAAGAACTCCGGCAAATTTGTCAAACCTAATTTCCCTTTCACAAAACAAGGTTGATTCTGTTTGATCGGGTTAAGCTTTTCTAAATGTTCTGCTATTTCTTCCATAATAATGGACTCGAACATTTTCCCAATAACTAGCCTATGGCTTTCTGCTTTGTCCCCTTCCCTATCTGTTTTGGATTTGGCCAGTGCCACGTGCGAGGAATAAAATTCAATCTTGCAATTTTAGTACATATGCTAAAAAAAAACCCAGTGAGAACATAATTCTACGTCACACAGAACAGTTACAATCAAGGTATAGTCCAACTCGCTGGTACAATAGACTATACATGGTACTTGTATCCATATCTCTGCAGAGTTAGAGAATCATGTACATTTGATGGGTAAAAGTTGGATGCAGACTTGACTCTCAGCCCCATCACTTCTGTCTCCTGTTCTTTTCTCTTTGCAACAACAATGTCACATTTACATAGTGCCACTAAAATAGCAAAAATATCCCAACACACTTTGTGGGAACTTCATGAAATATAACTTGACACCCAAGGAGATATTAGGTTGGGTGATCCAAAGCTTGCCCAAAGAGGCAGGTTCCGAAAGGAAATCTTGAAAAGGAGGATAAAAGCGTGGAGAAGTTTCAGGAGGAAGTTCTAGGGCCCAGAGACCAGAGACCTGAAAAACTGGGTGACAACAGTGAAAATCAGAGATACTCACGAAACTAGAATTGAAACAGCACAGAGATATCGGGAGGGCTGGAGAGCTAAAGGGGACTGCAGAGAAAGTAAGGGGATGAGCACATGAAGAGATTTTAAAAGAGAAATGAGAGTTTAAAATTCAATCTCAACAATAACCATCCACAATGAAACTCCCAAACCCTTCATGGAAAAGTTAATCAACTGTCTTCATGTTGACTGAATAGTCAATGAAATCTTTTAATTCTAATTTTACATTCCACCGACTAAAGTAAATAATTGGGTCAGGAGTAGCAAAGTGTATAACTGTCACATTTTATATTTGCGAATCAGATACTGAGTAGATTCATGACCCACAGTTTGCTTTGAGGGACCACAACTGCACACTTGAAAGTTTTTAAATTTTCCATTTGTGCATTAAGTATTGGCATTCACCATGGAGGATCGAAGTCAGGGTTTTGTACACCAGGTCTTTCATGTTTGGAGTTCACAAGAACGAACAGTTTCCCAAAATTTGTAACAGCAACAGTCACATTGCTGAGGGCTATCTGTCTAAGGGTCGTGAGTGACTTCAAGCACTGTTGAGGTGACATGTGAAACCATCAGCACGAAACATCGAAAGCAGGGCTTGAAAACCGTGACATCAAGCCAAGCACAACTTAAAGAACTTACATTAAAGTACAAAACAAATTGTAACCCATGTACTTACTGGTGCACAGGTATGCCTCTCGACTGGTGATAGCTCTGCTACACTGGTCACATTGTGGAGTACGGAATGCCATGATGGCAGTAAAACCATGTCCATTTACAATTTTCTTGTCTTTGTCTTTTACTTCCTTCTCTTTTGATTTCTCTTTCTCCTAAAGAAAAAGGAGAAACGTCAGCGACACAAAGTTTTCCCACTTCCCACCACAGCACGTTTGATCCTGGTGAGAGCTCCTTCAGGAATAGATTTTGTGATGGTGCACCCTAGCTTTATGGATGTTGATAGCACCTCTGCAGATATTTGGCATAAAATCACCAACCAACAAGCCCTAAGTCCCCTGCAAGATAAAATCCCCATTCCCTTTTTAAAAATTCCTTCTCAAGATGTTACTACAACCGAATATTAGGCTGCTTCAGAGGATGGGGAAGAATCAATCACATTGGGGATAGACTGGAATAAATCACAGGCCAGACCACACAGCGAAGGTACAACTCTGTTCCCTTAAGGACATCAGCACAGCATATTGACTCTGAAAGTTGTTGTATGGACTTGATCAGTCCATGGTGCTCTATGAGCTGCTGCTTGTGAGAAAGGTAGCTGCTTCTGTCCTTTTTAAGTGTAAGAATTTACAAGGTCTGTTGGCTCTACCGTGGTAGACTGCTTCCTAGTCTAATAAGGGGAGGCTGTTGTAGTTAACAAGATAGTGTTTGCTGTGGGTGAAGGAAGGGTCAGTTGAAACATTCAAGAGAGTACTGGAAGGGACTCCATTGTGGCGCAGTGATAGCATCCCATTCCTGGGCTGAGGGGCCCGGATTCAAGGACCTCCTGCTCCAAGGGTGTGTAATAACATCTCTGAACAGGCTGATTAGAAAAATAGGTAAAGTGAGGATTGAATAGGGGCCCTTTTGCGATACAGTTGGAGTGTCTCTCCTGGACCAAAGGTCCTGCATTCAACTCCCACCAGCTCCAGAAGTGCATAATAACATCTCTGAACAGGCTGATTAGAAAAATAGGTCAAATAAGAAAACAAATCAAGACAGCATTGGAGGGATACATTGGTAGTGTGTCTCTGAGCCAGAAAGCCCAGATTCAAGTCCCACCTGCTCCAGAGGTGCATAATAACATCTCTGATCAGGTTAATTGGAAAATATTTCAAGAGGGTATTGGATGATTATTGGGATGGAAATAGCGAGCAAGGATACGGGGAAAAGGCACGAGATAGGCATTGCTTATTTGAAGAGCCAGATGGACCAAACAGCCTTCTTCAGCACCATAAAAATCCTGTGATTCCGTGTGTTAGCAACTAGTTTTACGTTATACTGATACGATTGATATTTTTATAGAGACTTTGAGGAGGACGGGATGGTAGGTCTCTCTCCTTTGATATCCTAAGTTGTTCCGCCTACCATATCTTCAATGGGTGGAGCTTACAGTCAACGTGCACTGCGCAGCTACTCGGAAGATCCACAAGCAACCAACTTGCGTGTGGACCCACTGTCTCCTGCTTTCAGAACTCACTGCCAAGCCCTTACCTCACAGGTCTGTGCAGTGGCAGCAATTATTACAGGAAACATAGCACTCTCCATTATGAATGCTCACGGGGGAGGCGATGGCCGAGTGGTATTATCGCTGGTCTGATAACCCGGAGACCCAGGTGATGTTCTGGGGACCTGGGTTCAAATCCTGCCACAGTAGATGGTGGAATTTGAATTCAATAAATATCTGGAATTAAGAATCTAATGATGACCATGAATCTATTGTCTATTGTCAGGAAAAACACATCTGGTTCACTAATGTCCTTTAGGGAAGGAAACTGCCATCCTTACCTGGTCTGGCCTACATGTGACTCCAGACCCACAGCTACGTGCTGACTCTTAACTACTCTCTGGGTAATTAGGGATGGGCAATAAACGCTGCCTAGCCGGTGACACCCTCATCCCGTGAATGAATTAAGAAAAAAGGAAATAAAACCCACATATTCCCTATGGCAACTGTGCCATGAGCCAGATTTGGTAAACCAAATCAAAACCCTCAAACTGCCCTGGTGGAATTGAACTATTTGCAGAGGATTAATTTAGGAATTTAGATCACCAGTCAGGAACACTTAACTTGCACCTGGTAATGCAGTGGATAACTGAAGAGCAAAGGCCCATGCTTCATAGATTTCAACCCAATCAGTGTGCAAATACAGAGCAAATCAACTCAGGAGTAGTGGCTATACGATGCTGAAACTTGGCTTTAAATATTTGAGCGGAAAATTCAATGAAGTATAAAGTTTTAGATTTGCAATCTTGTGAAAAATATGGGTTAATAACAGGAGACAACCAAAGAGATTAAACGGAGTTCTCCCAGCTTTAACAGTTTAATAATGTTATTTTCCCTGAGCAATCACCAATTCTGAAATAGAGATCTACAATCGAACCTCTGCTTCATCAGTGGGCCCACAGGACAGACAAGCGATTGAACACATTGAAATATTGAGCCATAAGGGAACTGCAGTGATAGGAGGAACTGCAGATGCTGGAGAATCTGAGATAACAAGGGGTAGAGCTGGATGAACACAGCAGGCCAAGCAGCATCAGAGGAGCAGGAAATCTGATGTTTGGATGTAGGCCCAAAACGTCAGCTTTCCTGCTCGGCCTGCTGTGTTCATCCAGCTCTACACCTTGTTATCTCAGGGAATTGCAGTTTCGTTTCTTGGTCTTTGTTGAATTGTAGGTGTCAGCAGTTCTGATGCTTCAATACCTTTGGATTAGAGAAATAAAGTAAATCAGGGATGCTCAACATTTCTCCGTCACTTTCAGTAACTTCAGCTGGAGCCAGTAGATGATTGGAAAGCAGCTCACAACAGGATTCCGGCTGAATGTAATGCCACAAGGTAGAGTAGCCTGCACTAACAGGTAAGTGAAGGAGATGTACACAGAACCAGCAATGAGTGAGTGCGAAGGGGGAGGTGGGGTTGTGGTGGAGAGAGAGAGAGGGAGAGGGAGAGGGAGAGGGAGAGAGACACAGAGAGAGAGAGAGAGAGAGAGAGAGAGAGAGAGAGAGAGAGAGAGAGAGAGAGAGACACAGAGAGAGAGACACACACAAAAATGAAAACAAGTCACCTCAACATTGTACCAAGACTAAACCAAGCTTCCTGCCAATGAACCTCCCCAATTCTAACCGTGTAAATCTGCTGCAACATCTCCAAATCGTCTTACAAAACTCATCCTTGGCCATGCGCTGCAGAAGCTATTCCTGCATTTATTTGCAAAGTGGACAAAGTGGACAAAGTGGAGCTGTGTTTTTTGCAACATGCTGGCAACCACGCAAAAATAAAGTGGAATTTGACCAGAATCAAATACTTTGGAATGTAAAGGAATAAAGGGACCAACTGCAGAGAAACCTATATAAAGGTAATCTTGTACAGATGTAAGCTACATTTATATTGTGTACAAGACACAGGTTTAAAGACAGATTTAGAAGTTATGTCTAAAGTTCACATACAGTGACCAAAGATGACAATGGATGTTTAGTTTCAAGTGATGGTGTAAATTTCCTGGATTTTTGTTGGAACAAACATGTGGCAGTGGCGGACCTTTTTAGCTCAATGAATTAAGATCAGCTGGATGGCTTTCCCCCATCCACATTTACCCTGTGACAAGATGATAGTGGATTGCTGCTGCAAGAGTCGGGGGTGGGGGAGAAAGGGGAGAGGGGCAAAAGGGAGGAAAATCAAAGTGCAGGAAAATATAAAGAATACACTGTAAGCCTGGCATCATCCACTGAGGGACAGTCAGAAAATTCTGATCAAATGGTCACAGATCTGAAACAGTAATCTTTCCTCTCTGTCTTTATAATTGTTTCCCTTTCTGTTTGTACTTTTCCTCTATTTGTCCAGCATCTATAGTTAATTTGGCTTCTGCCAGAAGGAAATCCCCTTTTTCCAATGTCTCCAGTGGCCACTGCAGGGACCCTGAGGATGTTGAGTGCTGGATGTGTAACCTTCATCTTGCAAGTGAACCATCACTACTGGCTGCACCCCACCCCCCCACCGCGTACAGCACAGGAAGTGATCACTTTGGAAATGATCCACACACAGCCAAACTTAGACAAAGACTGGTTTCAGGGCGATGATGCTGCAATGCTTTGAATCAGGATGAGCAATAATCCCCGTCGTTAAATGCTCATCCTGACAGTCTCAGTTGTCAGCAGTTGAATCCAAGCAGACCTCAAACACACCCATCTTATTGATTAGTCTAACAGGAAAGCACAATATAGGAAATAATGTCACACCTCATCCTTGCCACTAAGTAACAAATGATGAAGTTAGGGCTAACATACAAACAAAACATTGCTTTTCCCTCAGGAGCTACAATTCTTTCAGTAAACCATAGCGAGTCACCAACTTTCAGTGTTATATTCTGATCCCTGTCTCAGTAACCCATCTGCACCCAGTAAGAATCCCAACTGGCCCCTTTTCCTGCTAATTACCCTATATATTGCCTTGCTTTATACCATCATTTATACTTAATGCAAGACAGCTGTCTCGGCTGTTTCATAAACAAATACTTGGATTCAATTTAACATTATGAACAGTTGTGCTCTCACTAACTTTGTTGGACACAGCATAAAACTAAATAAGATTCATCTTCCCTGGAACATTGCAGAACAGTTTTACATCTTATTGCCCGATAGTTTCTATGAAAACATAAATCTATATTAACATACGCAATGCTACAGCTCCCAGTTGCGTTTACACGAGAACAGAAACTGTTAAAACATGTGCAAAAGATTTACTGTCAAAAAAGCAGTGAAATATTAGACACCAGCATGGGAGATGGGAACCTATCATAGCAGATTGTAAACAGGAAACCAAGAAAAGGCAGCCAACATGAAGACATTAACAGTCGTGAACATTTAAGCTTTTGTTTCCTCAGCAAACATGGTAGCTTAACATCATTTGCGCCGTGAATCATTGTATCACCTACCCCTTTCAACGGACTTGACTGTGTTATAGAAAATTTAATCCACGACATAACTCAACTCAGGAGAATTCTGCCGTTCGCATTCTGGTTACAGAAGAAAATGGACTGACTGTCTCAATAGGCTCATGACGTACAACTCAGTCAGAGGAAGTTGGGGTCTGGAGAGGGGGAGGCAGCCCTTTATAGGGTCTCAGGCAGCAAGTCTTTCAGAAGCATTAAGCTTCAAAAAAAAGGAACATTTCCTCTCCCTTTTCATTCTAAAGTAAAGCCTTCTTTTTTCACCTTGGTGCCTTCTAAAGACTCCCACTAATTCTTAAAATAGCAAGACATCTTCACTTCTTCAAAATTAAACCAAAAGCTAAACTCTGAGCAACATTTCTGTTCGATAATAAAATTAACTGTTTCGAACCGAATTCTTGATGATTACACTTTCCATGCTCTCTAGTTAGTAAAATGGGTTAATGTAACTATAGGAAGTACATTTTTTAATGGTCATTTTGCTTTAAGGATTTGATTTTTTTTTAGGACAGTTACTCAGGAATAGTGATTATCAGTGCAGCTAAAAGTAATATCTAATGCAAAATAACATGCGATTATATAAAGTCAACTTTTATTTTAAAAAAGGGACCCACAGATCACTTTAGTCCTGGGGAGGGTTTTTTACAGTGGTGTTTTCCTGGCCTCTACTGGTGTCAATCTGTAACCATCTGTCTGGAAGCCAAACAACAAAAACTTAGATTTATATAGCAGCTTTGACATGGTGACAACTAGCTAGGCGCTTTACAGAGGTGTTAAATTTTACAGGGAGTTGCATAAGGAGGTATTAGTCCAAATGACAAAAGCTTGGTCAAAGATATATGCTTTAAAGGGTTGTCTTAAAGTAAGAGGAGAGAGATAGAGAGAGAGAGTATTCCAGATCTTAGAATCACAGAGATGTACAGCACCGAAACAAACCCTTTGGACCAACTTGTCCATGCTGACCAGCTATGCTAAATTAACCTAGTCCCATTTGCCAGCATTTGGCCCATATCGCTCTAAACATTTCCTTTTCATGTACCCATCCAGATGCTTTTTAAATATTGTAACTGTACCAACATCTACCACTCCTCTGGCAGCTCATTCCATACCCACACCACCCTCTGCATGAAAAAACTGCCCATAGGTCCCTTTTAACTCTTTCCTCTCTCACCTTATACCTATGCCCTCTAGTTTTGGACTCACCACCCTGGAAAAAAGACCTTGGCTATTCACCCTATCCACGCCCCTCATGACTTTATGAACCTCAGTAAGGTCACCTCAAATATGTTTGACAATCAATGTATGAAGAAAACTGGGGATGTGCAAAAGGTTAGAATTAGTGGAACACAGATGGTGGAAAGTCATAAGGCTGAAGGAGATTACAGACAGATTGATAGGTGAGGCCGCACACAGAGCTGAAAGGCCAAGATGAAGTAGTTGAAGCTTTGCTGGAACTGAAGACAAAATGGGTCAGTGGCGATGGTCGGAGAGGCGACGGCACAAGTTTAGGACTGCTGGTGGTAGAGATTTGGATGAGCTCATGTTTACAGAGTGTGAAACATGGAAAGCTTGACTATGTCCATGTACACTCTCCTCTGCTTTCAATTTACCCTTTCCTCCCATGGAGCAGTGCCTGCCCTCTGCTCGTTATTCCTGTTTAATGGTACACATGAGGCTCACTACAGGGAAGAAAGCAGAGCTTGCATTTAAATGGTGCACGTCACATGGCAAGGACATTCTAAAGAGCTTTCCTGCCAATGACAGATCTCGACATGCAATGGGTTGAGAGAGAAGTGGAGCACCAATAGCACTTACAGACAAATATGCACGGACCAGATAGACAAACATCTCTCAGTCAAGAGAGCCAGGTTTGGATCTACTCCAGAGATGTGTCATAGTACATGATGTGGAGGTGCCGGTGTTGGACTGGACTGGACAAAGTCAGGAGTCACTCAACACCAGGTTATAGTCCAAGGGATTTATTTGAAATCACAAGCTTTCAAAGCACTACACCTTCATCAGGTGAAGTGGAGGGAGTGGACAGGCACAGAATTTATAGGTGGAGAGATAATTGCAAAATAGCTCCAGGTAATTAAGTGTGTCAAAAGATAGTGAGTGGAACGTCGACAGGCTGAATAACAAGTCTTTGCAGGTGATCAAGAGTGTCAAATGGTTTGAGTAAAACGTCAACTGCTGAATAGGAAGTGAAGGAATGATCTATGATAGCACAGGTTGATTTAAAAATACCTGCACAAAGAAAATTGGCTCCTCCGTGCTCATTGAACAAGGAACAGTGGACACAGATTTAAGATTTTGGGCAAGTGATGTGTTTTAGGATCTGAGGAAGAGCTGCTTCACACAGCAATAATCAGCAGGTACTCACTGCCTGCAAGGGTGCTGGAAGGAGAGACCAAAGATAAAAGATAATTGAGTGGGCAGTTCTAAGAATAAGATACATTTGAAGGGTAGAAGAATGCAGCAGGAATAGATTTGATGGGTCAAATGGCCTCCTTTTGTGCCAATAAGTATCCAATGAAAGTAAGCTCCCGTAAATAACAGATGGATAAATGATCAATTTGTTTTGTTTTATTCATAGAATCACTAAAATGTGGAAGCAGGCCATTCAGCCCGGCACAACAACACGCCAAACAGCATCCCACCCAGAAACCGCTGCCCTAACCCTGCAACCCTGCATATCCCATGGCCAATCCGCACATCTTTGGACTGTGGGAAGAAGCCGGAGCAAACCCACGCAGACACGGGGAGAATGTACAAACTTCACACAGACAGTTACCCGAGGGTGGAATTGAACCCAGGTCCCTGCCGCTGTGAGGCAGCAGTGCTAACCACTGAGCCACTGTGCTGCTCAAATGAATGGATGCTTTGAAACCAAGAGTGGGGTTGAAGAGAAGGGAAGTAAATCAGGAAGAAGAGGAGAAATGGAGAAGGGGATTCTGCAACTGGCTGTTTTCCGTACTTTTGGAAGTATGGGTGAATGGATATGATGCAAATACAACTACATGACCCAAATGTGAAATCGACGGCAATCACATTTCTTGCTGACACTCAATCTGGGCTCACATGTCAATAGAGGCCTAAGAGTGAAAAACTAGAGGCACAGGTGAAACTGCAGGAAGGAGGAGGGTGACGGGGTAAGGGGTTCAGGGGTGGTGAGCAGGGAGAGCAAGAGAGCAGGGAAAGTGATACAGGGAGGGAGGGAGAGAAGGAAAGAAGGTTGGGGTGGGGGATAGAATGACATGGGCTCAAATCCTACCATGGCAGCTGGTGGAACTTGAATTTAATGACTACATGGAAATTGAAAATTAATTTTACTAATGGCGATCACTAACCATCAAACCTAACCTGGCTCACTCATGTCCGTACGCGAAGGAAGTCTACCTTACTCAGTCTGGCATCCACGTGACTCCAGATCTCCTGCCATGTAGTTGACCCAAAAATGCCGTCGGTAACTACCCAGCAATGCCAATCAACTCAAGGGGGCGTCAGTGATGGGCAACAGGTGCTGGCCTTGGCAGCAACACCCAGGTCTCATTAAAGAATAAAGAAACCCAAATCTGAGCCAGTGCTCTCAGGAACAGAGAGAAGGTGATCAGCGGGATGGATGGGAATAATTGATCGAGTTACCAGTTGGTGTATTTCCTGAACTGAGAAATTCTCAGAGAGTTTCATCATGCCCAGGAAATGACATATGTGATGTCTCTAGATGATGGCGAGACATCAACTTCACACCTGTGGTTTATAAACATCTACTGAATGCCTTAGTGCACATTTACATCTCATCCTATCACAGACTGGATCTCTGGCTTGTCAGAACTCAGTTGGGAACTGCAAGCTGTACGTGTAACTGAGAGAGTCTAACTACCACAAGTTTCTTCAGATGACATCACCCCGTGCTAATAATCCACAACCTTGTGAAGAAACAGAACCCAGAAAAACTTCCAAACGACAGAGTCTGAATGAAAAAATTCAACCACCTTTTAAAAAGCCTACAGCCTGGCTAGCGCTCTAGATTAACACTGAGAAGTATAGCATAGAAAGCAGTTATTCAGCCACATCCCAGAATAATACAAAACTAATCTTCTCCCTAGTCCAGAATCTTGCACCATTTCAAATAATCAATTAAATTCCCTTTAAAAATGTTGCACTCTCTCTTTTTGTCATCTTATTCTTTCTGTGGATGATGCTGACAGCATCTGTTCCCCATCATTAATGTCCCTCGAATGAGAAACTTTACAGTCTCTCTGCTAACAGCAGTTGAAGCGGATGCAGGTGAATGCTATTCAAGTGATGAATTTACATCCAGGCCAGAGGGGGTGGCTAGTTCAGTTGTTTGGATGCCTGGTTTGCATTGCAGACTAAAGCCAACCACACGGGTCAATTCCTGCATCAGATAAGGTTACCATGAAGGGCTGGCCTTTAAAGGGATCAAGTGGTGTAGAAGTCGTGCTCACCTCTGAGCTAGGTGACCCGGGTTCAAGTCCCACTGCTCTGGAAGTGTGTAATCACATTTCTCAACAGCGTGATTAGAAAGGTAGGTTAATTAATAAAATCAAGACAGCACTGGAGAGTTTCCTTTGCTGCAATAGTAGACACCCTACCTCCAAAACAAGAGGCCTAGATTTAAGTTCCAACTGGTCCAGAAGTGCGTAATAACATCTCTGATCAGGTTGGTTGGAAAATATATATTTTATGTATGTGACAGGAGGGCTGTTGTGGCTCAGTGGTATTGTCCCTATCTCTGAGTTAGGAGGCCTTGGTACAGGTTTCACCTGCTCCAGAGGCGTATAATAACATTTCTGAACAAGTTGAATAGAAAATTACTATTTTAGAACTACGCCAGACTACACAAGTGTTCCAGGATTATGGTCATCCTGCACTCACAAAGCAACTAACAACTTAGTTACTGAGTACAAATATAACTCTGTCCTTAAAAACAAATAATTTGAAGAAATATGTTGGTTTATGTGTTCATGTTGTAAAACTAATATTTTGTTTGCACCATACCCTTCCAAATTAAAGCATTTAAATAGCTGTATAATTTTTAAAAATCACCAATTTTACAGTAGACTGATATTTACAAAAGTCATATATTTGAAGTTAAATGGTAAATGCTAGAAACACGATATCTGCTGCTTGCAGCATGATTGACATTTTGTCACTGCGTTGAACAAGAAATACACATACCTGATACAAACTGCGCTTTGCTAACCATTCACAGTTCAAGCTCCCTTGCAATTCTGGTGCAGGATCTCTGCGTTACACAGATGCATTCCCCTCCCTCAGCACCAGGGTTCTGGGACACGCTACTGGCTGCCCACCTGCTGCTGGTTACCTCCTCCTGCATTTGGAATTTCGCTGGAATTTCAGCACAGGCCTGCCCCCTCACCAAAACCTAGTCCAGCACAGCATCACCTCCCATCGAATGAGCAACTTCAAAGCTTTGCCATAAAGTCCCAGAGTGAGCAAGAGCTCCCTGAAGGAGTTAACAAAGATGTCCCTCACCCACAAAAGCTACACAAGGCCCATTGTACTTGAGATTTGAGGAGGTAAGGATAAATTATCTCGTCAATACACTTTTGATGTTGTTGTGTAAGATAGTTAGTATGTGAAACAGACCTCACAAAATAAGCCCACTGTCGTACAAAGGATGGCTCTTGGGAGGAGCAAACCACTTTGTTACCAGTTCTTGTACGGGTCCAGTTCACTGCTAGGTTCTATGCATCTAACAGTAACATAGAATCATAGAATCCCTGTAGTGTGGAAGCAAGCCATTCGGTCCATCAAGTCCTCACTGACCCTCAGGTGAGCATCCCACCCAGTCCCAACCTGTACCCTATCCCCATAAAACTACATTTCCCTTGGCTAATCCACCTAGCCTGCACATCCCTGGATACCATGGGACAACCTAGCATGGCCAATCCAATTTGGATGGTGGTAGGAAACTGGAGCATCTGGAGGAAACCTATGCCGACACAGACAGAATGTGCAAACACCAAACAGATAGTTGCTAGTGGCTAGAATTGAACCGGGGTCGCTGTGCTGTGAGGCAGTAGCACTAACCACTGAGCCACCATGCCACGCATGTATTTAAGCTTAGGTCCTGCCTGAGGTCTTAGAAGAGTCTCTCATGCAACTCAGATCTGATGTAACTAGCTATTAAGTGTTATGTAACAAACCTCCCCTGTCTACCAAGACCAAGCCTGTCCTCTACCAGACTGAATTCCTTCCCACACAGTATCAGTAACTTGTTGGCACTGGCAGCAAGGAGGATTGGTGGCAATAAATTTACCCAAAGCTTGTCAGATAGAGCTGGTGGATACAACCACAACATATAATAGCAAGCCGACAGGGCTCATGTCTGAAACACGCCAGAAATTATCACTAACTTTATACAAGCTTCTCACATCTGCAACTGCACCTTCCTTCCCTGGGTTCCCTGCCAGTGACAATAAAGAAGATCACTAATATCATGGGAACAGTGACACTTCTACGTTCTCCTTCAAAATATCCCATTATCCTGATTTGGACACATAGCCTCGTTTCCCCAATAGCTCTGGATTGATATCCTAAAAATTCCTGCCACTACAATGGGAATATCTTTACTGCAATGCTGCAGTAATTAAACAGAATCTGCTCCACTATCTCCTCAAAGCAAGTAAATGGGACCTTGTCAGTGGCAGTCACATCCCACAAACAAACATCAACTTAAAGATGTTCTTTCCCCATTCCATAATCTTCACAGATTTCAGCAACCTCGCTCAAGTGAGGTAGTCTGGGCTAGTCCTGTAGGGTGGGGTGATGAAGTAGGGTGTGAGGATAAGCATTACAACAGGGTACATTAGTAAGTCAGCTCTCTCCGGACTTTTATCATTGACCTATAATTGGTGTACGGACAAGGCTGTAAAGAATGCCATCAGTACATACCTTGTTCTTGTGTTTTCCACTTGACATCTTGTTTTTGAGGTAGCTGAAAGTTCGAGATACTTTAGTGCTGCCTTTCCCTTCCAAATCCTTCCTTGTCGGACTTGGGGGCACTTGGCTATAATCCTCTTCGGAAATGCTGTACAATTAAGGCATAAACAACTCTTTAAGATATGGAATGAAAACAAATTGCTGAGGAAGCGTCACCAGACCCAAAACGTTAACTCTGTTTTTTTTTTTCTTCACCGATGCTGCCGGACCTGCTGAGCTTTTGTTTACTGAAGAGACTTAGAAGGTCTGGCAGCCTCTCTGGATGGAGAAACAGATTTCACGTTTCATGTTCAACATACACACAACTTTGCTCTGAACAAGAGTCATTATATCAATATCTGAAAAGATTTATAGGGCTGCATGGAAAAGACAGGGGAATGAGGTGCTCTTACAGAAACAGGATGCGGCATGTTGAGCTGGAAGACCACACTTTGGAGGTGTAATCATTCTATGACATGACTTTTTCCTTTGAGAATACTCAACAAACTTGGAAATGTTCAGAAAAGTAGGGGGTAGAAAAAATGCTCAAATTTGGATCTGGGTCCTAGCTCAAATAAATTATTTTTTAAAAATTAAGTTCCACTGATTAACAGTGAATCGTGGTCACTTACCTCTGGCCCAGACAGTTGCTGGTGGATGATCTGAAACCTGGACAGGAAAGTTCCAATATTAATATTTTTGTTAATTCAGAAGTGCAGAAATTTGCTAATTATTAAGAATCAAAAATAACACAAATACTGAAATGACAAATAACTGAAATGGTCACATTTGTCCTAATATACACATAATTACTACAAAGGACATTAATAGATGATGGGTATAAAGTGATGGAATTATTGTCGACAGTGGGAATAGCTTCATTCAAAGCAGTCAGCTGGCAATCAATTTCACATGCTCAAAGTGAGTTATTTATACAGATTTCCTCTAAGCATTTAAAGCGAAAAAATCTACAAAGAAAATCAGAATAAGATTCACGTAGATATACATTTTTCTTTACAGCAACGTGTGTTATAGCAGTAGGGGGTTGGTTAGCTCAGTTGGCTGGACAGCTGGTTTGTGATGCAGAATGATGCCAACAGTATGGGTTCAGTTCCTGCGGTGACTGAAGTTAGCATGAAGAACTCTGCTTTTCAATCTCTCTCCTCATCCAAGGTGTGGAAATCTTCTGGTTAAATCGCCAACTGTTGTCTCTCTATTATGAGAGAGCAGCCCAATGATCTGGTAAGACTATGGCAAGGTGACTTTTACTGTACCTTACAGCAGTACACAATATTTCTAATCAAAAATAACTCACACCCGAAGTCCCTCACTTGCCGATCACAACACGAACATATTTATGTGCTTTAAAAATGTACTGTGATTCAATGTTCGCACACCTGCTAAACGACCTGAAGACTCCACAATCTTGATATCCTATGGGCAGCACAGTGGGAGATTGGCTACTTGTGAATACAGTTTTATTTAGAAGTTACACACAGGGTGAGGGTGGCATGTTTGGGAGGAGGGTGGGATTTTGGGAGGTGGCCTGGAGTGACAGCAGACACATAGAAATGTTAGCTCTTTCTGCTTCAGAAATTAAGTCACACTCCTCACCTCTTGGCCCATGTACGTAACGTTCCTGTGGTTAAACGGGTCTATTTCATCAGATAGTAATGGAGGGGATCAGACTGTTGCTCTTGACCTTCATGTCATTGCTCCTTTTTGTTTTGTTTAAGTTACGCAGTTAGTGAATAATTAATGATATAACATACAATTGTATTGAATTGTACAAAGTGTACAATTGAATTTGACCCCTTTTGATGTCTGAGAAGGCTGCAAACAAGCCACTGCTGAAGTCACTTGGTGGTGGGTGGCGGGGGGGGGGGGGGTGTCCACAAACAGGTGAGAAACAGCACAAGGACAGGGTGAATCAAGTCTTCAAACAGGATGTAGGAAGGGAAAACAGATTGAGCAAGGAATCTATCTGTAGATGTTCAATAACTGCCAAAGGAACTGAACTTTCATCAACTGTGTTATTTTCTTGAGCTCTCTTTCAAAAGATGATTCACCTATTTAAACTGATTTGGAAGCATGTGTCCAGCCTGGAGAGGGTTCTCGCGGTGAATCGAAATTGGTCTATCAGAATTGGTCTGTCTATGGCTGAGCATTATGAGCAGAATGCTCACAAACTCTGCTGCTGAGAGAGTTGTTAAACATTTTCTACTATTTTTCTTTGCGTAGGGGACACCACAATCTGATCTCTACCCACCAGCTTGAGATTTGAACCCGCAAACTCTGACTGGGTTACCGCCAAGTCACAATGACACCACACCCAAGGTAGGTTTGTACAGTTGTAATCACCCAACCCATTACAGCTTTGCATTGCAGGGGACAGGTAAGTGGCTGTTCCACCTCTCAGCTCAAAGGCACTGGATCTCTGTGGGTATATAAAGCCCATCATTGTTTAGTAACCCGCAAGGGCCTAGGCAGCTATGGAAGACCTCACAGTTCAACACCAGCCCCATATCACAAAATGCTCACATACACTTTCAGGCAAGAGTTATAGGTACACTGTGAACCAAATACTTAACATCTCAGCCCCAAAGTCACATAATTTCTCACAACTTCACTTCGGTCAGTATGATATTAGACAAATGAAACACCATCTGTAATCTCGGCAGTGATACTGCCGCTCTCAAGAATTTGTAAAGCCCCATTACAATCTTGGAGCTGCATACATATCTAAAGGATGCAGCTAGAGGTCATGGGGCAGAAGGTCACGTGAGGGCCCCTCTGCTGGTTGTGATTTTGTGGGAAGGAGCCAGGAAACTCTGAAATATTGGCGCTGAAACAAACACTATGGAAATGAAAGCAGAAATTGCTGCAGAAACTCAGCAGGTCTGGCAGCATCTGTGGAGTGTCTCAGTTCTGAAGAAGAGTCACTGGTCTTGAAAGACTGTTTTCTCTTCTTTCTCTGCTTTCTCTTCACATATGCTGC
>JAHRHZ010000047.1:11943445-11971796 GCA_024137785.1 Ginglymostoma cirratum | reverse complement strand
AAAGACTGTTTTCTCTTCTTTCTCTGCTTTCTCTTCACATATGCTGCCAGACCTGCTGAGTTCTTCCAGCAATTTCCAATTTTGTTTCAGATTTCCAACATCTGCAGTTCTTTGTTTTAATATAGAAATTGAAACAATTTCCATCGTCACACAACTCCCTTCCATGTGCACATCAGGATTAGGACAACGTTTGCTGCCTTTTTGCGTGGTGACATCCTAAATACAAGATACAAACAGGTCTATTCTGTCCATTGGTCCACACACAGGGCTCGTCCATTCTGGTGCTGACATTCCAGAAGAGTTCCAGGCCACCTCACTTCATGTTAGCACCAGCTTCCATTTAACAGGCTTCTGCTCCAGGCAGAATTGTAGCGAGTGAGTGAAATTTAACACAGAGAACCGTCTTTGCGCAATTTGGGTGTTAACTTCCATAAGAAGGTTCTTCTCAGTACAGAGTCATCTTGAAGGATATCATGTCTAAATAATTTCTACGTTAAAGGTACTGATTCCTTTGCTGGGTACAATTCCACAGACATGATCCTGAATCGTTTTTGTTCATGTGGAATCCTACACTCTCAGGGCCGACAAGCTCTTCAACCTTTGAAGGCATCATTGGATGCCCAGACTCTGACCCCTCTCCCAAACTTTACCGTACTTTCAGCAACTCAACCACCAGCATTAGCATCGACAATTTACATAGTCACCTACAAAGAACACTTGCCTCGTTTTATGCAGCAGGGCTGTAAAACAATCAAAATGACAGCAGCGGATATTTGAGGGGGGGGTGTGGGGGGGACCCTGTAGATGCCATTCAAAGGCTTGGGACCTGGTGTTTCTTCTTTCAGAGTGACTACTGCTCTGAAAGAGGAACTCGGAGGCAAAGTAATTGACTCAAACTGGGGATCAGGTCAGTTGTGCATGACTGAGCTACAACCTGTGGATCTGCAGACCTTTGATTGAAACGGATGGCTTATTCCAGAAATGAACAACAGCTTTTCCCAGCCTCACCAAACATCTCAAATTATTATCTCTTCGTTAACCTTATTTAACAGCTTTTGAGTTGACTCCATTTTTGAGTAATGAACTCAGAAACAATACTCTCACAGTACTGAACCAAATTTGAGAAAATCTTGGGTTATGTCGAGCAAGATTCCTTTATGGCCTATTTATACCATTCAAGCTCCATGGGAAGATTTGGAACATGACTACTGGAAAACAATCTCTCTGGTACATCAGGCAATGTAAGATGGCATATTTCCAGGACTTTAATCCACGATTTTTGGCAGCCAGCAAAATCTAATGGCCTGTAAAATATATGGATACGTTTTTCAGCCAGCACTCCATTCTCTCACCCATGGTTCTTTGCTGGAATATGCTAATGCTTCTTGTTCAAATATCCAGTTAGTTGAGACAATCTCTCCAACTATGGAAACCTTCACAGCTGAACTCAACTCATCATGACTAAATATTTACACACCTTTTCTAGCAAGGGTTCCTATACAGAGAAAGGTAGTACTGCTACTGGACAAATATCTCTATCTTCCAAGCCCAGGAGTGGGGGCAGGTTGGTTAGCTCAGTTGGCTGGACAGCTAGTTTGCAAAGCAGTGTGATGCCCAAAGCATGGGTTCAATTCCCACACCAGATGAGGTTACCATGAAGGACTCTCCTTCTGAATCTCTTCCCTCACCTGAGGTGTGCTGGCCCTCAGATTAAACCACCACTAATCATCTCTCTCTAATGACACAGATGAGCCCTACAGTCTGGTAAAGACCGTGGTAACTTCTAGCCAATTTTACTTGGGTCAGAATAATTAAATATAAACAAGATAATATCGAGCATCTTGACAGTGTGGCACCATTTTAATTCTCTTCATTCAATCAGGTATTAAAATCAAAGCCATAGAGGCAGTAATGAAGTCAGAAACAATATTCTCAGTACTGATTTTGAAAAAAATCTGGGTTTACGGTGAAAAAGATTCCTTTTTGGCCTATTTATACCATTTTTTTAAAAAAAGCTTCATTTGGAAACTGGATCATTTTACTTTTGAAGATGTATTGAAAAAACTGTAGACAACCTGTAGACAACTGTAGACAACAGGTTTCTGTTAGTGCACAGTAAAATGCTCTTCTGAACGTCGTATTCCCCCAATTGGTAATAAACCAAACTTGAGATCACCAGAGACTTTAATCACTCAAAGATAACTAGAACCTGGCAGCTTAAATACAGTTTGGGTATTAGACATCTTTTCCAGTTTAACACTTGAAAGAGAAGGACCTTGAATAATGAGATTTTCCAATAAATACCACTGAATTGGAATGAAGTGGAATACTTCAGCAGGGTGTTTCTTATGCTTTGTTTTCTAGGTGGGCCATGAGCAAGTACATAGCAAACCATTTATGAAGAACGTGCATGTCATTTTGCAATATAACACTGAAAGAATCTTCCAGCCTTACAGTGAGTTGGAGTTCTGACTGTACTTTGTAGTAAAATAAAACAGAGAAAGCAATTCTACACAATAACCTGCTGAAAGCAGTATATGACTTTACAAATAATTGACTTGCAGTTTATGACTTGACAAATTTCAATCATACACATCAATTTTCAGACAACTCCTGAAGTGTAACCACGTAGAACCAGCGACTTGGGAGTTTATGGTCTCATTACTATGCCTGTTTTTTGCCAAATTTTGACCTCAGTCCTGCTGGAATACTGGTGAAGTAAACATTTAAAAGAACAAATTACAACAAGATAGATATTTAATTCCAAGATTTACTTACTATCAAATTCATCATCACTTGAGGAAGAACCAAGAGAAAAGACAGTTTTAGGCTTAGGAAGGAGTGGAGAAATGCTCAAGGAAAAGGAGATTCTCTTCTTGGGCCTGGGGCGTCCAGGTTCTGTTAACAGCAGAATTATAGCATGCATTTCACTGAAAGGAACCAAATCACAGGTTCATTTGACATCTGCCTACAGCTCTTCCACAACAAATGAAGCAAAAAGCCAAGCAGCGAGGTGTACGTAGTGCAGGGCTGCATGCAGATTAATGGCAATGATTTAATCACCAGCTGGTAATTGGCATTCATTGTGAAGAACAAGAGAGTAGATCGAGAATTCAAGACTGGAGACAGATCAAAGCATTCTCTGATTAGATTTTAACAGTAGATGAATTGTTCTAGGTAACGAACCAATTTTAATTGTTTATTATTTTAATGTAGAAACTGAAAAATAATTCAAACCAGTGTTTCCACGGGGCCGTTCTCAGTTTGGTACGCAAAATCTATTCTCTCATTTATCTCTAATAGAGGTAATGTAGTCACTAGGACTTCAGTAAAAGCATATTAGCGGGCATGTATTATTTTCAGATTATGTCCACTTAACCCGTGAAAAGCACCCAGCAGTATTAATTCAGATCTTCCTGCTCCCGAGCCCAGCTTGTTGAAAGAAAGCATTTTCAGCACTTGAATGAAGCACTGGTGAAGATGCTTACTGACGGGACTATTTTGAGTAGATGAGAACCAAGCCAGGCACAGAGTTAAGGCAGAATGATTTATCTAACATTTAAGACCTTGGCTAAAGCTGCTTCTGTCCTGAGGCACGGACAGAAACCAGATTTAGAGACTCAAATGTGGACGGGCAATAAAGATAGGCACGAAATTGGGTTGTGACAACACATCCTTTGGAGAGGAAAAGCAAATCAGAAATGGGGCAGTAGTTTGCAAAGACTGGGGATCAAAGTGGGATCTTGAGGTAAGGATGATGACATGGTTCTGTTAGGAACAGCATACCCAAGGAGAGACCCATTCAAAAAATGGAGCAAAGGATTTTCCCAATCTCATCAAATACCATGAATTATTGCCTCTTCCTTTACATGGTTTTACCTACTTTAACAGTGCTTTAAATTTGGAATCATTAATGAGCTCAGAATCAATACTTACAGTCCAGATACAAATTTGAGAAAATCTTGGTTTATGTTGAGGCAGATTTTCTTATGTTTGTACTGGCTTTCTGCAAAAGTCATTCAACCAATGTCATGGCACTGCCTTTTCCCCGGAGCTCTGAAAATCGTTCCTCTTTAGATCATGATCTAATTCTGTCTAGAAGGTTATGGTTGAATCTGCCTCCTCCACACTCTGAGGGAGCAATTCCAGATCCTAACCACATTCTGTGTTTAAAACCTACCCCTCCCCCATACAATGTCCTCTGGTCCTCAATCCTTGGGAAGAGTCGTTTCCTGTTTACCCTGTCCAGACCCTCCTGATTTTGTACACCTCTATCAAATCTCCTCTCAATCATCTCTGATGATTCAAATGCAAAAGGTGCCAGCAATTTAGTGCATATGGCATCAGAAGGCCAGCAGGTAATCACGGAATCGGAGAATCCCTACAGTGTGGGAGCTGGCCATTCGGCCCATCGTGTCCACACCGACCCGTTGAACAGCATCCCACCAGTTCCACACCCTACTACCCCATCCCTGCACTTCCTGTGGCCAATCCACATAACCTACACATCTTTGGATTGTGGGAGGAGACTGGAGCACCTGGAGACACATGCAAACCCCATACAGACAGTTGCCTGAGGCTAGAATCGAACCCGAGTCCCTGGCGCTGTGAGGAGGCAGCAGTGCCAACCACTGAGCCTCCATGCCGCCCTTCAAGCTCCCTTAAGTCTCAAGGAAAAGGACATTAAGGGGATTAAATACTTATTTGAGAAACAGAAATACAGACGTTTGTGGAAAGGAGAGAACATGACAAAATTACTAGTTTTATCAAAGTCAGCACAGACACACTGGGCCAAATGGCCTCCTCCCAGCCTTTTCAAACGACGATCAGCGCTAGTTATGTGACCCATTAAACTTCAGAGATTCACAATTTAGCTTTGACGTCAATAAGCCAGACAGCTACAATTCCCAGTTGGTTCCATGTTCACAAATAGCATTAATAATGCACTGATTACTAAACTACAAATTTCAAAATTAAGTATCAGTGCATCATGCACACAGCATACGTCTACTTCCTTTATTACAACATGACAGCAAGACACAGCTATTCATTCTGAATCTACACCCTTTTATGGAACTTGGTCCAAATGACCTACATAACTTTCCCATTTAACCTGTCTCTTTATTTGCCTTCCATTAATTTATGTCAAGACAAAAATTTTCCAATAGCACTCAAATAAGACATTAGTAACTCCACCCACAGTCACAGAGTCTTTCCATCTCTTTCAAAGTGCTGACTTGTATGTTGCTCATGCGTATTAAGTAAGCTTAAAGCAAAGTCACTGGCGTTCATTATTTCAGCCTGATGCAAGTATTGCTCAAATTCTGCACGGATCTGTTCAGGAAAAGCAAACTAGCTCATCTAGTTCCAAAGGAAGTGGCAGGCCTCAGTTTGATAGTTAATCTTTGTACAAGACATGTATATTCTCCGAACAGCTAGCCACTTATATTCACACTGTTTCCCATTATTCAACAAACACTAGAAAGGTATTAATCAGCCAGCTGCCTATGCTTTTAATCTGTGTGTATAATTTTGGTCAAGTAACTCAAATTATTTTTAGAAAGGCAATGTTAATTGCTGTTTGCTGCAGATGAAAGACATTAAAATGCTTCGAGACTTGGTCAGGCACCTTTCAAAAGCCATGATCCTCCCACTTTATGGGCAGTTGCCAACATTTTCAAACGACTGCAATAAATTAAAGATGTTAATGCACGCACAAAGTGTTACTTGTTGGCACTAGGACACTGGATGCATCATTAACATTTGCAAAGCTTACTGCTCTCAGCAAACCTTGGGGAAACTTGACCAACGTTTAAAGGTATCAAGCTTGTACCAAGTTACGCCATTCAGTAAGATGATGGTTAATCAGACTTAAGTTTAAACTCTCACTTGTGCCTGCCCTCATAGCCTTTCACCCCTTTTGCTTACCAAGAAGGACATCTTGAAGGACATGGAAGGACAAACTTGAAAGCTGAATACAGGGTTAACGGAAAGATTCTTGGCAGTGTGGAGGAGCAGAGGGATCTTGGGGTTCATGTTCACAGTTCCCTGAGAGCTGCCACCCAGGTGGATAGAGTTGTTAAGAAGGCGTATGGTGTGTTAGCTTTCGTTCATAGAGGGATTGAGTTCAAGAGCCGTGAAGTTATGCTCCAGCAATATCAAAGCCTGGTTCGGCCACTTCTGGAGTATTGTGTCCAGTTCTGGTCACCTCATTACAGGAAAGATGTGGAAGCATTAGAAAAGGTGCAGAGGAGATTTACCAGGATGTTGCCTGGAATGGAGGGAAGGTCTCACAAGGAAAGGTTGCGAGAACTAGGGCTTTTCTCTTTACAGCGATGAAGGATGAGAGGTGACTTGACAGAGGTGTACAAAATGATCAGAGGTATAGATACAGTAGACAGTCAGAGACTTTTTCCTAGGGTGGAGGTAGCTTTTACAAGGGGGCATAGTTTTAAAGTGCGTGGAGGTAGATATCGGGTAGGCGTCAGAGGTAGCTTCTTTACTCAGAGAGTGGTAGGGGTGTGAAATGCATTGCCGGAGAGGGTAGTGGAGTCGGCCTCATTAGGGGCATTTAAGTGGCTATTAGATAGGCATATGGATGATAGTATAAGGTAGCAGCGGAGGTTAGATAGACCTTAGGTTTAGGGTAAAAGTTCGGCACAACATCGTGGGCCGAAGGGCCTGTACTGTGCTGTACTGTTCTATGTTCTATGCTCCTGCTGGTTCCTTACCTGCATTGTCAGGTAGTTGGTGACAACTTGAAAGGTTATCTGTCCGCATATCTGTCCAGAGTGGTCCATGTAGACGGCACTAAGACTTAGTCTTGGTGCCTATAGCAAATTTACCTCTGATTAGAATCATAGAATTCCTACAGTGTGGAAGCAGGCCATTCAGCCCATCAAGTCCACACTGACCCTCTGAAGTCCCAGGTCCAAACCCTACCCTGTCCCTGTAACCTTGTATTTCTCATTGCTATTCCACAAAACCTAAACATCCCTGGACACCATAGGCAATTTCCCATGGCCAATCCATCTAAACGGCACACCTTTGGACTGTGGAAGGAAATCCACGCAGACGCAGGGAGAATGTGCAAACTACACAGAGTCACCCAAGGCTGGAGCTGAACCCAGGATACTGGTGCTATGAGGCAGCAATATAACCACTGAGCCACCATGCCGCCCATTTTTCTTCCCCTAAAACACACGAGGGAACATACAGTTCCAGTTAAGTAGGTGACTACTTATACCAATGCTGTCTCCTCCTATTCAATAACTCTCATTATTAGATAAATGCAGCTTGCACGTTGGGAACTGGTATCCCCAGCACCCTATTAAACTAGCCTTCAAGACAAAGACTGGTTTGTTTTTAAAGCCTTCTTGGAATCCAACCTTTAAGTTCTTTATTTAACTCTTGCACCATGGAATATCATAATAGAATCATTAACAGCACAGGGCTATGCCAGTCCAGTCAGTCTCTTCCTCCCACTTGATCCCTGTAGCCTTGTCAGTTTATTTCTTTCAAGCACCCAGTCAAATTCTTTCTGAACTCATTGATTATTTCCACGTTTCCCATTCTTGTGAGGCAGTTTTCCAGGTCACTATCACTTCCTACATATAAAATATTCTTCCTCATATTCACCCTGCATATCTGTCCAAATTATTATCTTTGGAAAAACAAGTTTATTTTCATTAAACCTCGCCTTCCTTTGTAAAGCACTTGGGAAGATTAAAGACACTATATAAACGTAAATTGTTGTTTTGCTCAATACCACTCCCTCCCATCCCCAGCAAGCACAACACAGTGACAAATGAATCCAGGAATTCATCCCTTGGAAGACCACCATTTCCATCTCTGCAGCATCACCTGACTCAACTCTTCAGCAGCCGAAATCCTCATTTATGCTTTCGTTACTTCTGGACCTGACTTTTCTAACATACACCCAGTCAAACTCCAACTCTGTAAATACAAGGCCATTCAAAACCTAACTGATGCTGTCCCCACCTTGCATCACTTCTTTCACATCCACACTGGTTCCTGTTTAACAAAGTGTGGTGATTGTGACAAGGTCAGCCAGGTGGACCTCATAGAATATAACTTCGCTGACTGGGGCTGTTAACCTGGTCCAGTCAGGGAGCTACGGCCGACAGACATAAACAGGAGTGTCAGACACCATGTTTACTAGGGCTCTCCACGTATAAACAAAGGATACTGGCCTCTCTGGAGTCATTTAAGAAAGAGCTAAGTTTTCATATTAGCTTTCAAATCCATTTGTGGAACTGTATCTTTACTCATCATTAATGATTACAGCCTCATTACCCTCCAAGCTCTGTGTTTCTCCAATTACAACACCTCCAATTTTAATTGCTGTGCCACTGGTGAGTACATTGTACCAGCCTCGGTCTTAAATTCCAGAATTCGGTCCCCAAATCTCTCCATCTCACTTAACTCCTTTAAATGATCCATGAATACTTCCTCTTTGATCAAGCTTTTGGTCCCGGACCTTATAGCTTGTGTGGCTCAGTATCAAATTTCTATTTTGTAATGCTCCTGTGAAGAACCTCGGGATACAATACTCCATAAAGGCACTTTCTCATTGCAATTCATATCCGTGCGAAAGCAACCTATTTAGTAGTTGAATGTGCGCGTGAAGTCTTTTAATTTCAGATAGTCACATACTTTTGCATTCGTGATAGCGTTCTCTGGCAGGACGTGGGGTGATCAATGTGCATGATGCATGACTAAGAATATCAGCATTAACAGGAACTTGGAAGTTTCCTTCAAAAAAAAATCTGAGAACTAACGAAGTCCACAGTGCAGTTCAGCGATGATGTGGTTGCTAAATTATGTTTGCCCAATGATGCAAATCTTCTAAAGCTTACTGGTTACTACCTAGAGTAAGTGACTTTCATATTGGCTCTGCGGCCAAGTGCCCCAGGTATGATTTCCATTTACCTGCCAGGGTTGGCAGAAAGAAATACTTCAAAGTGAGTTGACCCAACGCTAGAAAGTGCACATTCTGTTGTTGAACAATGACAGCCAGGCAGGGTGTGTCTTTCTCCCCCCACAAGAGTTTAAAGTAACTTCCAGTTAGGGAACAGTCAGCTAGCTGATCTAGGTGCGGGCCGACAATCCAGTGGGGGAAGTGCAACACAACAAGCCTCAACAGAATGGCTTGAATTTTGGCATTAGAAAATGAGTCATGTCATTTTCTGTGAATTGAAACAGCCCAGTGGTAGTTGATGCTTAAGTTCAGAAAAGGATATTTTTCTTTTTTATATAAAAGGAAAGCAGAAGCTTTGGAATGACGTCACTGTCTTAAAGAGGAAGGTCAACTCTAGCAGCATACTGCATATGGCGATTACTGTGCTGAAAGAAAAATCTGGAGGTTGAGCATTTAAATCATCAGTGATGCTATTCAATTCATTAACTTATTAATGAGTCCATGAAAAGCGTCAAGTAAACACCCAATTAAGATAGCATTCTAAAGGATAGGAGTGAACCAAGAGAATCACACTGCGAAACTTGAGCTGCGCATATGTCAGATTGAGCAGGGGGCATTAGGAGCTGTAATTTCCTTTCCTATAGTTTACAAAACTCAGCAGGACGTACCTCCTAGCTGGACAAGCAGCTCCAAGAATAAATACAACCCTGCCAGACTAAAACAGACAAGGAAAAGCAATGACAAACACACATTTTTCTGGTTTCGTGATCTGCACTGTGCTTCTCTTCAATTCCCTTAGTAAATCTACATTAAAATTTACAGTCAAAAATTTCATACATCTGCTGTAGAACTAGATTTCACCTGAAAGAACTAGATTTTCTTTTTTGCAGGACAAGTGGGAGACCTTTTTTTTTCTCTCTGTCAACATGTCAACACAAGCAGAGTAGCACAGCGGGAGTGTGAATGGCCCATAATCCAAAGGTTGATGCATCAAAACCATCCTCTGCTATTCGCTACAGGCGCAGGGCATTTGGGGTGGCACACTGGTTAGCACTGCTACCTCACAGCGCCAGGGACCCAGGTTCAATTCCATCCTCAGGTGACTGTCTGTGTGGAGTTTGCACAGTCTCCCCGTGTCTCCTCCGGGTGCTCCAGTTTCCTCCCACAGTCCAAAGATGTGCAGGGTAGGTGGATTGGCAATGCTAAACTGCCCACAGTGCCCAGGGATATTTAGGTTAGGTGGGTTAGCCATTGGGAAATGCAGGGGTAGGGGAATGGGTCTGAATGGTATGCTCTTCAGAGGGTCGGTGTGGACTTGTTGGGCCAAATGGTCTGTTTCCACACTGTAGGGATTCTACGAACCCATTCGTTCCAATGCAGAAATGCATTCCTAGTTGGCCATGAATATTCAAAGTCTTGCAGCTGCATTTATTGCAGTCAAACATGGTCTTCGAGGAAATACCAGTGTTTCTCGTTATCTACCTAAAGATATTCTGGTTGAGAATTGGCCCTTTCAGTCATATGAAGGCGCATGGCAGAAATCTGTGACCCTAGACTGAGATCATCCTCAAATCAAGGGGAAGCCAATGACAATGGATTTTCTTTAGAAGTAAATTATTCTGAAATATTCAAAAGAAAAGCAACCATTGTCCTTGGCCTGAGTGTTGCTAGGCTGTGAGAACTACAGGATGGGTCCTACTTTTAGAGTTACAGTCAAACGATCTGCAACCACGCACTCCTTGGGATTCATGCATAAACAAGTATGCTCATGAGGTCAACTGATCAAAGACATTTACCTTTAATCAGATTGGCCTTTTAGGTAAATTACAAAACTTAAAACACAGGCTGCATGATTTTCAAATACTGTACCTATGAGTACGTGAAATCCAACCCCCCAACACCTCTATGATACTCAAAGTACAATAAAGCTTTTCAAATCGATAGCTGTATGACCAGAACACTAGCTCAAATAGAACATAAACAAGTTTAAACCTAAATAAAACAAAGAGGAGAGGCGATGGCCTAGTGGTATTATCGTTGGACTGTTAATCCAGAGACCCAGGTAATGTTCTGGGGACCCGGGTTTGAATGCCACCATGGCAGCTGGTGGAATTTGAATTCAATAAATATCAGGAATTAATAATCTAATGATGACCGTGAATCCATTGTCGATTGTCGGAAAAACCCATCTGGTTCACTGATGTCCTTTAGGGAAGGAAACTGCCATCCTTACCTGGTCTGGCCTACATGTGACTCCAGACCTACCACAAAATGGTTGACACTTAACTGCCCTCTGCAATTAGGGACGGGTAATAAATGCTGGCCTAGCCAGTGACGCCCTCACTCATGAATGAATAAAGATAAAAAACCTTAAAATCTTCCTGCCCTGTTCTCGTTATGTCTATTTTATTTAACTCTTTTCCTAACTATTGAAACTACTACGTACATAAATTTACGGTAAAGCATCAAAGCATATCTCAAGTCACCTTGTTCACCTTTGAAGTATAATGTCCATTATTGGATAGGTTAGTGGAGCAGCTTACAGTAGCAAAGTCACAAATAACAATGAGATGAAAGACAAGTTTGAAAGTAGGGAAGCGAAAAGTAAGGGACAGGAGAATGAACTTCATGAGGGTTGGAGTTTAGCTGTCAGCTATGGCACAGTTCATTGCCTGAGGCAGAAGGTTGTAATTGTGATTCCCAATCTAACATTACAGCACTTGAAACATCATAGCATTCAGTGCTATGGATGAAGGGAAAATGGGATTAGAGCGGATAGATATTTGATGACTACCGTAGACATGATGGGTTAAAGAGCTGCTTACTCACTGTACCACTCGATGATTCTATGACATTTAAAAAGAGAGATCATCACATTGACAACAGAGTGAACAATTTCCCTCTCTAAAGTGGACTGCAGTGGTTCAAGAAAGCAGCTCACCATCACCTTTTCAAGGGCAAGGAGGGACGGACAAGAAATGCTGGCCAGCCAGCGACACCCACATCCCACAAATGAATAAAAGATGATTCATTTGGAATGAGGCTTTTTCCCTAGCTTGTGCACCCTACACCCTTCCAAATAAAGACATTGTGGGAAAAGATCATTCCCACATCTATCCGTCCCCACCTCCTCGAAATTCCTTTAAACCATCAAGATTAACCTGCTGCTGTCTACTTATGCCCTACACCCTTTGTATTGTAGGTTCTCTGGTACAGATAATCAAAGGAACTGAAATCTCTTCACCTGTCAGGCACAAACCTCACACATGTCGTTGCAGAAATATTTCACTTGAAGGTCAGGCGAGACCACTCTTCATCTCATCCCCTCTCAATATTCCCAATATCTGTCAATGGTCCATATCGCTCACTGGAGCTCTTTTGTCTCTAAAATTTAGAAGGGCATGGGCTCAAGGCCCATCCCAGGACTCAGTGCCTTACGAAGGACAGCATTTCAATGCAATGGAAGGACTGCTGCACTGCTGGAAGTGCCACACATATTGAAGTGGATGTCAAAAAGCTCAGGCACTATTCAGAACAGCATGGGTGTCTTGTGTGTCCAAGCCATCACTTATCTTCAAACACTGCTATCAAAACACATTAACTGGTCATTTATCTAATTGCTTGGATTTTGTTGTGGGAAAAGGACTGCCACAATCTTCTTCAAAACCACAGAGGCTTCAATTCAAGTGTCAGTCCCTGGCTTCGACACACTTTCTGAGAGCATGCAAGGGACTATCTGAATCCAAAAACTCTTCTCTTTGCTTTGATGCCCAGTCTGTGATGAGTTAGCTGGGTTCAAGCTGTGACAAGGGTCAATCACGCCAACAGCTCCGTGCTCTAAAAAATTTTCCATTGCTCCAAATCTGGTTTCATTTATTTGATCATGAAAATGGGTGCCTTGGCAAGGCCAGCATTCATTGCCCATCCTATCTACCTGTGTGCGGATACTGGTGAATGAGAGCATAGGATTTTGCTATGATATCCTTTACGGTTGTATTTCTTGTGGCTATTGACTGTAAAGATCTACACACAAAAAACAGCTGCTATAGTTATGGCACGGAAGGTGGGTAGCACTGCAAGGAGTATTGCAGAAAGAAGTGAACACCTTTCGAGAGGGGCTGAAAACTGGAGGACAAATCAAGCATTGAAAATAAAACTTTGTAAAATAAGCTCAAGACTTTCAGCATCTTCACTTTTGCTTGCTCTGAACACACGTGCGTTTTCAGTTAGTAATCTTTGTCTATTAGAATGCCAAAAATCTGTTCAGTACTCACTGTCTACACTTGGTGGGCTAATGGCTTGCAGTGAAATGGATTTCATCAGCGGAGGAACAGAATGTAGCTGCACCCTCATCGACTTCTGTAAGGCAACAACAGGTTTGCTTCTGAATTTCCTTTTGTCTAATGTTCTGCAAAATTACTGGCAGGTTCTAAAACTCCCAAATACGTACTGAAATTTAATTGCATCAGCATTAAAACCTATATTCTTATCTGCACAACGGATGAAGAGAGAGAAAATATCAGTCACAATCAGTCAACAGAGCTACTCGTGAGGTTTACACTGTCTATACCAAAATAGCCGAAGTAGTAATTGCAATGCAATGCAAATATGCTGAATATTCACTACACTTAAACAATGACCACACTTTAAAAGTACTTCACTGAGTGGGAAACATTTTGGAACATCATGAGACTGTGAAGTATGCACGTACAAATGCACATCTTGGTTTCTTCTTTTCACGGTTCACTAGAACAGTTGCTTCTGAGAGGGGAGGTGATGGTCTAGTGGTATTATCGCTAGACTATTAATCCAGAGATCCACATAACATTCTGGGAACCTGGGTTTGAATCCCACCACGGCAGACGGTGGAATTTGAATTCAATAAAATATCTGGAATTGAGAATCTAATGATGACCGTGAATCCACTGTCGATTGTCAAGGGAAAACTCATCTGGTTCACTAATGCCCTTTAGGAAAGGCAACTGTCATCCTTACCTGGTCTGGCCTACATGTGATTCCAGACCCACAGCAATGTGGTTGACTCGTAACTGCCCTCTGGGCAATTAGGGATGGGCAATAAATGCTGACTGAGCCAACGACACCCTCATGCCGTTAATGAATAATAAAAACAATTAATCCAGTCTTCCTGAATTCAGCCCAAGTCTTACTCTGCCATCAATATGGGTCTTGACCTTTCTAGCAAATCACCCAATTTTAATCAAATAATACATGAGTTTAACAGTTCTGGTCATGGTCACAGGACATTCCTTTAAAAGTGGCCACTTTACCGGCTTTTCAAACACATTGCCTTCGCTGTGGTCAGACTCCATCTCTTCCTCGGTCAGTGAGACAAGTGATCCGCGCTCATCTGTACTAACGACTGGAGCTCGCCGAGGGTCGCGGGAATTCTGTAAGACAGACTCTGCAACGTGCGATGTTTCCTTGGTCACCTCGTTGTTATGCACCAGTCCTTCCAGGCTGTAACTGAACACACACAGGACATTGTCAATTGATTACAATTTTGTGTTAATTTGGATATTCGTCTGCTGCAAATCCTCAGTATTTCTCCATCAATACTTCCATGAACACACTGACAAGTGCAAGAGTTAATTTCTACCGGTAGTTAAGTTTGCAAACAGGAGAATAATAAGGCAAAATACATATGCAGGAACACAGCTCAGGACAGAGGATGAATCAACATCAATACAATCATGACAGAAAACAGACAAGAGGGGTGGAGGCAGGCCAAGGAGAAAATATTGAGGAGGCATGGAGGCTGAGGGCATTACTTACAGTATAGCCAATGGTGGATTTAGAGATGAGAAGCCAGCTACATTGATGGCCACTGGTTTACTGGTCTAATACCTGGGAATAGGTGTTGTCTTATCAGGCAAGGTTAGACAAGTTAGGTTTGAATTTGCTGGGGCTTAGAAAAGAATTTGCTGGGGCTTAGAAAAGTAAGAGGCAACTTCTTTGAAGCATACAAGATTCCCAACTGGGTGGATGTGGACAGGATGTTTCCTTGTGGAAGAATCAAAAACTAGAGGGCACTGTTTGAAAATAAGGGGCTGTCCATTTCAGACAGAGATAAGGAAAGAAGGAAAGATAACTTTCCTCACAGAGGGTCCTGAGTCGTTGGAACAGTCTCCCTCAAAAACAGTGGAAGACAAGACAGAAGTAGGTAGCCTTGTAAGGGGTAAAAGGTTATCAGGTGCTGTGTGGCCTGCTGTGTTCATCCAGCTCTACACCTTGCTATCTCAGATTCTCCAGCATCTGCAGTTCCTACTATCTCTGAAAGGTTAGCAGGAGTAGGCAGGAATGTGGAGAAATCACAGCACTGATGACCCTATTGAACGATGGAACGAGTTCAAGGGACTGAGTGGCCTATTTATGCTCCAAACTTGAATGTTTGTATGTCAGGTGAATGCATGTCTCATGATCTTAAGGGCAGTAGAGACAGCCGAAGGTAAAGAGAAGGATCAAGTCCTTCATCCTGATGACCCTTATATGATGTGAAGAGGATGAAAGGGCGCAGGGTATCGGTAAAGATGCAATCCCAGCATTCTGCCAATGGTAATTTGTAATGACGCCTGGAGGCTGAGAAGGAGGTCACTAGAGCAAACAAGTTAGAGAAATAAAACAAACACTCAGTCACTAATGGACCCTTCTCTATCAATACCAAGGGTGCTGTCTTTTGGTACAACTGACACAATCAATGGACGATCGTCACCAATTAAATTCAGGAACAGTAGTTATACTGTGATGCATAATTGGAGCACTAACCTAATTGGCTCATTTCCAGATGCCAACTGGCTTGCTGTGCATTTCTGGCATTCTGTTCTTGTTGTGGAAAATTGTGTTTCTTTTGGCAAGCAGGGTCAAGGACAGGAATAATAATCTTTATAAATGATTTAGAAAGGAAATATTTTGCTTATGCGTGGGAAAAGTGAAGGACAGCGATTAGCAACTAGATCGGTGACACAATCCTGAGATGAAATCTATTATGAAGGAATTCAACAGTTTCAAAAACAAAAGCACTTTTAAACACAAACTCTCAGCATGTGAGAGGCTTCAGATTCCTCAGGGTTGGGGGGATGAAGCATCAAGAACCAGCTCTCATACATCGAAACATGCCCCATAAACATTCACCACTTCTCAAAGCCAACAGGCAGCTAAACGTGCTTCAAACTTTGAAGGAAGAAGTTGCACAAACAGATAAAATATGTCAATTTTCAGACCAGTTGATTAAGTATGAAGGCTGACTGTCCGTCTACTAGGCAGTAAGCAACTGAAAGACAAGAGAAGCCATGCATACAGAAGCTCTCAAGGCAAACTAGTTAGTTAATGATCTGTCTGTTGTTGCCATTCCATGCAAAAGACACCATTCTCTCCCCACCCCCTCAATACCGTTCCCAGGTTACTGCTGGTGAATGCAATGCTTTGAGAGGAACACCAAAACGATGGTAGTGACTGTGGACACATGCGATTGTACTTGAGAAACTTCTTGGGTTTGGTTCAAAGCCTCCAGAAGACTCCTGACCTGTATGTTTTTGGTTTCTTACACATTGTTATGGGCATCTTTGATTTGCAGGGAGAGAGCATTAGAGTTGTGGTTATGATAGGTCATCTACATATTTTTCTTTCTTCACAGATCACCTGGACTTCCCTCACTGTAGCCAAAAATCTGAATCAGGAAGCTCCTGCCAGGCTACCAACAATACTTCCAGCAGGCACCAGGGGTCACCCAAGAGCAGGAGGGGGTGGGTTACTCTATCTTCCATTCTCAATACCACCTTTCCCACTGGAAGAATTTCAACTATGGCATACCTTCTCTGAGAAGAAAGCTAGTCCCTCTGTGCTGACCTCTCAAAATCCCATCACACCATTCTTGGGGAATGTCACATAGGCCCCTTACACACATTCGGACAAAACCAGAAGCTACAAATAAACTAAAATGACAATTCTGTCAACTGTAACTGCGCGCAAAATCTATCTCGAATAATATGATTTGCAGAACTGTTATGCATTTCCTGAATGTTCTCTTCATACTTTGGGTGTCCAGCGTTTGCAGCTTTATTTAAACACAACTGTCAGCTTGAGATGCAGTTGGTATGTCTCTATGCAATGTGTCCCACGTCATCAAACTGAAAACACCGATATGAAACCACCTGGCCTTCATTCAATATTATCTCATAATCCATACCTTCGGTAACTAATGTCAGATTCCATGACAGGGCACTGTTTCTCAGAGGGACACCAACTCATGCTAGAGGTAAGGGGAGAAAGGGTCAGAACAAGGAAGGAAATGATTACATAGAAAAGACAAGATGAGAAGAAAATTTCAGAAGTTTCAATGCAATAACACTATGAGGTTACATTCGAGAGAAATTGTTAGGTGTTTGCGTACCACGAGTTGTCCAATTTTCAAATGATACACATTGGTTTAAAAATAAAGCTTGTCAGGTTATATGATCTTTGCCACTTGATGTTCCTTAATACGTTGCACTGAAGCAGAGTGCATAGTGGGTGTAAATCCATTTTTCCACATTGATGCCACTGACAGATCTACAACCATTTAGACAGCAAGTAGCTGTTAATGCTGTGAGGCAGTCTAGTAATTTAAAAAAAAAACTGTATTCTATGTATATGGCAGACATTTGGTTTCATAGCATATACCTAACCGAATGAGTAAATCGAAGATTGGAGTCAGTGTTAATCAGATCAGGGTGAAGTAATGTGTTCGCTAGTTTATTTATAAATCATCATACTCTTCCTGTATAAATCCACAAATTCGTTGCGATGGAACTGGAACTAACCTCTGTATTTCTATCTCAGTATCATAATCACTGTATTATTAGGTTACATGGTTAGTTTCTCCAAATTTGGAAGGCAGAATCCAAAGGATTTCCTTTACAATTAATTTATGGCATGTAGATATCACTACTTTATTCATATCACTAACAAAGCCAACCTTTACCGCCCATTCCGAATTGTCCGCAGGGAAGTGGTCATGAGTGCCCTCTTGAACTGCTGCAGTCCATGAAGTTCAGTGCTGCAAGGGAGGGAGTTCCAGGATTTTGACCTAGTGACACTGAAGCAACACGGATATAGTTCTGAGTCAGGATGGTGTGTGACTTGGAGGGGAGCCTGCAGGTTGTAGGGTGTTCCCATGCATCTGCTACCCTTGCCCTGCGGGGCGGGTGATTTGGAAGATGCTGTTAAAGGATCCTGGATGAGTTGCTGCAGCGCATCTTGTAGATGGTACCAATTGCTGCTGTTGCGTATCGGTGGTGAACAGAGCGAAAAGTAGGGGTTGGCATGTCAAACAAATGAGCTGCTTTGTTCTAGATGGTGTTGAGCTTCTTAAATGTTATAGGAGCTGCACTCAGCAAAGCAAGTAGAAAGCACTCCAAAATATTCAGAGTCAGAGTTAGACAGCACGGAAACAGAACCTTCAATCCAACATGTCCATGCCAACCAGGTTTCCCAACTTAATCCCATTTTCCCGCGTTTGACCCATATCCCTCTAAACCTTTCCTATTATCATACCCGTCCAAATGTCTTTTCAATATTGTAACTGTAGCTGCAGCTCCCTCTTCCTGGCAGTTCATTCCACACATGAACCACCCTCTGTGTGAAAATGTTTCCCCTCAGGTCCATTTTAAATCTTTCTCCTCTCACCTTAAGACTATTCCCCCTAGTTTTGAACCCTCTACTCGAGGGTAAAGACCTTTACTAATTACCATAGCTATGCCCCTCATGATTTCATAAACCTCTTAGAAGGTCACCTCTCAATCTCCTATGTTACAGGGGAAGCAAGTCCCAGCCTATCCAGCCTCTCTTTATTAATCAAACCCTCTAGTCCTGGTAACATCCTTTAAATATTTTCTGCACCTTCTTCAGTTTAACAATAACCTTCCTTTAGAACATCTTGGGGAGTCAAAGACTTGTTACTGGTCTCAGGGTTCCAGTGCCTGATCTTCTCTTGTAGCCAAAATATGAAAGTTCAGTGGTTCTGTGAGCTTTCTGGTCATATTATACCAGTGGGCATTTTTAAACTTTACAGGGTGGCAAGGCATAAAAGTGTCACATATTGATCATCATCTATGACTTTAGCGACACAGTGAAAATATTGGTTTCTATATTTCTATGTAAGCCAGGAATTAAAAATGGTGTCATTGCATATCCCTTCAAGCGTATTTTTTTGTTAAGTAGTGAAGGTATCATAAAGTCTTAGTTTTAGAAGTAATTAGATGGGAAACAGAAGCAACAGTGTTAACAGCTGTTAAGAATGCTAGCAATGTATTTGCAAAGAATAACCCTGTTCTTGATTAATAAACCCTGTGCTGATACATACAAATTCTTATTACACTGAAACCTGGACCTCACCTGATTAAAGCCCCTTCACCACGACCTTCCTCTCCATCTACAGAATGGAGGAAAATGATAGCAGAGATTCTAGGGTACAGGGCTCAAGGCTAAGAAACCCACCTCATTTCTACAGGAACCAGTACATCACAGTAAATGCTGACTTGATTCTTATTCATCAGATATCCACATCTGAACATCCTAGGCCAGGCAGGGCCCCCATTTTGGGCCCAGGAACATGGCTAGGTTCACCTGCGATCATGGCTGCCAACAGCTCACTTAGCACAAAGCAAAAATGTTAACAGGGACCTTCCTGCATGAACCAATGACATGGACCAGGCCTGAGACCCCTGTTACAGTCAACTATTACCTGTCTATTGCCACTTCCCCTCAGTTTCCCCCAAGGCTTTGGTGAAGAATTAATTTTATTTAAAAAAAAATCAATTTTTGGTCAGTCACATCATAGTGCCACTGATCAGGCTTCGGTGAAATAGAATTTGCAACAGAAGTCGGTTTTCCAACTGAACACTGGAGGTGCAGCCAAACACTCAAGCTTGTGTGAAAATAAAACAGAAGATTAATATTCATTTTCACCGGTTAAAACAGTTAGTCTTGCTTCATTTTTACCTTCTTCTGTGAATTGGTGGCCGCTTTACCATGTCACCAAGCATTCTCACAGAACTGAAAACAAATCAATGAAGATGAACAATCACTCAGCAGAGAAATGAAACAATCGATGCCTCAAAGAATAAATGATGAAATGATCAGAAGAATGAAAAGCGGAGAAATCAAGAATGCAAAACATCAAATAATAGCAAGGGGCAAAACTCACACAATGTGCAAATTCAATCTATTTGAAGCCCAAACCTAAAGAACACTGCAATTAAAACCACCTCCTTTTATCATGTAATCCATCCCACTACCAACACACTGTCTTGTCCTCATTCATGTGCACTTACCTGGCTTCCTTGTAACTGCATCTATGCTCTTCCCTGAACTACTCTGTGTGGTAGCCGGTGATAGTGAGTTTTATGTTCCAATCACTCGCTTGAAAACTTTATTGGACTTTCAGTGACTGTCTTAGATTCATGAATTTGATGGCAGGATCTTCCCAGCCCTGGGAATGGTGCGAATGGGGTTGGGGTGGGGTGGTGAGAGATGGTTGGTAAAATAGCAGGGACAGCTCACTGACACATTCCTGCTTCCTGGGGACCACCAGTCAGCATGCAGATTGTGATGGGCAGTCTAATGCAGATTTAATTCACCAGCACTTCCCTGGATGAAGGTGGCTGCCGGGGACAGTCTGGGGTCCATCGGAGCCTTCACCCACCAGTGAGGCTGCACCCTGCACTAAGGAAGGCACCCACTGCAGTCAGCTAGACTTCCTCTTCAACTGCAGGAGCCCGGTCACTTGGTTTCCCTTGTAAAATATACAATTGTATTCACCCTTCCATGGTGCGGGCAGGAGGGGTTGTATTTTTTGATGCCCCCACATTCTCCTACCAGCCTGAGGAGCACCCTCCTCCATCTGGGGCTGCGGAGGCTCTGGAGATGCCAGTCCTACGACCAGGATATCCGTAATTGGATGGTGAGCTTGGAAGGAGCCTCTGGGAAAATAGCTGCCTCCAGTTCGTCTCCCAGCAAGCTCAGGTGGGGAACCTCCATTTGGTCTCCAGTGCTATGAAGCTACTGAAAGGGCTGTGCTCCCAGTTTTAATCTCCTAAACACAGAAAAATCGCATTCACGTCTGTGTCACATACCCCTTCACAATTAAAAAATCAGGTCAATACTTAGTCTTCATTTTTCCCATTCTTCTTCCCCCAGCCTGTTCAATCATTGTTAATAGTTAAAAGCTCTCAGGCCCTGCTGATGATAGCTCAATCCAGCACGAGCCAGGGATGTTATCTGTTGTGATGTTGTACCATTAATTCACAGCTGTAGCTCTGTGACTGTTGTAATCACTGTCAAGTCAGGCAATTAAAGAGGGCTACAGCAAAGAAACAGGCCCTTCAGCCCATCGAGTCTGCATCATTCAGAAACAACCACCTAACTATCTAATCACATTTTCCAGCTCTTGGCGCATCGCCTTGTACGCCTCGGCATCACAAGTGTACATCGAAATACTTCTTCAAATGGTAGGAAGTTTTCTGTCCCTATCATCCTCACAGGCAGTGAGTTCCAGCTTTCCACCACCCTCACATCACCCTTTCTTCACATCCCCTCGAAACCTCCTGTTCCTTACATTAAGTATATGGCCCCTAATCATTGATCCCTCCGTCAAGAGGAAATGTTCTTGCTGTTTACTCTGTCAATGCCCCTCACTTTTACACACCTCAATCACGTCCCACCTCAATCTCCTCTGCTCCAATGAAAACAACTCCATTAAAATTCAATTGTTCCTTCCAGCTTGGTCTTGTGATTGAGCCCTTCAGGCATGCGCTTGCTTCAAGTTACATAGACATTGTGCATACAACCCAACGACCACAGGTGAGAGTTTCAGGATTTTTCTGATCTCTCAAACTCATATGTTCACAGAAAAACAAGAACCATTTTAATTTGAGACAAATAGCAAGATGGAAATTCACTCTGCTTAATCCCACGGACAATGCAACCACTTTCCACCATTTACGGATTAAATCATTTGCCTGGTAACTGCAGTTTATGCTTCATCACCTCCTTCTCCAAGGCCACGAAAACAGAAAAAGTATCGAAGCAAAGAAAGCTGCTTGAACAAGGTTGAGGAATATAACCGCTTTTTAAAAAATTAAATGTTGCATTGTTTAAATACTTTGGTTACAAAATGCATAGCGTACTCTTCACTGCAGATTAATTAACCCATTCTTCCTAACAGTGCATTAATATCTATTCGTCATAACATCTATTGTTATAAAGTGGCACTAAACTCTGTAATTGAACAGAGTGAATAGAAAGATAATTGAATGTAACGAGTGCCACAGAGCTTCTCTGGCTCAACCCTCCAGTCACGTTCATCTTTTTCCCATCTTACCTTCGCTGATTGATCTCAGTTTCGCTGCCTGTATTCTTTCCGGGTCCCCAGCTATGTCGCCTGAAGGGCGACAGTGGCCTGATTGCTGGTCTGAAGATGGAGGCTCGTGTGGGCACATCGGCAACGCTGTCCTTCTCCTCTTCAGCTTCACAGACTACAGTGCAGCCGTTACCTTGCCCAGCTGACCCTCTGCTGTCCCTCTGCTCGGTGCTCGAAAGGCTCTGTCTGTCATGATCCTCTTTCACTTCCAAAATAGCGTCAGGGGGCAGGAACACATCACTGTCAAGGGCTGTAGTCAGCTCAGACGACTCAGAATGCCCAACAGTCGAACTACTTGTGGTTACACCACTAATTTCATACTCTATGTTCTCTCTACCTACAAGCTGAAATACAGAAACAAAATAAAGATTTTTAATAACAACAAGTGTTATGGATCAGACCAAACGCTCTTAAATTATAAGACGACGATAGCCAAGACCCTAACTTTTTCTTACCTTAAAGGCAAGCAACAGGTGTTGCATTCTGGATACGATTTGATTAGTCAAACTACCAATCTTGAAACACAATACAACTTTACTCATACACTATAGTTAAAATACAACGAAAGAAAGAAAAAATTGGAACAACAACTCTATTGGAAAACTTAACAGAATAATAGATTACTCAACTATAAACAGTAACTGTTCCAATATAGTAGCATCTCATAAACGCATACTTGGCAAAGGCAAATTCAGTTAAACAAATTGTTTGACAGGCAATTCTCCAGTGCATGAGGAAAGACATCAAGAGAAAACAGAGTACGAGAGATTATGATTGTGAGACAGCGAGTGAGTGAATCATAGGGAGGCATGTACTGCAGCTTCCAAACACAGCTTCAGGACCCCAGCAGCAACTGCTACTAAAAAAACTCAACTCCCTGGGAGTCTGACCCCATCCATGCAGGCTGCTTCTATTGTTCCAACCTGAAAAAAAAACCCATGGCCTCACAAGCTGTTTATTGGATTCAAGTAGACAGCTCATCACCTCTATCTTAAAACCTCTCTTCAAACCAAAACTCAGGACAAAATACATCTCTTAAAGCCACAGTATCGTCACATAAGGTATTTGCTACACTTTACTGGTTGAATTGGGACACGTTTCGTATGGTTGTGGAACTGAGCACAACTGCAGAAGGATTTCAAAACAGATCACTGGTCATTGCTTATCTTAGTCACCCCAGCACTAGATTCTGCTTCAGTGTTCCTTGGTCACAGAAGATGCAAGGACATCAGTTGGACTCCTGCCCTTGATAGCAGTATAGAGGTCTACATTCCTCCCACTCTACTAAAAGCCTCCCCAAACATCAAGTCCACTTACATAATCTAAGATACAAAGAATTTCAGCACATTATAGGGTGATGCTTTACTGTCTTATTGCAGTAGTGCTACATGACGAGAGGTTCAGAATTTCAAACTGAGATATAAAAGGAACTCCCGTGGATGTAAATGATCTCAGAAGAGCTTTTTTTTTTCTATATCGGGGGCTCCCCATCCCTTTGAAAGTTGCTTGCCACCTCTTGGCTCCTTCAGTGGTCTTGCTACAGTAACCTCTCATCTTCCTACTTCATGCCAGTAGGGGAACACATTGAATACTCAATGGCTCATGTCAGTGAAATTGTTTGGGGGTCAAGCCAATGATACTATGTCAAATGGAAAAACAACTATCCTATATATATTCCCAAGATTCTAACATTACAGCCTCATCCAAGGGAACAAAATGTTTGCAGAATCCCACCCTATATAAAGGTCTAATTCATTAACTTACAGTGCTACCTAACTACAACAGATGCAAGATTGTTCTGCACCCAGGCGTATGATATGGTTTTGATTACTTTGTCCGGTTTTAGACTGACCTCACGAGTGTTGGACTGTCTTGCCTACACCTTGTACTGCCAGCTTTTGTAAAGCAAAAACCTGAAGAAATCTGAGTGAACCCCAAGCGACTGAGTTTGAAGGCTCAATAAGCGATGGCTTTTTTTTGGGGGGATGTGCTGTGAAGCATCAATCCAGAACACTTCCACTACATTTACCAGCACCCCAAAGCTTAATACAATGAGTATGGGAACAGTTAAATTGCTCACTGCTGCTGGAGGAATGGGTGAGAGATTAACTAGTGCTGACAAAAGCTTGCTGTTATGCTGTAAGTGTGTAATAAAACATCCCAAACATGGTTCCATATGACCATAAGGTGCAGATGGTTGCCATTCAGCCCATCAAGTCTGCCTTTCCAGTCAATGATATCATGGCTGACCTGATAATTGTCATTTCCACTTTCTTGCCTTTTCCTCATAACTCTCAATTCCGTTATTGATAAAAAATCTGCCTATCTCAGCCTTGAATATATTTATGACCCAGTCTCAACAGCTGTCTGCAGTAAAGAATTTCACAGATTCACTACCCCAGTAGAAATTCCTCCATACAATTTGTCCTAATTGTATGACCCCTTACCCTGTGATTATACCTTCCGGCCCTAAATTCTGTCACAAGGGGAAAGAACCTTTCAGCTTTTACCCTGTCAAATCCCCTAAGAATCTTGCATATTTCAATAAGGTTGCCTCTCATTCTTTTAAACTCCAGTGAGTTCAACTCCAATTAGCCCAATCTTCTCAACCCCTCCTCATAGGACAGAGCCCCTCTATTTGCAGGATCAGACTAGGGAACTTTCTCTGGACTGCCTCCAATGCCAATATATTGGTTGTTTAACAAGAGGCCCAAAAATCTTTGCAGTATCCCGGCTGTGGTGTAATTAGGAAGCTTATAAGTCCAACGGGAACATTCTAAATCAAAATATGACTCTGGGTGACACAAGGAGATAGAAGGTCGGATGACCGAAAGCTTGGTTAAAGAGGTGGGATTTAAGGAGGATGACGAGGAAAAGTGGGGGAGGGGTACAGCTGGAGCTTGGAGCCTGGGCAAGTGAAGGTGGGCCACTTCCAATGCAGCAACTGAAATCCAGGATGCTAAGAAGAGGCCAGAAATAGATGAAAGCATTCATTATGGAAGGTCGAGAGGCTAACCGAGGCAGGGAGGGGTGAGAGCATAGTGGGATACAAAATAAGGGGATGAGAATTTTTAAAGTAAGGCAATGCTTGACCAGGAATTGATGTAGAGCAGCAGGCACAGGTAAGAACTGAGCTTTGAGCAAGCTAAGATACAGGAAGCAGAGTACTGGGTGATTTTCAAATTTAGTAATGGGAAAATGTGAAACATCAGCCAGGACTGCCTTGCAATAGGCAAGTCATGAGGTAGCTGAGTCAAGAGGACTCAGTGATGTAGCTTAATGCAGGCAGAGCAGAAGTTGGATGAGCTTCAATTGCTCCTAAAGCAGAAAAATGTAGCTGAAGACTCCTAGTTACCAATGACTACCTTTCCCAGAAAAATGTACATGGATTGCAAGAACCAGAATCAGACTCAATTGTGATATCCTCCAGGTTCCAATACTCCATATTTAGATTGGAGTGTGACCATAATGGTAAGTTCTGATAATGCCAGTGGAATAGTAAGGAAAGGAGAAAATTAAAGGGGAACTGGGGGTTGCTGGGGTGGGGAGGCTCCTGGAAAACAACTTTTTCTCAATGAATGTGACTATGAGGGGCTCAAATCTTGCTGAGGAACAGCCAAAGAAATGCCTGTGTGACTGATGAGTGGCACTGACTGACACAGCTGTTGGAAAAAGTTACACCCAGAGTTTCAGGGACTATACAATGTGTGCGGATATATAGGGACACAAAATATCACTCAACTTAACTCAACTCTAAAAAGTTTGAGATAGTAGAAACTGCCGATGCTGGAGAATCTGAGATAACAAGGTGTAGAGCTGGATGAATATAGCAGGCCAGGCAGCATCAGGGGAGCAGGAAAGCTTATGTTTCAGGTCTGGACCCTTGTTCAGAAATGGCGAAGAAGGGTCCAGACCTGAAATGTCAGCCTTCCTGCTCCTCTGATGCTGCCTGGCCTGCTGTATTCATCCAGCTCCACACCTTGTTATGTCAAAAAGTTTGAAGTAACTTTCCAAATTTATCCTCCACCCTGTGACCTTACAATTGGATTTCAGGTAAAACTTAAGTGCTAAAACATCTTCTAAAACACACCAGATGGCAAAAATGCTAGTCCGTAAGCTTCTACCACAAGAGTCACATATTAGTTGTCAGCAAAGATGGTTCAGGCTCACTGTGAAGGAAGACTACTGTAGGAGCTGCCAACACCAATGCACGCACAACCCAAAAACTGTCACAATGACTTGTTGGATTAAAAAAAAAATCCTGCAGTCACTGCAGAGTAAATCATCAAGTTGACTTATACAAATTTGGCCATTTCCCCAGGACTGGCTAATTGTTTTAGTTTTGACAGGACTTCAGAATGATTCCAGAAGATCAAAGGTGACAGTATGTTATACAGTCTGTTCAGGATTAGCTGTTCCAATTCGCTTGGAGACTACAGGATTCCTTCGACCTTCGACCCACAGCAGCAAATCAAACTTCCTGTCATAAACCGATCCAAATCAGCTAATTAAGTCAGGCTGGTGTACCACCCCATGGTGAATCCACGAGGAGAAGATTAGGTTAAATGAATGAACAGCTTGAGAAAGAAAATACAAGAAGGGAGGTCTTATCCACTGTCAACTTGACAGTTAAAATAAGTCAATAATGCTCATGGATGTCCTCTGATATTGTTCACTGACAGTCAGAAGGTGCTGTGTTTCATCATGTTGGCCCATTATACTTTGACAACAACCACTTACAACAATGTTGCTCCCCTCCAAAAGCGAGGAACCATTTCCAAAGCTGAGCATTAAAGATAAATCAAAGAATCATAGAGGCCCTACAGTGTGAGAAAAAAGCCATTTGGCCCATTGAGTCTGCACCAATGCTCCTATCCCCATAACCCTGCATGACTCATGGCTAATCCGCCTAGCCTGCACATCTTTAGACCGTGGGAGGAAACCCACACAGGTATGGGGTCCCTAGCGCTGTGAGGCAGCAGTTCTAACCACTGAGCCACCGTGACAATATACTGTTATAAGATAACCAGAAGAATATTCAGAGAGGGAATCAAAACAGCATGTTTTGTCCATTTTCCTTAAGAACTTTTGTTTTATTAGTTAATGGAAGTTTGACTGGTAGGGTGAGGGGGTGGGGCAGAGAAACTGTTTGAGAGCAGAGGATGGAGCGAGCTAGCACATAACGTAAGTAAGAGATTTCCTTTTATACAGTACTTTACACAACCACTTTATTGCCATAGAAACACTACTGAAGTGTAGTTGTAATGGAGGGAACACAACAGCCAATTTGCACACAGGAAGGTCCCAGAAACAACAATGGAATATCAACCAGATTATCTCTCTTCCCATGGTGCTGCTTAAAGGATAGATATTGGGCCATAATGCAAGGATAACTTCACTGCACCCCACTCTGAAACCTGTAGTATAAACATAAAATACAAATCACAAACTAACTTAAAATTTTAAAATCAGCTGTGAGCTATGTTTACTTTTCCATTCTCACTAGAAATATTAGGTCTGTTGTCAGCCTGGACTGGATCTTACTGCACCAGTTAAAGGAGACATCACCTTATTTCCCTGGGGCCTTGGTTTAATTGTCTCATCCAAAGCATGGTACCTTTCTCAGCCCCTTCAGTCCAGCACTGGAGTACCAGCCTTCTGAGCTCAAGCTGTAGATTGGCATGTACACTCTGTGGAGTGGAAACTTCCATGAATTCATCTGGAGTTGCCAACTCTATGCCCAGTGGCCTTAGCTGCAAGCTACTGTGTAGGGCATGTGTACGGAATAAGAGACCAGGGAAGTGGGCTGTACACATTGCCAGGCTGGTAATGGGAGGGAAAACCAGAAGATCAAAAATAAATTCAGAGATAGTAGGAACTGCAGATGCTGGAGAATCTGAGATAACAAGGTGTAGAGCTGGATGAACACAGCAGGCCAAGCAGCATCAGAGGACCAGGAAAGCTGACGTTTCGGGCCTAGACCCTTCTTCAGAAAT
>JAHRHZ010000047.1:11929428-11943045 GCA_024137785.1 Ginglymostoma cirratum | reverse complement strand
ATTTCTGAAGAAGGGTCTAGGCCCGAAACGTCAGCTTTCCTGGTCCTCTGATGCTGCTTTGCCTGCTGTGTTCATCCAGCTCTACACCTTGTTATCTCAGATCAAAAATAAAGACTGTTTGTGCACCATCTAGAAACCTACCTGACTAAATGCTGGGCGTGTTCTTTTCATTCACTAAAGCATAAACTGCTCAACTAACCAATGCATATGAACAAAAATGACTGTCATCAAATGAAGCAAATCATTCATATTTAAGCATATTCTTTGCACAAACAGGTAACCAATATTCCAGTTTGATTTGAGTGACAGGGAATTGCAGCTGACATTCACTTTGGCTTTTACAACAAAATCATCAGTCCAGGTCAATAACATGGTGCAGTGGAGAGACAGGCAACTGGACAGAATTGGAAAAATACAACATTGAATAGGTCTGATGAAAATGTAAAGGCTGGGTGACACCTGTTTATTTTGCAGGCTAGGTAGAAAGACGACATGGGAACGTCAGAAATGTGTTTTCATTTCTCTCTGCAAATCTTCATTCAACCAGTGTTGCCACAGTATCTCCCAAATGCGCTGCCAATCATACCAGTAGCCTAAGTGTGGAAACTCTGAGCTGTTGAGCTACAATACTACATTGTTTGTGTGTGTGCAAGAGGAAGGGAGAGTGAGGGTGTGGGGGAAAAGACAGAGAAAGAGGGGGACGGGAGGGAGGACAGAGAGACAGACAGAGAGAGAAAGAAACTACTTTATCTTTTTCCTCTTATTTTATTGCTTGCCCCCTCTCTCTTCATTTCTGGGGAAGAGTAGAATCACTACTCAGAGAACCACAGAATCCATACATTTGTGGTAACAGGCCATTTGGGCCATCGAGTCCACACCGACCCTCTGAATGGCATCCCACTCAGACCCACCCCCTTCCCCATCCCTGCATTTCCTACCCTAGACACTATGGGCAATTTAGTTTGGCCAAGCCAACTAACCTGCACATCTTTGGACTGTTGGAGGAAACCAGAGCATCTGGAGGAAACCCACTCAGACGCGGGGAGAATGTACAAAACTCCACACAGACAGTCACCCGAGGGTGGAATCGAAGTTGGATCCCTGGCACCGAGAGGTAGCAATGCTAACCACTGAGCCACACTGTGTCGCCTTGGCTTTGGGCAAAAAAGGGTCAGTTAGCTGAGTTGGCTGGACAGCTGACATGCTGTGCAGAGTCACGGCAACAACATGGGTTCAATTTCCATGCAAACAGAGATTACGATGTAGGACTCTCCTCCTTAATCTCTCTTCTCTCCTGAGGCATGGAGACCCTCAAGTTAAACTACCACCATTTGTCTCTCTCTAATGAGAGAGTAGCCTAATGTCCTCCAGGACATTGGCAACTTTATCTTGGGTACACTTGGGAGAACTTCTTGGTGATCTGGGTGAAATGTTTTGTCTGTTCTTGCAAGATACAGGCAAAGATTTTAAATTATGTGGGCAGGCACCATTATCTTGGCTCTCCTGGAGTGAAGATGGAGGGGTGATCTGAACAATGTGTACAATGTTAACAGGGATCTTTAACAGAGATCCAGAAAAGTTATTTCTTCCGATAGGGGATCATGAAGAAACAAAAATCTTAAAAGTACAGGCAAAGCCATTTAAGGAGCAAACTGTAAAGCACTTTGAGAGACATAGGTTAGTAGAAATGTGAAACTATTTCCCAAAAGGCTGTTAATTCTGGAACAACTGAGCTTAAAAGGCCGATGTAGAAAGAATATCAAAAGGTAAATATTGATGAGGTCACAGACCAGCCATGATCTTTGTAATCGAATGGTGCAGGAGATCTGATAGGCTGAATAGCTTACTCCTAGACTCAGATTCTTTCAAAGCCTGACAAAGTGTAATTGTATTTGCTTTTACTTTCAATTTATTTCAATATTTTTGTATCTGGTGATTTGGTATCTGGTGCTTAAAGTCAAAATCTCAGAGCAAAATCTGTTTAAATCAGCAAATTAACGTGAACGTGAATTAAGGCTCAAAATGTGTCCTCTGTGTGGCTGTGCTGGCGGAGAGATGGGGTGGGGAGGTGGAAATCCAGTGCATGTGTCAACGAACAGGAGTTTGTCTCAATTGTGATGCCTTTCATTGCCAAATAGTCAACCTTTACTCACTAGGTTCACCCCTAAGAAATGGGCAGAGCAAGCTCTGTATAGCTCAGCACCTTGGAGGATAAAAGTAAAGAACAGAATTTAAACAAAAACCACCACCAACAGCATCAAGGAAGAGACTTCGATATTTCCAGTGAGTACTGCGGTAACTTACTAAGACTGCAGCCAAGCTGACATCTGCATTCGCTACTTTTGTCGACGCTGACAGGAAAACTTTTTTGCCTCAACCCACAAAGTTCCCACATGAGAACAGACAGTCTGTTCAGCTGATGCTTCTTTTTGCACCCATTAACAAGTAAAAATGAATTTTTGTTTTAAAAAAAAAAAAAAAAATTCGTTGATTTAAAATGTACACACAGTCTGGGAGTAGAATGTGAAAAATCAACACCAGTGATATTTTCATAAAGGCACCTCACAAAAGAGATATTTCTGGAGAGCAGCTTGCTATTTGTAAAAGAGTCTTCCAAGTACATATAACACTGGAAAATTGCCATTCCCTCTGGAGAAATCTAACGCACAGTGATTACAAACTTCTGTTAAGATTACCACTGTAACACTTATTCAAGTAAGAGTGCACTGACAGTCCTAGGAACTGTATGTCAGTTAGGTTAACATCAATGGAGGCTAAGGTCATGCATAATTAGGGAACAACAATTCAGAAGAAACTTGTGTAGGGGTCTGAGTCAATCAAGATAACCAAAATATATTTGTAAAATAAAGAGAGAAAGAGTGCTGGAGTAACTCAGCCAGTTTAGCAACATCCATGGAGACAAAAACAGAGTTAATGTTTTGAGTCCAATAGGGCTCTTCTTTGGAAGGAGACAACTTCAGCCCGAAACGTCAGCTTTCCTGCTCCTCTGATGCTGCCTGGCCTGCTGTGTTCGTCCAGCTCCACACCTTGTTAACTTCAGCACTTTTTGTTTTCACTTTTGGTTCAGATCTCCAGCATCTGCTGAACTTTGTTTTTATTACAGTTTTGTAAAAGGCAGATTGTGCCTCAACTAATTAAAGCAGGTCACAGAAAATGTTGACGAAGGAAAGACTGTCGATGTGGTCCATATGGATCTTTTAAAAAAAAGACTAAGTGCCACATGGAAATTACTGAAATTGTGGCTTACAGAATATTGGGGTCAGAGTTCAAGTGGGTAACACAATTGGTTTTAATAAATAGGAGTCTTGGTAAAAGATTATTTTTCAGACGGGAGGATGGTGTTTCCACAAAGGACCAGTACTTTTTTTGATATACACATGGAAACATGGAGCAAAGTTTACTGGTGGCAAAGTTGCAGGTGGGGCAAGCAGTGAGGATAATGCAAACAGCTTGTCCACGTCATGTTGCCGTCGAACAGGAAAATAAAGTGGCAAAAAAGTGGCTGACGGAATTTAGTAGAGAAGTGTGAGATGGTGCATTTTGGGAGAAGGGGAAGGGGGAGAAAATACAGACATTATGGCTCAGTCTTAAAGGGCACGTTTGTACATACATCTGTGAAGGTGGCAGGACATATTGGGAGGGCAGTCAGCAAAGTATATGGGATCTTGCATTTCGTATATACTGTTGTTGAGCAGAAACATGGGGAAGATAGGGAGAACTTTTATAAAGTACTCAGTTGTTCACAATGAGAGAGGTGCATCCAGTTCTGGTTGCCATACATTAGGAAGCAAGTGAGAATCTTTGAAAAGCTGCACTGGAAATTTACTAGAATGATTCCAGAGATAGGAGATTTTAGCTACAAAATTAGGTTGGAGAAACAATGGTTGCTCGCCATGGAGTAAAGGCGATCGAGAGAGATTTAGTAGAGATATTCTAGATTATGGCAGGTAGATAAAGAATAACTGTTCTTATTAGCTTATGGAACAAATATTGATGATAAATTCACAGATTGCTTCGATAGATGAATGTTCAGCCAAAAAGGAAAAACCTTCATTTTGCAGTCTTGGCTGAGAGTTCAGAAATCCATTAGTCTGCTCAAACAGCTGAGCCCCAGGGACAGCATTGCTTGATCGACAGTTTTGGATCACTTCTTTCAACTGCAAAATGTATCTACATGGGTTTAGGGAGTTTCTGGTGCTCACTGTTTTTGCTATTGATCCTGTAATGGATTCAGATCATTGCCACTTTATTGGTTTGAAGTAAAAAGGAGTTCCTTTTAAAGAAATGAAAAGAGAGGAATGGATGGTTGCTTGTTTACGTTATGTCAACACATTCTACGCACATGGATGTGTCATTGCCTGGGATGGGGAACATGTGGGAGGTGTGTGGAAGTGCAAAGCGGCATGAGATGGAGGTGCAGGGTGAAAGGAAGGAGTGAGAAGGACCTTTTGAACTTATCATTTGAACAGCTCCTGCATGCAGACTATGGTTCACAACATCTCTAAGATGAAAAGCTGACCTGACTCCTGAAAACTGCGAAGGAGCTGGACATGCCTATACCCACCACAAAGCTGGTGAGATCCAGAGTATCAGGTCTGAGCTCATGAATATAATGATCTGTTTAAAATACATTTTAATTTGATATATACACTCCTAACCTGTGTAACAATAATGAGTTTACTTATCTATAGAATTTAAGATGTTTCAATTTAGTTATCATTTTTTTCTAGACTTTAAAGCTTCTGCTTGTCTAATCTTTATCCTAATTTAATCTTACTTCCACCTTGATACTTCAAACCAGTTTCGTTGTTCTGTCCTTTTTATTTCGGCACAGTGACTGAAATGGAACACCAAACATCGTGTCAAAGCAAATTGCTTAGCACTTAAGTAGTTCCTCACGACCTCTCAAACAATTGTGCTTCACATCAAAAATCACTTTCAAAAGAAAATGCAACATGTGTGGAGTGAGTCCATATTGAGCACAGCGAGATCACAAATGCAGCCAGGGTCACGATGCTGCTCTTGGGTAATGCTGCTCAACACAGAAATGCTCATCAAAATTCCAGGAACAATCGCAGTTCCTTTTCAAACCAAACTGGTACTGAGTCAGGTTGACCCACACTATATAAAACGTCCAGCTTTAAACCAATCAATCAGGTTAATTACTGATATCAAAGTCAACGGTGCACCAATCTAAAGGCTAGTTGTACCACCACAAGCTCCTCACTTCCAAACCTCGGAAGAGGAATTAGAACTGGGAGGGACTCTCACCCATCTCACAATACAGCAGCCTCTTACTGAAAGGCCAGTTTAAGAACATCCCTGCTGCAATAATTTCTTCAGACATCCACTTTACATTGTCTTAATTCTCGCAGCAATTTAAATTGATTGGCAATGTTCCTCTCCCCATTAATAGCATGGCTGTAGGTTAGAGAGGTCTTCCCAATGGAAGGGTGGTGTAACGTGTCAGGATGGGACATGGCTCAATTCTTGGAGGTGCAGCTCAAACCTACAAACTTCAAACTTGAGGCACTGGAGGTTCCATGGTTCAAACAGAGAGCTCTTACCCTACGAATGAGATAGAATCCCTTGCTCTTCATATAAAGCTCTGTCTCTAAGGTGTGTTCACCAGCTTCTCAATGCCTACTGGTTTCACTCTAGGCTCAACTTTTCATGTGCATCTTGTTAATCAAGGACCAGCTGTAATAGTGTCTGCAGACAATTGAATAAAACGTACATACATTATTTAACATCAGTTTGATTTTTACAGACGTGTATTCTGTCCTGGCTATGTATCTTACTATTCCATTAAGGGAGTCATAGAGTCCTACATTAGTCTTGGGAACAAAACCAAAGCTGGTTAATTGTTGGCACATAGCCCACCAATTCCTGGCACCATCACAGTCTGATCCTAATTTTCAAAAAGATTGAAGCCACTGAACCAAAATGGTTAACACACTAACTGAAGTCTGCAAAGAATAAGCTCACTGTTTAAAGACTGCATCTGCTGGGACCAATCTGCACAGCTGACATTACCACTTTAAAGGGGTGGTTTAATGAACATGAGGCTTTTGTTTTCAACAAACAGTTGCATACTCACAAACTCAAAAGGGTTTTTAAAAAAAAACTTAAAATCCTCAAACTATTTTAACTATTATTCAAAATTAGTGACATTGGTAAATTATTTTAAACTGTAAGAGCAAAAAAAAGAGGCACAGAACTAACATAAGGAACATACTGCGGACTATGTGCTAAGTTGACTTTGACAGCACATTGTCAGGGAACACAGTCGAGATATAAGGAAATCACAAGGACTGGCAGTGGTGGTGGTGGGGAAGAGAGGGGGAGAGAGAGAAAGAGATGGGGAAAGGAAGAGAGAGAAAGAAAGAGAGTGAAGTGAGAGACAGCGCTCACACAGAACCTTTTCCCCCAAAGGGTGAAATATGCGTAGGAAGTTACCATGGAAGGGGAACGAAACCATCTGTATAAATAGGCTCAAGATGCAATGAGAGGTCTTTTCAGAGACTGTAGGAACTGGGGACTGTGTGAAAAGGTGGTGTTCAGATCAAATGTAGGGCATACTGACTTTTCCCCATCTTTAAAAATTATTATTCTGTTATATATTGGAATTATACAGTACAATGCATAGAGGACATGCAGTCACGTAAAGAACAAAGTCATCAACGTATGTAACAAGCTCCATATGAATGTAAAAACTCAAATTTAATACAACTCAGGAATCAGAAAAGTTTGAGCTTTTGCTTGTTGTTGCAAACTTTCAACACATCAACTTGCACCTCTGCATACAAATTTTACCCAACACGTTATCTTTCAGGCAACATGGTAAAATTTGCATCTCACCCTCTAGACACATCACGTTATATTCATTATATTCAACCTCAGACACATTATATCCCTGCGCATTATCCTGACATTTGTCCATGGCATACAAAGCTATATATTTAAGATGTGTAGCTTGCATGTTGCACTCCGGTTGTCAGGCCCAGTCTGCAGGTTAGCCACTACATAACCATCCTTCACCCATGTGTAACACTCCATTTAGCTCAATCAACTGTGAATTGGCCTGCACATAAGTAGGGTGTGAACAGAACACGTGAGAAACATAAGAATAATGAGCAAGGTTAGCATGTGCTGTGGTGACTACAATGCAGTAGGTGATGCCCCAGGCTACATTACCCCTAGTCAGGCTTGAGCCAGCAGTACTTTACAAGGATTGCCATTTAACCAACAAATAGAGGACTCAGCTATCAAAAGTACTTACAGCTGGGATGCCTGAAGGTTTACAGGTCATCTCACTTTCCCCATGTAATTTACAGACTCTGCTCAACCATTCTCAATGCTAACATAATCCAGATAATACTGCAGAAGCTGGAGATCCTAAATAGAACAGAAGGAGCTGGAGAAACTCCACAGGTCTGGCCGCATCTGTGGGGACAGAAATCGAGTTAACACTGAATCCAATATGGAAGCTGAAACAGTCACATCAAACTTGAAACGTTAACTTTGTTTGCCTCTCCATGGATACTGCCAGACTTGCTTAGTTCTTCTAGCACTTTCTGTTCTATTTTAGATCTCCTGCATCAGTAGTATTTGGCTTTTATTTGAAAATGAACTGTTACTTGAATTGCAGTTTGTAAACATGTCTGTAAGCAATAAGGAGTTGCAGCTGAAATGAAGCTATTGTTAATAAAGCTGGCAACATTCCAAGATTAATTTTTCTATTTACTTTTATATATGAGGATTCCTCTCTTTTGCCTCCATGACCCATTTAAACACACAACCTGAGGCCATGCAAGCACATAAATGTCTAAATCTGTGCTCGTATTCACATTCAGGATAAATCATTAAAATCAAGACAATTAATGAGGCCATTGAAAAGACCTTTCAAAATCTTCAAATCCAGATAAAAGTCAGACAACATAAGGTGGGGCAATTTGAAAGTCAGCAGCTCCAACTTTGCAGGTCATAGACTGGAAACGTGCAACCCAAAACCATATTCCTTCTATAAAATCTGCTTAAATTCCTGTATTTGTTCACGAGAACAAATGCTTGTTTGAAGAGCATTCAAATTTTATTGAGTGTACCACAGTTAGCAGTTGATGGACTTTGAACACTTTGAAAAACTCCCGAAAACAGACAGCTGGCCTTGAACACATTGGTCAAAATGTGCTTTTAGTTAAATACTGGCCTCCGGCTCTTCAGCACAGCAAGGATTCACTCAACGAGCATTCCAATTTCAACTACACTATTAACGGTTTAGAATTCTTACCATTGACTTTCAGTTGCTGGATCATGAATTGAATCGGAGCCGTGTGTCAGGTGGCAATTCAGTTATTGAATTATGTCCATGAAGTGAACAAAACAAACACGAATGCAGAGCAAACACCAACCCATCAGCTGCCCCTGACCTTTGCTGAGTAATTTCTCAATAATAAAACGTCTGCAAAATCACAGCCCAGAACATGGAACTCTCAAGTCCTGTATCAGCAGCTAATGAAAGAAATTAATTCCCCAGCTGACTGATGCACATTTGCCTGGGCCATTTACGAAATGGGCACAAGACGCTGCTCCTTATGCAAAGGCTGCTCCTCCTCATCCTGGAAAAGTCAACCAGATGGTATCACCAGAAACCAAACCAGAAGCATTCACTGTCGCTTTTTATCCCAGCTTATCATTGCCTCTTTCAATTCACATTTCAACTACACCCAACACAAAACCAACATCATGGAGATTTAGGAATCTCCAGATCTTGCTCAATCTAACCCATCTGAACTAAAAACGTATTTGAATTTCAAACATTTATCAACATTACACTCGGTGAAAATGGCAGGAATTGTGGCATAGTGGTAGTATCCTCAATCTAGGCCAGAAGCCTCAGGTTCAAGACCCATGCCAGGACTTATTGACCACATGTGGTGTGTTAGTATCATGGTCAAACAGTTTGATTGTCAACCGGCAATCCTTCCAATACAGCCAATGGTGTGTGTTAAGAGTCTGGTCAGCCATCCTGTAGAAGGCAATGGCTAACCACTGCAGTACTTTCCCTGTGAATGTTGGCCAATCCAATGGAAGGCCATGGTCCAACCTTTGGAAACAGGGAATGGGAGACAAGACAGACAGGCAGGCAGGCGGACTTGCGAAAGGATATCATTAAATGTTGCTGAAATGTATCTCCACAACATTGTGGCTCTAATGATACTGCGCTGTCAACCTCTGTTCTCCACCATACGTTGTTGCTAAGTATCCTGATCTCTGGACTGAACGCAAGACACAGTCCAAATAAAAATAAATCACCTATAAAATGCCTTTCAAGTTATCCTCATCATTTGATAGAACAAAACCTGACACATTCAGTGACCATGTCCCAATTTCACTGAGATAGCTGAATCTTTGTGGGCTTCCTATTTCTGAGATCAGTGTTGAGGTAACTCCCTGCTGCTGGCCACGAAAGCTGCCCTCAACAAACTCTCAATTGCCATGCTTACTTAGTCCTACATCAATCACAGAACAGGGTTACAGAATGATTAGAGCACAGGAGGAGGCCTGCAACCAATGTGTCAGCCGCCCACAAGATCTACTTTGCTACTCCTCACCCAAGTGCTCAATCATTGCGATAATAATAAATTCAAGAACTGTGGATGTTGGAAAGCTGAAACAAAAACAACAAATGCTGGAGAAACTCAGCAGATCTGGCAGCATCTGTGGAGAGAAAGCAGAGTTAACGCTTCGGCTTCAGTGACCCTTCATCATAACCTACTTCACGGTTCTGAAGTCATTCTGACCCGCCACTGGATTCTGCTTTCTCTCCTCAGATGCAGACAGCCCTGCTGTGTTTCTCTGGCCCTTTCAATGATTTTCTCTTTAGGTAATGATTTAATTTGCTTTTGAAAGTTACGACTGATCAGTTTCCACTGCCCAGATCCTAACCACTCTGTGGGTGAAAAAGCTGTTCCTTGTGCCACCCTCTGATGTTTTGCCAATCACTCTAAATCGGTGTCCTCTGACGCTCCATCCTTCAATCAAAGGGAACAGGGTCTCTCCATCTACTCTGCTCAGACCCTCATGGTTTTGAATTTCATCATGAAAGGAGCAGAGTTCATCATTGCTAGTCAAAAAATTTTAAAAAAACACAAATGGTCTAGATTTAAAGGTTGTAATTATGATGCTTGCAATCATCAGCCTATGAAATTCATCTATACGGTTGTTGGATGCATCACTGTGAGGAGGTGATTGGTGAAACATCCACTGGTTTGATAAAAGAAACTCATTGTGCATCTCAATTACTTGTAGTCTTGCTGATTTGCATTTGATTGCTTCCAGTTTACTTGTCCTATTTGGCTGAGTCTAACCGTTCTATTCATTTATTAAAATTGAAGTTAAAAGTGTTGCTTAATTTCCTTCTGACTCAGCCAAAGGAGTCTTCCTGTGAAGCTGTTAGCTAACGATGTAACAATATCCTATGTTAAAATGTACTGTGCGATCAAATTGCAAAAAGGCACCAAGCTTTCCCCTTGTTCAAAAATGAGAAATTTAGAAATTTCCTTTAAATCCACTTCAGTTGATGTGGTGGACTATAACTGTCTTAAATGAGCTCCAACACCTGTTGAATATGACTTCCTGAAACTGTTGAGGTTTTGAGCTGGCTAACAAACTCTCAGATTCACACCACTGTCCCTGATAAAACACGTTTGGGACATTTAATGAGAATCCATGTGAAGTACTGCACACCATGCTCTGTATTATTTCACAAACACGTCCAGAGCTCCATGTAAATGATTTAATTTAGTTTTTTGTAAACAGATGTAAAGCCTGGAGACATCAGCCTGTTGTGATTTGTCAAGGCATTACATAACGCAAGCTACATTGCAAAGCTTGGATTTATATTAATGATTTGGACGAGAGTGTAGAAGGCATGGTTAGCAGGTTTGCAGACAATACCAGGATTGGTGGCACAGCAGACAGTGAAGGAGGTTTTCTAAGATTACAGAGCAATCTTCATCAATGAGTCGCTGGGCTGAAAAGTGGCAGATGTAGTTCAATCTGGATAAATGCAAGGTATTACATTTTGGTACAACAAACAAGGGTAGGGCTTATATAATTAACGGTAGGACCGTGGGTAGTGTTGTAGAACAGAGGGACCTAGGGGTTCAGATACATAATTCTTTGAAGTTTATGTCACATATATACAGTATTTCTACAGGAAAATACACAGGAAATGGCAGAACCCTTTGGAGTATTGATAGACAGAGGGATCTGAGTGCACAGGTACACAGGTCACTGAAAGTGGCAACACAGGTGGAGAAGGTAGTCAACAAGGCATATGGCATGCTTGCCTTCATCAGCCAGGGCACTGAGTTTAAAAACTGGCAGGCAATGTTGCAACTTTATAGAACCTTAGTTGGGTCGCATTTGGAACATTGTGTTCAATTCTGGTCGCCACACTACCAGAAGGATGTGGTGGCTTTGGAGGGGGTACGGATAAGATTTACCGGAATACTGCTTGATATGGAAGGCATTAGCTATGAGGAAAGGTTGGAGAAACTTGGGTTATTCTCACTGGAATGACAGTTAAATGCAAAAATCCAGAGGGTGGTGTCAGTGATTTAACTTTCCATCATGATGCATCTCAAGTCCTCAAGCACAGCCATCTTTTAGAGATCACTAAAGCGATATCTCCTTTTACTGAGTAATATTGCATTAAACCACACCACCCCTGAACAAGTTGTGGCTTTTTAATGAGATGTATCATTGTTTTTAAAGTGCACAGTCCTAATTATAACCGAATAGGAGCAGCTTTCCAGCGCGAGAGAGACTGCATCCATACAATGTCCAAAGTTTCCACTGAAAGAATTGCATGATTTAGAAAAATAAACTTTTTCAAAGTTTATAATCGATTTCTAAGGTGCACATGTTAATTGTTATTTATCTTTCGGTTAAAATGCATAAGAAAGGGATTGAGAATCAGGGCACTACTGTTTATGGTGTGCTGGCTACAAGAATACATCAATGTGGTCAGCAGCAGGCTGTCACCTCACCATTAATGGTTAAGTACAATGCCTCACCCCTCCCCCCACCAACTTAATGATTTAGCCATCTCCGAAACTGGTACATGACACTGAATTTATTATTCATTTTTATCAAATGTCCAGGATGATTTGAAATATCAAACGACATGCTCACTGAATCCTGTGTCAGAGTGTCTGTGTCTTTGAGGAAGCGCACACGTCAGAAGAAGTGTGTACACATGTCAGAGTGTAAGTGCATGCATGAGAGGGAGCACAAGCGTGTCAGAGGGCACACACGTGTCTGTCAGAGGGATTGCATGTATAAGAGGGTGCACATACGTGTCAGAGACACAGTGTACACATGTCAGAGAGGGTGCACGCGTGTCAGTATGTGTGCGCGTCAGAGTGTGTGTATGTGTCAGAGGGCAATTGTAGAGCAACTCTATAGTTTTTGCAAACATTCAGCATGGGAAGGTGCAGCTCGCTATTGGAGAGGTAGACCTCATGCACGTGACTGGGGACACAGCTGCACTCAGAACCAGAACCTTGACTTGCTAGGTTTTCTTCAGATGAAATGGTGGCATACCTTCACTGCACTGCAAAACTAATCAGTATATAATGTTATTGGGATTGATGAGCCTCATTTACCCAGCACTGGAATCATGCTCTACTTCCCTGCCAAGTTCAGGCCGGATGCTCTCTCCCATGAGGAAGGGTGTTGTTTTGACTTTGATATTAAAACAATTACACAGTCAATTGATAGGAGAGGTTGTGGCTTTGGCGGAAGGTCCCTGTGGGAATACTCACACCCACTGACAGGAGACATGTTCCGAGTGCACAAGAACCTTTCCCAGCATTTCACTCAAACACCTCTAAGAGCAGCCAGTGCCAAGTCTCCATTTGGACCTTTAAATACAGACATGGAGCAGTATGAGCCGAGAGAACCTCAAATACAAATGCAGCTAGGTGCGGACCACATTCATTGCTACTTATATTCTGCACCTCTCCTTCCATTGAGTTGTTATAATCCTAATCAAGAAATAAAACAGCCGCTCTTATTCTCACTACTTACTGCTCTATGAAGGTGAAATCTATTCTCTTCATGCAAGCAGCAAACCCATTCATTTGAATAGCATCTGTCAGGTAGTAAAATGTCTCCAAGGAGTTTCACTTTGCTACAAAACACAATTCTGAACCACAAAGGGACGAGGTGACTATGATCATAACGTCAGAGAGAGGAGAGGGAAGAGGAGAGGGAAGAGTAGAGTAAAAAGAGTAAGGGGGGTGAGTGGGAAAGAGAGATAGAGAAACAGAGAGAAGGAGGTTAGATGGGGAAGAGAGGGAAAGGGAGAACGTGAGTAAGACACAGAGAGAGACAGAGAGGCGGAGGGAGGCAGACAGACGGAGAGAGAGAGAGATACACGCATACACTCCGAGAAGCAGAGAGTGAGAGGGAATACAGACAGACAGAAGCAGAGATGGGGGTGGGGGGGGGGGGCACGGGGGGGGGGGGGCACGGCGGGGCGGTCAAGTGTTTGGTGGCGACGGGACCCCCGTTGTCGGCCAAGGC
>JAHRHZ010000047.1:11884044-11929028 GCA_024137785.1 Ginglymostoma cirratum | reverse complement strand
AAGAGAGAGATTCAGAGATTTCGGGAGAGAATTTCTGAGCTTTGGGCCAGGCAGGTGGTTGATGAAAATAAAGGATGTTCAAGATGCCAGAAAACAGATATCCGTAAGTACTGAAAAGCATTTTTATCTGTCCCACTTAAGAATGATCCTTAAGAGCACCTTGAGAAGTCAGAGATGATTAAAATATACAGCACAGTGGTGCATCAACCAGAGGAAGGATAAAGAGGAGAAAGGAACTTTCAGCCTACCTTCATGAGCAGGTCAGCAGCTTCTGAGCTCTCATCACTAACCGCTCCATCTGAATGGCACAAAGGTTCCGCAGTCACAGGCATCGAGGAGGTACACTCAACGACTAACTGCTGCTCGGACAACTGGTCATATTCTGAAGAATAGAAAATGCCAGTATTAACAATTGGTCTTCATGTCTCTGTTTCAATGGAGAAGCAAGTAAACATGCAGGGTTTCACATTGTCAGGAAAACCTATAAACCCCCAATGTCACAATGTTGAAGGGAAAGGCAAAATCTCTGTGGACTGCCATCGTGAAGGCGGAAACCTCAGGTAGATCAATGGAAACTGGCGAATAATTGACAGTTCCTACATTTTGATCTATGGTTTTGCAACATGCTCTGACGAACTAAACTAAAATAATCGACAAATGCAACTTAATTTTTTGTTTGCAAGTTTCAGCCATGGTTTGTTTGATACCTCTGAACCACAAGGTTCTGGGTTCAAGTCCTACACCAGGGTTTGAGCACAAAAATCAAGGCTGATGCTCCAATGCAATACTAAGGGAGCGCTGCACCATCACAGTGCTGTCTGTGGATGAGATGCCAAGCCTGCTCAGGTGGAGTTATAAGGTGAAAACAGCACGATTCTGAAAAAGAGTGGAGGAGTTTACCCTAATCTGCTTTGCAATATATATGCCTCAATCAACATTTAAAACAAAAACTGTCTGCTTCATTTTTTCACTTCTGCACATGGGGTTTTCCCTGCTATATAAATGCAAGTCTTATATTGCACCTTTCACAACTTCAAGACATTCCAAAACGATTCAGTGTAGTCACCACTGCAATGTAGGAACGACATGTATTTTATGTGCAACAAAGTCCCACATGCAGGAAAGTAATAAAAGGAAAATGATCTGTTTAAATGATACTGATCAAAGAATAAATATTGACACGTGGGAGAACGCTGTCTTCTCTTCTAAGTTGTGTCACTGAATCTTTTCGATCAGGACTGAGCATCTCATTTGGATGACAGACATTGAGAAAAGCACTGGCATTGAGGCAATGTCACCTTCATAAGGGTCTGTCTGCAAACAATCGATGGATTAGTCCAGCAGGCCAATTCTTGGAACTAAAACTGCACCAAGATGGAAGGAATAATTGAGAAAATTAGTTCCGTCAAGAAGAAGCGGAGTGGTGATGTCTCCTGTGCAATTGAAAAACCCTCTGCCTGTGGAGGGAAAGGAAGACCTCTGAAGATGAGTTCCACAGTTTCATATGGAGATCTTAATGTGGATGTTTTGCGTGCTTACTGTTTTTTTTTGTAAATCACATTTGATCTGTTCATATAACTTATTCTGCTTGCAACTACCACAGTGATTTATTGGACAGATGATACGGACGGGGAATTGAATATGAAAGACATTAAAATAATGTGATCACTCATCGGTAATCAATAGGTACAGGGTGGTTAGATTGGAGGGCCATGTCTGCTCCGAAAGTCCCTATAGTCAAGAACATAATTACTAACTTGCACCTTAAAAAGGTCGCATTGCAAGATCTACACCCTTTTCATAAGCATTCTTCACCCTGCCCCAAACCAACTTTGTTCCAAGGATTACTTTTATCTTTGAATAGGAAAGATTAGAATTTTCTGGAAATTTTCATGTCATATAGAAAATAAATTAAGAGACAATGCAATCAAATTCAACCTGTTTCCATAAAGCATGCCCTGCAATACAATTTCAATACTCTTGACGTTCATCATGTACACTCAATGTCAGGCATACAGACCAAGTGGTTCGATATGGTTAACAGTCCCATGGTGTTATATGGCTGAAAGGCATTAGACAGCAAACTTTCCCCGTTGCACCTCTGCAGTACGAATTCATATTACATGAAGAAAAGAACTTTCCAAAGGCAAAGAGAAACATCAGCTCGAGCCCAAAATGTCAGCTTTGAAGAAGAGACTAGTTCCAACTCTTCACCTACGATCCAGAAATAGACTTGGTTTGTTCGCCATGTCAGTTCCTTTAATCTCCACTGGTGAACTTCAGCATACACTCTCAGCTGTAATGTCATTGCAACATTGGGATGGTTCCACATTGTCAAATATTAAACCTAAGGTCCGTCCGTCTGTCTGTCCTAGGTCCTAAAGAATCCACAGCACTATTCAAAGGTAAGACTCTCCTGGTGGCAGGACCGAGAACTCCTTCAGCCAATTAAAAACAGATGAACGGGATTTTTAAAATCTCCTTTACAGTCTCAGGCATCAAAGTGTAAGCAAAACATTGACTGTACTTAATGAAAGCACTTCATGAAGTAACAGATCACTCATGAATCACCCTGGAACATCCTGAAGGTTGTGCTGGTTACTTCATAATTTAAAATGTTTTCTTTTTCTTTTTATATGTTATTAAGTTTTGTCCCCCTTCAATTTAGATCTGGAAGCAGAGTAATAGCACATCAAGTGAGCCACCTTTCTGAAACACTTTGCACTGCAAAGGATCCGGAACTTTTAGAAATGAGTCCTAACAGGCAAAGACACTGCTACTTAACTGCTGCCCAGCCCTTTCCCACGCCAGCTTTCTCTAATTATTTCACTGACAATCTGCAGCCAAATTCCAGTGAAACAGTACACTTACGACAGTTATGAGAGAAGGTTCGGAAACCCGAGTGACATAAGCACGGAAAAAGTGCCACAAAGGTCTGGCAGCGACTCCATTTGCTTGGATAATACTCTCACTGCCTCAGGGAAGAGCACTAGCCCAGCTGTATATTACAGGAAGCGTGACACTGATTCACAGCTTTTAACTTGACTGAGTACAACTCTCAGTCATCCTCTGATTAGCAGATTGTCAACTCCAATTACTTCTGACTCTCTATCTCTGGAATAATACATCCTGTAGGAAGGAAAGGGTCACATTGCATTGAAAGTGCAGGAGAGCCTCAAGAATGAGGTCCGATCAACCACACAGCTTTATTATTGAGAATAAAAGCACAATAATGCTGAAGCCGGAGATCTGACTTATTTTTAAATATAAAAACCTTGACTCACATGTCAAGAAAGAGAGAAACAGAGTTAACATGTCGAGTCCAGTGGCACCCTTTGATTAATATCATGGACTGAAGATGTGTGTCTCTGGTAGTGAACTCCCTCCTCAAACACACTTCAAAGCGTTAGGTCTTAACACTGAACAGTCCAAACTAGCCAAAGATGAGCCGTGCATTTCAGAAAAGCTGACTGGACCCAGAAAAACCAACCACATATAGTTATTTTGACTTCCCAATACCGTTACTAAGTATTGGTATGAGTGCGCAAAATCTTGACCTAGAAGTAGTACTCAGTCGAAAAACATTTTTAAAAAACTGCATAATTATTACACTAAAAGAATCCTATAATTGTATTTAATCTCTTACTGATTAAATACAGTACTATGTCCTTCCCCTACAGATAACTATTGCCCAAAATTATATTCCATATACATGAGAATGCACAGCATTTTCAGGGAGTTCAGAAAGTGGTTGCAGCTACATAAAATAACTGAGGGGCAACTGGAAATAGATAAAAACATTCAGCAACGTTATAAAGCATAACAGATCCTAGGACACATATTGTGTACTTAACGTCAGTTCCAAAGCTAATTTTGTTGGCGGGTGGGAGGTGATGAAAAACAGATAATAGGTTTTTCTCCTTAAAGTATATGGTTCAAAGTGGAAAAATGTAAGAGAGAACAAACGTTTACACAAACTGAATACGGGATGTTCCATTTGCCACCATTCACTTACGTACTAACTGAAAAGGAACTGTTTTCCATAACTTGTGTTACATGCTCCAACAAACAAAAACGATAGATTTTGGCAAACACAATTCTTTGGAAGCTGGTACGTAAAGTTAACATTGTTTTCAATACAACTAATCTTCCACAGGACACAGACAGACGAGAGACACACACAAATAGGCTGACTCTTTCATGCAGTATTCATTTCCCCAAGGCATTCTGTACTTTCCTGAGAGAGGGTGGGTGGTCAGCCCACAACAAACACCAGTAAAAGCTTATTTCAGATGCTCTACCTGAGCATACTTCAACTTAAAGCTACCTGTAGTAGTTCTTTCACTATGAGAGGTCCACCTATTGTTTTCAGGTTATTTTATTTCCCCAAAGATTGTCTGAGCGCCATTGCCATTTTAAGAGAAGATGTTATGTGCAGGTGATGGGGATTACCACCTCTATTTGTCCTTTTTTCTGCCAGTTGCTGAGTACATTGCCACCTGTCCTATGCACGCAGTTATACAACAGGTTTGCACCAATAGGCAAAGAATGAATGGGCGGCATGGTGGCTCAGTGGTTAGCACTGCTGCCTCACAGTACGAGGGACCTGGGTTTGATTCCAGCCTTAGGCGGCTATCTGTGTGGAGTTTGCACATTCTTCCCCTGTCTGTGCGGGTTTGCTCCAGTTTCCTTCTACAGACCAAAGATGTGTCGCTTAGGTGGATTGGCCATGCTTAAGGTGGGCTAGTAAGTTTGCCAATGACACAAAGGTTGTGGACAGTGTGGAGGGCTGTTGTAGGTTGCAACAGGACATTGACAGGATCCAGAGCTGGGCAAAGAAGTGGCAGATGGAATTCAATCCAGAGAATGGAAGGTCAAATTTGAATGCAGAAGACAGGGCTAATGACAGGTATTTTGGGGTCCAAGTCCATTGATCCCTAAGTTGCTACTCAAGTTGATAGGTTTGTAAAGAAGGCGTATGGTGTGTTTGCTTTCATTAGCAGGAGTACTGGGTTTAAGAGCCACGAGGTTATGCTGCAGCACTATAAAACTCCGGTTAGACCACACTTGGAATAGTGTGTTCAGTTCTGGTCACCTCATTATAGGAAGTTGCTGCCTGAACTGGAGGGCAGGCCTTATGAGGAAAGATTAAGGGAGCTAGGGCTTTTTTCATCGGGAGTGAAGAAGGATGAGGGGTGACTGGATAGAGATGCACAAGATGATGAGAGGCATAGATAGAGGGAATACCCAGGGACTTTTTCCCTGGGCGGAAATGACTATTGCGAGGGGGCATAATTTTAAGGTGATCGGAGGAAGGTATAGGGGAGATGTCAGACGTAGATTCTTTACACAGAGAGTGGTAGGCGCGTAGAAAGCACTGTCAACAGTGGTAGTGGAGTCAGATACATTAGAAACATTTAAGCGACTCTTGGATAGGCTCTTGGACAATAGTATAATGTAGGGTATGCAGGGTAGATTGATCTTAGTAGGATAATAGGATGACACAACATCGTGGGCCGAAGGGCCTGTACTGTGCTGTACTGTTCAATGTTCTATGTTTTTAATTTCCCACGTGTCCAGGGATGTACAAATGCAGCGTTACAGGGTTAAGGTAGAGGAGTGGGTTGGGGTCAGATGCTCTTTGGAGGGTCAGTGTGGACTTGATGGGCTGAATGGCCTGCTTCCACAGCATAGTGAGTCTATGGCCACTCTTGTTTAGGTTGGGTTCCTATCCTCTTAAACAAAGGGCTGAAGAATGACCAAACAGTAGTCTTCACATTTTCGATGCAGTGAATAGAGACAGAATGTTTCTTCTCAGGACTGAAGAAGTTATTAATTTAAAATAATCACCAAGAACGCCAATAGAGGATTCAGAATAAATTGATCTATTAAAGATAAGAGTGGAATCTGCCCAGCAAAATGGCTGAAGCAAACACTAGATGTACCTGATGAAGAAGAAAATTAAGGGCGACGATAAGAAATTTAGATGTCAGAAGATTTGATTTGATTCATTTATTGTCATGTGCATTTACTACGAATACAATGAAAAGCATTGTTTAATGTCGCCAGTGTTCGGCGCCATCTTAAAACACAGAAAATAAACCAAAACACAAAGTACACATCCAGAAAAATAAAACAATAAAGTTCACCTTATGGTCTTATCTCATGGTAAGTGCAGGCTGCAGTATAAATACTGGTGGGGCTGAATAGCCTGTTGTGTGTCAAAGGGTGGAGCCATCGCTTTGTACGTTCATGCAATAAGCCTACAATGAAGCTTTTCATGAAGTGGCTTCAGTTTAGAAGAGTCAAATAATAGGAACAGCAGAAAATTACTCCCAGTGATGGAAATTGGGACTGAAACAGAAAATGCTGGAGACGCGCAACAGGCCAGGTAATATTGCTTCAGGGCACTTGAACTGCAACATTAATCCAGTCTTTCCCCTCTTCACAGATGCTGTGTGACTTGTTGTTTCCAGTATTCTCTGTTTCCATTCTGTAGTGGGCACACACAAAGCGACAGGAATTTTAAAAATAAATTCCACTTGAATGATCACAGAATCCACTTAAAATTATAGAAAATTGTTTCAGAAGGGAGATATGCAAGCCCTGGACATGATGTGAGAAAAACAGCCGCAGGACAGATTCCTAGAATCAAAAGGACTTCAGTCACTCATTTCAGGTTCAAACAGACTAAAAGATAACTTCACACAAAGTTGACCATGACTCAATAGATTGGCAATCTGGTCTCTGAGTCAGAAGATGATAGTTTCAAGTCTATGTCAAACACTGCAGTACAAAAGTCTTGGATAATGCACAAATGTAGGACCTGCAGCGATGCTGCACTGGCGTGGCTACAATTGTGCATACGAGACACTGAAACAAGGCCCTGTCTGCCTCTCAGACCAATGCCATTATTTATAGGAGAGTACATCCAGTGACCCGGCTAATATTATCTCTCAGTGTCCTTCAGAGCAAGTCTATAGCTCTTGTCACATTACAACTTATAGTTGCTTTCTGGGTGTAAATTGGCTCCAGTGCTCCCCATGTTACAACAGAAACCATATCACTGGTTGGAAAGTGGTATGGTAAAGTCATAAACATTGAACTTAATTTTTGTGATCTTTGCTACTATATCAGCATACCCACTCACTCACCAAGTAGTGCCACAGGAGACAGAATTTTTAATCACGCACATCCCATTCCAGATTTAGTTTGTCTGTACAATTTCAAATGAGAAGCACAAGAGAGGAGAGATTTGAACTTAAACACATGAACAGGAAATACTTTGTCACGTAGTGTTCAGCGTGTGAATGGAATCCTGTTTAAACTAATGGAGGCAAAACTATTGGAATTGTACTTTTAAAACGAGAAAGAAACATATGGATGCGGTGATGGAGAAGTGGAGGTTTTTCTGGGATGGATGACTGCTCATTCGTTTTGTCATTTTGATCTCCACCCAGTTTGGGTCTTGCCAATGCAGCACAAGTATGTTCATCGCTCAGTAACGGCTTGCTTAATGTTCTAGGCTTTTTGTGGTGGTAATTATGAATCAGGCAGCTCGAGCTACAAACTTGTCAAAACAGAAAACGTTTAGTCAGGCTTGAATTGAAAGTCCTCTTATCCCATGTGTTTGTGTACACCAGGAAGGGGTGTATAATTTGCAATAAACAGGAATTAAATCACCAGGTGCAGCCCTATCAAGAGCTCTAACTGCAGTTGACATAACAACATTTAAACGCTGAATCCCATCAAGATTAATTTCTATGTATGCACTAAATACAGTCTCTTCAAACTTGTTAGCCTTGTAAAGGAACACGGTCACTGCGAAACACTGCAACACTAAGGCTTGAATACTGTCTGGAAAGAAAAAGTCAGAAAGGAGATGCATTTATTTGGCACTTGATCTCTGGGTACCCTAAAACACACTATAGCTTATGTATTATCCTAAAATGTGATCACCAATGTTCCCTCTAAGTTGTATGGTCTGCACAACAGTCCATCAAATGCCACAGACTTTATTATTATGGCCATACACATTGTGATGGTTAAATAAGGTTTACTGTTGTTCTAGATGATGAACAAAGAGCCTGCAGACTCCCTCTGGACAGTGAATTAATTGACAAGAGCCAAAATCTTGATGTGAATAATCAGGTGGAATTAACAGCTAAAATTCACTTATGCCATTTCCTGGAGACCGAAACTAAGTCAGCAGTTGTCTTTCTAGCATCCTGCTCGATCTCCTAGCCCCTATGCTCGCCCCAAACCCCCCGCAACATCCAAGCTCACTGTCTCCTCCCTGAATTCCCTCACTTGTTACTTCCATTACCCAAACCGCCCGCTCGTTCTGACATTCTCATTTACGACCCCTAGCTCCCAACCCTCCCACTCACTGTTTTATTTCAGTAAATATGATTGGCACGTTGCCATGTCAATGAGTTAGAGTGGGATTATTTCTTCACCATCTGTACCTACGATACCCTCTTAAAAATATAGGTTTTGTTTCTTCTGCTAATGCATATTTGAATGTTACGTTGCCAGTGGTGCACACAATGAAGTTCATTCCTCATAAGGGAGGGGTAAAATTAGAGGGAACATTGGTCTCTGCTGTGACAGCACAACACAAAACTTCCACAAACAGCAACGTGATTATAGTAAGATAATTATAAAGGGTGCAGGTTACGTTGAGTGAAGTATGAATATGGGGATTGGAACTACAGAGAACTCTCCTGCTCTTTTGCAAGTTAGGAGAGAGCTGAAGAGCCTTTGGTTTAATGTGTCATCTCGCACTTCCTCAGTACTAGGTAAAGTCATCATTGTCCCAGTGGACCAGAGGGCTGCTCTCTCATTATAGAGAGATGACTGGAGGTAAATTTAACCACAGGGTCACCTCACCTGAGGGGCAATGTTGGGAAGGCCAGACCTCCGTGGTAACCTCAGCAAGTGTGAAATCAAACCCAAGCTGTCACTTTGCATCAAAAACCTGCTGTCCAACCAACTGAGCTAACTGACACCCCCCCACCCAACCCCAGTTACACACACAACCACCCCCCCACCCCCACCAACAACACCAGAACGTCAAACGAGATTCGTGTGCTCACGTTTCTGGAAAGGGACTTGAATCTGCGACCTTCTGATTTTAAGTGACAATGGAGGTTTCGCAACATCCAGGACAGATACCGTCTCACTATCAAGACCTCAAAAGCCCGAACGGATCTCTGCTGCCATCCCGTGTACTCCTACCTTCCATCACTTGCCCTCCCTTTCCTGGCTCCTCCATGATCCTGGGAGGAAATGTGATGCTAAGCTCAAAAGCAGTCAGCTTCTGTTTGGCTGGTCATTGTTGCTAAGCGGGATCTCTGCATCCCACCCCCAGGTCACGGTGAAGATGTACTGGGTGGCCTTCCAGCTGCCTGAGTGGATCTGGTTCAGAGGGCTAACGACTCTGTGATTCTTTCCTTGAAGTAGACAGCTCGTCTCCCTCATTGGCTCTCCAACCATCTGAAATGACTCCCAGGTTCATTAGGGGAGGCACTGCTTCATGATAGTGGTAATCTGGACTAGTATTCCCGAATCCCTAGTGTTTTGGAGAAGTGGTTTGAAATTCCAACAGAGCAGATGTTGAAATTGGAATCAAATTTTTAAAAATTTAGAATTTATAAATAGGTTAATGACAACTAAATAACCACTGTCAATAGTCGTAAAAACCCATCTGGTTCACAAACGTTCTTTGGGGAAAGAGATCTGCCAGCTTTGTCCTGGTCGCCTACATGTGACTCCAGACCCCATAGCAAGCCACTCATTTCAAAGGTAGTAAAGGACGGGCTATAAATACTGACCAGCCAGTGTGCTCACATCCTATATATGAACAATAAAAATAAACTACGGTACCTCAACAAGGTACTGCACCGTGTTAGCATTCAGCTGCACAGGACTTTGATTTCATGTTACGTTGCATCTTCAATTGTGCATTTAATTCCTGGTGTGGGATTTAAACTCTCAAACTATGGATATGCACGACATGGTCTAGTTGCTAATAACCTTCTTCCGCCAATCTTTGATTTTACGATTGATTGGTATTGATGAACTCTTTAACCACATATGTTCCTTATCCCAATCAGAACAAAAAAATTTCCCATCCCTTAATCAACAGTAAAACGTGGAGAGGGGGCAATTTACTGAGATAGGAAAGAATTTCTTCTGCCAGAGCATGGTTCATCTGTGGAACTGATTGCTGCAGAAGGCTCTGGAGGCCAAGTCATTAAGTGTATTTAAGACAGAGATCGGTAGGTTCTTGATTAGTGAGGGGATCACGGGTTATGGGGAGAAGGGAAAAAATGGAGTTGAGAAACATATCAAGCATGATCTAATGGTGGAGCAAACTAGATGGGCCAAATGGCCTATATCTGCTTTAATACCTTACGGTCTTAGATAGAAAGATAAATGTGTTCCTAATGTCAGTTTTTACACTTAAGACTTCTAATCCCTTTAAAAAGCATTTAAAAAAAGATTTATTTTGATCATACAGAGCTGCTTTTTGAATATTTACTTCATGCTTACTCATCGACTGTCGCTTACAAAAAAAATACTCCACCCAAAGGAGTTCCTTCATAGATGAAGGGAGAGGTAGGATCAAAAGGTCATGGGTCTCAGTACATAGTGTGGAGCCATTGCATCAAATGGGAAGAAATTTTGATTACCGCAAACAGAAAAGCAGAGTTTACATTGGCAGACCAACATTGTCCTCCTAATATGCAACGGGAGACTTTGTCTCATTTAAAAAATACTGAATTCCAACAAAATCTCATTGTTTGAACTGCTTGATCTAGTGAGCCACACAAAAAAATAGAACTGTTTCTGTCGACAGCATGTTTGGGTGGGATATCATACCCAAGGCCTTCTTTCTACCCTTGAGCAGTACAATGCAAACTTAATCTTCCTGACAATTTGAGAGTGCAACACAAGGGTGACTCATTTGATAAATAAGGTCATATTACACTTCAACAATAAAAACAGAAGTTGCTGGAAAAGCTCACCGGGTCTGGCAGCATCTGAAGAACAAAATCAGAGTTAATGTTTAGGTGGCCCTTCCTCAGAACATCTGTTTTTTCTTCTTGATTTACAGCATCTGCAGTTCTTTTGGTTCATGTTCCACTCCAACCTGCTAACTGCTGAAGTTGTGACATATTTCTTACTTCTCAACAAACCTTCCCTTTATAGGAGCCATGAACTGCAAAGGGACAGATATAGCAAGAGGAGCAATGCGGAATTGAATCCCAAAGACTTCAGAGCCGTGCTCTCCAACCACCAAAGCACAATCATTCTGATTTCATGCATAAGTGGACTTTGTGATACAGTATAGCCACAGTGTCCAGTAAGATTCAGAGTCCCCGATCAGTTCTCTCATCACAGGTGGAAGGTATAATGGTAGTAGATGATAATTAGCTTCCTAGTCTCAATGGTTTTAGGCAAAGGGTAATCCTTTAGGGTTCCTACTCATGATCACATTCAAATGACCCCCATTTGGAAAGCACGTGTACATCATATCATTAACTCTCATGTCAGAATCTGTTCTAAGAGACTGACTCACCCCCTCAATATAATTGAACAAGGTGCTAACAACAAGCTGCCCAGACTATTACATTAAGGCGGATACTTGAAAAAAGTTCAAGAGGATTATTACCTACCATGGAAAAATACACCAATAAGAGTGGCCGTCTCAAAGTAAAGGAGGGAACAGAGTTTAGGAAGAAATGACAGGGAGAATGTAACATACATTGCGGAACACCGGATCACAGTGCTTCCCGATTGCAATAAAACAACCGTACTCCTTGCTGCTTTTCTGTGTCACATTGGCTGTTATGGCATCTATTAAATTTCTAGCCGCTGGGAACACCACTGTTTTGATTAAGCAGGTATGGTCCAATATTAATGTTCACAAAGCCTTGAGAGCTGGTCACATGAGTCAGGATCTAGTGAGCTGGGTGCTGTGGGAATGTGTAATTGGCTGACTGCCTGAGGTGAGGCAAACCTGGCTCCTCTGCAGGGTGGGGTGGGGACGGAGAGGAGCATGCAATGACTGGAGGTCCGGGACTCAAGCCAGATCTTTGCTGCTAACATTGCCAAAGCTTTAAAAATATAAAACTGGGCTTCATCAGGAGGACAGAATAATGTTTCTTTCGCCGTGTCTCTATTCCTGATAGTTTTGTAACTGAATGGATTGGATTAAAAGGCAAGGTCCGTAGCATAAGACTAAAGTTGAAATGAAGGAAGAGAGATGAGGAGAATTAAGAGATGGTGATTAGGCAACGCCAAACTCAACACTTTGTATGTTTTGAGATTGACGTAAAGAGATTCACAGTTTAATACTCAGGCAAATAATCAATTCTGATCCCAAATACTGCAATGAATCTTGATTTGAACTCAGCCACAATGAAGGGAGGAGCTGAAGTGTGCAGGATTGTGTTCTGCATCTTGACAGCCAAAGGGTATTGTCAGTCGAGGCTCGCTGGAAGCACATTTCCCAGTCAGGTTGATGACAGCAAGTTTCACACCACAAAAAGCTTAATCCTGACGTTCAAGTGCAGTGTTGAGGGAGTGCTGCACTGTCAGAGGTGCTGCCTTCAGATGACACATTAAAACAAGACCCGGCTGCTCTCTCAGACAGACATAAAAGAACTCATAGCACTATTCCAAAGCACAGCAAGGACGCTATTGACCCAGATAGCAGGGAGAAAGTAGCTAACAACCAGCACCACAAAATTGATGCCTGGTCATCATCTCACTGCCATTTGTGGGAGCAAACTTACAAAGCGTTACATTTGGCAATTACCTTCCCTACATTAAAACAATGACTATATTCCAACAATATGCCATTGGCCGGGAAGCTTTTTTGGGGCATCATGCCATTGTGAAAGGTGTCATCTAAATGCAAATCTTTTTCATTTCTTCTTTCTCATGGTAAATTCAAATTTCTGGGCTGTTTGGATTACTCAATACACAAAGTAAAGTTTGTCCATTCAATATCTTGATAGCTTTTAACTGCCAATTTTTCCCCCTATATAACCATTCATTGGCCACAGTGCAGAAAAAGAGGCCATTCGGCCCATTGTTTCCATGCCAGCTCTTTCCAAGAGAAACTCATCTCGTCGCACACTCTGCTCTTTTACTGAATACCCTGCAATTTTCTCTCTTCAAGTGTGTATCCAATTTCCCTTTGGAGAGCCACAAATGAATCTGCTACCACCACACTCTCAGGCAGTGCATTCCAAATCCTAACCATGCACCACATAAATACATCATTACTCATGTCACTTTTGGTTATTTAGCCAATCACCTTAAATTGGCGCCCTCAGCCTCTCTGTCAATGGGAACTACTTTCTATCTACCTATTTCGGTTAGACCCTTATGAAGCTGATCCCAATTAAAAAATAATCGGCTGAAAACCTAAAGCACAATACTTAAAGACATAACAGAGGATATGACATTCAGCATCATGAATCATGGCTGAATTCCAGCCTCAACTCAGTTTTGTTAAAGCTACAGCGGCCCAGTCAACTTACAAGAAAAGGCACACTTAACAACAGGTAGCTCTTTCTTGCCTTGTTTTTCCTTCGTCAGATACTAAAATAGTCACTAGAGTGGAGTTAGGGAAGAATGTAAATCAGGCAGTGATGTGACTGATGGTGCAATCGTGAAAGAAGAGTCTGAAAGGGGAGACAGAGACTCTGTGCTTGACGTACAGTAATGAGCATGGTGTGAGTAAAGAACTAGAATTATTTTATCGTAACTACATCCAGATTACTGGTAAAGTAAATTAGAGAATGACAATTACCCAGTTCAACACCACCGGGAAGAGATATAAACTCAGCCCGAGAACATGGACACCATGGGCCATGGTGTTAAACTCCACTCCACAGTCAACCGCACTCCAAACCAATTTTCCTGCTGGCCTCTCTGTTAGAATCCTTTTGAGTTATGAATAAAACATAATGCACAAAAGGATGCCATTCAGCCCATCTTAACACCATCAGTTCTTTGAAAGAGACATCCAAATGTCAAATTAGTGCTACTCCCCTGCCCTTTCCCACTGGGCTGGAAAAACAAGCTATCCAATCTCTTTTGAAGATTCCCAATGAATCTGCTTTCAGGCAACGCATTCCCCTACCGTTTCAGGCAGCACATTCCAGATAATAACCTCTCGCTGCATCATAAAAAAATTCTCAGCTTGAGTTCTTTCCCTCACCTGCACTTTCACTGTGTCCAAGTTAAGACTTGACACAGTGTCTCCCATTTGAACTTATTCCTTCTCAGGGCCTCAGAACTGTGGCATTCCTCACCTGCCTCAGAATTTCCCTGGCTTGAAGGAGAGAGCTTTACCACTAAACAAACATTCAAGTCCAAGTTACATACACATGCAGTGCACTTTTTATTCGACAGACCAAAACTGTGCCAAGGAGGAAATAGCTTTGCAAAAATAAGTTGAGAGTTATCTTTGGTTCTGCACAGCACTGAAGTAACTGCAAGGTGACTGGGACTTTTGGGTCAGAGTTGCTTATGAGTCAATGGACACCTTTCTGGGAGCCCCTCCTCCACCATTGCTACACATACCCACTTCCTGCCTCTAATGTGATTCAAGCCACTGAGTAGCGAACAGTTAATTCTCACTGAAAAGGATGATTATCACTTACAGAGCCAAGCTTAAATTACAAAATTCCAACATGAATGACAGTGAGGGGAAATACAAGGGATGAAGAGGAGTAAGATGGCGGAAAGGGTGGAGTGGCTTGGAGTGGATAGTGTGAGAAGATTATAAACACAGCTGGGAATCATGGATAATGCAGTGTGGAGCTGGAGGAACACAGCAGACCAAGGAGCATCAGAGGAGCAGGAAAGTTGGCATTTCGGGTCGGGACCCTTCTTCAGAAAATCATGGTCTGTTTTACTTTAGGGAGACCTCAACGAGCCTCCCCTTGAGGGGAGGCAGTAGTGTAGTGGTAATGTCACTGGACTATTAATTCCAAACTCCCGGTCAATGTTCTGGGGACGTGGGTTCAGTTCCCATCACGAGTTGGTGTAATTTGAATTCAATGAAGGAAAAAAATCTGAAATGGTGACCATGGAACGACTATCAATTGTTGGTTAAAAACTCATCTGGTTTACTAATGCCCTTTAGGAAAGGAAATCTGCCATTCCTACCCGCCCCATGTGTGACCCCAAACCCACAGCAATGCAGCTGAATTTCAACAGATCTCTGGGTAATCAGGGATGGGCAGCAATAAATGCTGGTCAAGCCACATGTCCACATCCCATGAATGAAAAAGCAAGGAAGAAGACTGCAACTACTGACAAGCATGAAGAGAGGATGGAAGAAAACTTTGAAGTTGTACTCGGAGGGTTGAATAGAGAGTTTGTTGAGGAACAAAGGGGAGAAATAGGTGGGGAGCATACTCTCTGAACTCAATGTGGAAGGGTTCAGTACAGTAATAAGTTGGGATAAGGTGCAGGGGATGAAAGGAAGTGACAATCTGTTGAAAACCCTAACGGTTATTTTTCCCCAAAACTACAAAATATTGAAAATTAACTCAAATACTCCTCTTCATGCTAAATTAAAATTTTTCCATTAAACTCTGATAAAATGTATCAAAAGTTGACAGTGTGAAAGGAAGTGAGTGGTTATAAATTTGCTATCCATCCGCTTGACTGGAATGATGTCACTGCCAGTTAGACAGGATTTGAATTCCCCATTTTCTGGACCACATTTTTATTTTAAATCAAGAAACAAAATTCAATCTCCCAATAATGACCTATTACACAAGGAGCTTAAAGAAAAACAATTCACCCCCAATTGGCAACTTTACTGACATTTTTGATAAACCTCATCAAATGCTTGGGAACATAATCAAATACTTGAAAAAATAAATGCAACAGGACTTGTCCATTATACGTCATTGCCACAACTGACAGATGTGCCAAATCTAGCGAAAATACATTTTCCATGGAACGCTTGACCAGAATTTTCCTAGAAAATGAATTTTATATCTTCAACACTAGTGTTACCTCTTAGTGCTTTTCTGTATTTCCATCTTTCTCTGCAATGGAAGTCAAAAATGTTGGACATACTTGAACCTTAATTGATTAGCTTTCATAAAATATAGGAGCAGAAGCAGGCCACTCAGCCCATTGATTCTGATCCACCATTCACTGAGATCATTGCTGATCTGATAATCCTCAACTCAACTTTCCTGCCTGTTCCCCATAATTCCCTTCCTGATTAAGGATTTCCATCTCAGCACTGCATGTACTTAAAGTCCCTGCCCCTCCAAGCCCTTGGTGGTAAAGAACTCCACAGATTCACTGGCCCGAGAAGAAATTCTTCCTCAACTGTCTTAAAAGGGCATTCCCTTATTCTGAGACTACGCTCTCTGGTTTCAGAGTCTCCCACAACGAGAAACAATCTTTCCACATCTACCCTGCCAAGGCCCCTAAGAATCTTGTATTTCTCAATGCGGTCAATTCTTATTCCTCTGTATTCCAACGAGTACAGGCCCAACCTATTCAACTGCTTCTCATAAGACAATCCCTCTGTACCCAGGATCGACAGAATGAGCCTCTTCAGTTTGGCCTCCATGCCAATATATCTTTACTTCGATAAGGGGACAAAAACTGTCCCGTACTTCAACTGTGGTACATCTCACAGACATATGATCAGGATTGTTTTTTTTTGTCATCAGCTTTTGGGAGCTGATTAGGGAGTAATTGCCCACTGGAAAATTGGCAGCATGATGGGAAGGTTGTCAGTCAGCCTACACAGCCTGCTTTTAGTCAGGGTCTCCACCCAGCACCCTCCCGCATGATTAAACACTCTACATGCACCTCCAACTACATCAGGGGAATTGCATTAAATTCCACCCATTATTGCATTGTGTTAGACTCGATCATATAATTTTATTACCCACAGGTCACAGTGAGTAACTTAGCCATGCTCAAGATCATTTGACTCCATGCTTCTACATCGTTCTCCACAGACATGTAACTTCTGGAGTTGCCTATTATGTTGGGTGATGTAGCTAAACAAACCTCAGTTAGTGCACTCAGTAGCACGCAGGTACAGCAAGAAATAAGGAATGGAGTGTTGGCCTTTAATGCAAAAGGGATGGAATATAAAAACAGGGTCACTGCATTACAACTCTACAGAACGTTGGTGAGACTGTGTACAATAATAGTGCCCTCCTGTAAATAAGGATGTACTTCTTTTGAAGGCAGTGCAGACAGGCCTTACTCATTTGATACTCGTGACGAAGGGGCTGCCTTACATGAAGGACTTGAACTGACTAGGTCTATGCTCACTGGAGTTTAGAAGAATGAGATGTGATCTTTTGCAAAAACACAAGATTCTGAGGAGGTATGAGAGTAGATGCTGAAAGTGCCCCCCTGCCCCTCCACCATCAATGGAATCTAGCACGAGGGGGCATGGATCCAAAATAAGGGGCAGCCATTTTAGATAGAGATGCGGGTGGGGGTGTCATGGATCTTTGGCATCCTCCATCCCACAGAGCAAGGACGCTGAGTCGCTGAACATATTCAAGGCCAATTTAGACAGATTTTTGAATTATTACAAAGTGAAGGCTTGTACAGAATAGGCAGTAAAATGGAGTTGAGGCCAAGATCAGATCAGCCATGACTCTTGTTGTATATTTTTATGATTCATGACAGCTTTTGCATTTGAGGTAGACTGGTCAAAGAGAAAGAAAAATCAAGGACTTTGTTCAGGCTTATTTTCAAAGTAATGCTATTCATTAAACTTCATACTAAATGCTATGATACCTCATCTTGTACCAGACTCTGACTTATAGTTACATACAGTAATGACTAATCTACCTTCTGTGAATGCTCATGTCGATGTGCTCTGGAAATATCTTTCAGACAGCCAGACTTTCTCATGGGCTTCTTTCAGTACTTTTGCCCCCACTTTGCTCCAACTCCGCCCACACGGTGGTATCTATACCCAGTTATGTGCAGCTCATGATATCACAGCAAGGTTACTCAGGGACCAAATACCCTTGCACACAATCTGATGAAATGGTAAAGCAGGCTCGAGGAGCCATAAGGCCTACTTCTGTCCTTGTTTCTTCAGCCTTCATGCTGACAGCAATGTCATCAGCAAGGGACTCAATGGTTATCAGGGATAGGTTGGGAAATAGAGTTAATACAACAAGTCAGGTCAGCCATGATTTAATCAAATGGAGGGGTGGGCTTGAAGGGCCCGACAGACAACTTCTACCTGCATGTAGCATTTTTAAAGCAAGATCACTCAAAATAGTTGAGGTGGACAGCACAAATGTATTTAAGAAGAAACCATGGGAGGAAATGGAGAAAGGAACAGAAGTAGATACTCATTGGGGTCAAATGAAGTAAGACCAATTGGGCTGAACTTTTGCTGCATATTTCATGGAATAAGGAAAGTACTTCAAGATAATAAATGTTTAATATGTCTGCACCTTGACACTTAGATACAAACAGACCAGAAAGATCTTGGGTTCAAACACTGGGCTCTGTTTGCGACCAGAGTAGGATTGTTTCAACTAGCCACACAACTAGTTGCTGATGGAGAAGGAGGATAAGCATGGCTTTCTGCTCTTGATTAATATCCTGCTGGAAAGGGTGAGAGTTTGGGTACAAAGTAAAGGTGAGATCAAGCCTTCTCCATGATCGACTGGCATCTTGATACTGCCTGTGTTCACACACTAAGAACAGCCTATATATTGTATATATTAATATTTTCAGACTTTATATTTTCAAATGGGGTGATCTTACAGAGAATTATAAAATCATGAAGGGCATAGACAGGGTGAATAGACAAGGTCTTTTCCCCAGGATAGAAAAGTCCAAAATTAGAGGGCATATGCGTAATGTATGAGGGGAAAGATTTAAGAGGGCCCTGAGGGTGGTGCATACATAGGCCAAGCGTCAGCAAAAGTGGCAGAATCGGGTCCTATTACAACATTTAAAAGACATTTGGACAAGTATATGAAAAGGAAAGGTTTAGCAGGTAATGGAATAAATGTAGGCAAATGGGACTAGTTCAGTTTAAGAAACCTGGTCAGCATGAACGAGTCGGGCCAAAGGGCCTGCTTCTGTGCCATATGACTCTAATTCCTTCAAGAGATTGAAATATCACTGGCTAGGACAGAATGTGTTATCCATTCTGGATTGCCCTCGAGAAGTTGAGCTGACTTCTTGATGTGTTGCAGTCCACATACTGTAGGTACACCCAGACTGCCATCAGGGAGGGAGTTCCAAGATTTAAGCCAATAACAGTGAAGGAACACTTCCAAATCAGGATGGTGAGAAATTTGGAGGGGACCTTGCAGGTGATGTTGCTACCATGGATCTGCTGCCCTTGTCATTCTAGCTGAGAGATTGGAAGGTGCTGTGGAAGGTGGCAAAGGAACTGCTTGAGGTTATTGATCTTGTAGATGGTATTCACCAATGGTGCGTTGTGTTTGTGCTGGAAAGTGTAACATTTTTAGGTGCTGATCAGGCAGGCAGCTTTGTCCTGAATGGTATCAAGCCCAATTGAGTGCAGGCGGAGCTGCACTCATCCAGGCAAGTGGGGAGTATTCCCATCACTCTCCTGATTTGTCTCTTGTAGCAGGTTTCTCAAACTCAAGACAACCCAAATGCTACCATGCTACTGAGTTCCTTTTGAAATATACGCAGTCTTGTAACGTAGGTTACAGGAAGAATATTGGTTTCTACAAGACTATAGATCAGCACAGGTCAGACCCTTGAAGACTGAAGATGGGATTAGGGGATACACAAGTGAAGAGGAAAACCCAGAAAAACATCATCTCTTCTCTTCCTGGTTTCAACCGCAGCTAAAGGCGTTAGAAACCGTGCCACCAATTAGAGGAATTGAATGGCACCCCTGTCCTAAAAGTAAATCTGGCTTTGCATGTAGTTTTTTTTTAAACTGATGTGTAAATATTGGCACTAATCCAGTCCAAACAGAGAGGTTCTAATCCTTTGAGACTGGAATTTCTTTATACAGTTTGGACCACACAAACCTTGGAATAACCTCAGGGAAATAAATCTATGACAGTCAGTGTGATTTTATATAGATAGAATGAGAATATTTATTTATATAGTATTTGTTGTCTGGGAACCGTGGAGATATTGTTCCACATCGATGAACTTGCGAACCTGGTAAACTCATCTGACGAAACAGAACCACTTTTAAACAGAAAGGAGATATGTAGAACTAAGAATGGCTGGCCGTAAATAGGATTGTATTTCAATTCAGGGGCAGGATTATTTAACATAGACCACAAACTGTCAGAACTGAGGGCAGTTGGGAAGTATATTAATAGATGATTGATTGAAACTTTTCCACACATTCTCTCAACTTATAGAAAAACAAAACTATACAATTACGAAGTATCAGCCATTTGCCAAAGCTGGAGAGGGTGTTTCATGCTTTTTGAGATTAAGCTGAAAACTGGCTATAATGTGTGTTACTGATGGGAGCAATCGGAGATGATCGACCCATTACTTCACTGCCCCACCTCCATTCTATATTTGCATCTACATTATTCTAATAACATACATTTGGAGCTCACTTTGAAACAATTCCAATCTCTAAAAATAGCCCATCATCATTCCAGAACTGCAGTCACTTGAGGGTACAGGAAGCAAACCTGCAAAAGGATTATGAGGCCTGCATGTCACGTTCAATAAATATTCAACTCATGAATCTGGCCACATTGCATCCATGACAGAGTTATCTGATCAGCTGCACTTGTGAATCTCTGATAGCATCTCACTGTTGTAGCCAGGCCTTATCCTAAGAGTCCCAGTCCAAGCGTTGTACAGTCCAAATTACTTGTAAGGTCCCAGATGTGTGTTCTGTTTCTGCAGTACAGAGGATCTATTGTTAATTGAGCAAACTGAATTCTCTAATTGCTGTCAATTTCCTGGTCCTTCTCTTCCAACTCACAATACTATGTAACAGGGATATTGTAATCAGTTAACCACAAACTACAACAGAGTGTTGGACTGACTTGACTGAATTATTTTCTGAACTCTACAAGTTTAAAAAGCTCAACTGAGCTAATTCGCAAAACAGTCAAAATTGGCCTAGATTAATTTTTTGTGCAATCGTCATGGTTGTCAAGGGAGTTTGACTGCTTTTATTGCTGAAGCCACAATAAGTGTATATAATAATTTACCAGGAGTACATATATATTTAACAGTGATTACATATAATTATGGGCAAAAATGGTGCTGTGCAGCATATGCTTGAGTCATTAAGCATATGAAACCAGCACTAAATGTCGGTTCAGAAAACCTTCCAGGTAAGCAAGCAGATCCAAAAGCAGAATGGATTTCAACAAATTATCATCTACTTCGACTATTCAGGTATGTAACAGTGAGTTTTTTCCATGGCTTGGCTAATGGAAAGAGAATTGAAATCACATGACGTGTTGTGTGTGTTGTAACCAGCATTAAAAAAATCTTGGACCCAATACAAAGTACAGTCAGGAAGTTGTGAAGTAACTACTTATGAGATCATTCCACGGGTGAGACTGTTACCCTTAGGGTAACAACTGCAATGTTGAACACAATCGTTCGCTGCAATAATGTATTCGACCCAAGCTCAGATTGAACATCAACTCTCAATAAATATCATTTGAAATGAGATCGAGTGGTTTTAAGATCAGGCTTCTTGGACATGGGCCTGAACCTACACCATCCCCCCAAAAAAAGGTGCCAAACAATTATCTTCAGAGAGACAAAGGCCAGCATGGGAAATGGAAGTTGTGCCAATGGCGTAGTAAAGGGATGATTGAACCATGTGGAAGATGCAAAACTGAATAACATTTCCACCTGGATATGGTATCAGTAGCAGGAAGTTTTTCCATTTGCTAATCTTGGAAAAAAAGTCCAAGAGGCCAAATGCTCTTCCTCCTATATGCATTTTAGTTAGAAGTAGTTGCCATCATAGTGGCAGTAACTATTTTAAGAAATTTGTGTGTTTCCCTGATTCCCTGCAATTTGAATTGCACCCCAAGTGGATTTTACACTTTTAATTTGTGGGGTGGTGGTGGGTTGGGGAACAATGTAAACGGAGATAAATTGTGGAGCTTTTCCATCCAACAAGGAAACCATCAAAATGCCCTATGAAATAACTGCACAGAGGCCAGTATCCCATCACCAAGTCATCCTTTATTTACTTGTGCACAGTACACAGGCTGTGGCCAGCCAGCTTGGAGTCAGTCCCTGAAGTGAGGGGATTCTGAATCTCCTGTTTATGTCTGTCACTCTGGGCTTTCTGATTGGCCCAGGTTAACAGCCCCAAAAATCTCAGTCAATAAGATCCACCTGGATCCAATCTCTACAGCCTATTGCACCAGTTTTTTGAATTACATTTGAATTTTAAATCCTGGTCTGAACATTCAACAATAAAGAATCGTTAGCTTTAGAAATGAACAATCTCAAACATTGCATCTTACGACACTCAGGTTTGGGAATCGGAAGCAGAGTTGACAAAGGCAATTTCACTTTGATCATCTGAAAACTTTTAGAAATGTTTTGGAGATTTTAATTAAATTTGATATGTCAACATGCTGACCCATTAATTCATTGTTACAATTCTTTAGGGTTTTGGTGGAGTTACCATTAGCAGAACAGATTCCAAAGCACAACACATCACACCACTCAAACTCCTTTACTCACCGGCTGCATTGGCACTGTGCTTTGATTGGCCATGCGTGGGATCAGGATACCAGCTTTCTCGACTAATCTGTAAGGTGAAAATAGGCAGTCAGGATGAAGCACTGTCTGAGGGGGGCACAAATAAACAAGAGACATCAAACCAAATGACTGCTCAAGCAGCCAAAGGATTTTGGAACAAACAACAGTTGAACTTGCAGTCTTCAGTGTGCTTGATAAATCTGCACTAGTGCCAATAGCTACTGTACTGTTTCTAAACAAAAGCAAGTTTTGCATATGGTAATTATAAATAGCTCGAGAGTCAACTTCCTTCTTGAAAAAAATCTGAAGATAGCTCAATTGACATCTGAAACCAAAAGGCTATCATACATTTTTGGGAAAGATTCAATGTCAAACCTTTAATAGCCAGTGCAATCTATTTTTAGTACAGATTTTGTTTTCTCCTACCTGCCTTTCAAATATCGCTTTTGGGGGTATCTTTGGGGGTAAACAAAGTCACGCAGTTGACATCTAGCCCAAGCATTCTTTTAGCCATCTGGGAAGCTGGACTCCAGCTCAAATTTCTGGACCACAGTTGCAAATTCCTAGTGGCTCAGCTGAAGTCCACCCACATCAGGGTCTGAGAGCAGCTGTATTAGAGGGACTCAGCACAGCTTCTAACACCAGACTGAGAGACATTGGTTTCCAACTATCATGATCAGGCTCTATTCAAGAACTGCTCGAATTACATGGCTGGGAAGGAAATGCATGAACAGACTGATCGTTTCTGGTCTCTCTATTTTGTTTATGCTCCTGGCTCAGTCCATCAAGTTTTTGAACTTGCAGATATGGTAGAGTCCAGTCAATGTTATTCTTGTGTGTGCAATATTTTGAGACAATGTGATTAAGGTGCCAAAGAAAGCTTGAAAATATACTGCCCTTCCTAATCCACGTTCTACTCTGAAATCTCACCAGGCTTGCGTCACTTTCTAATTACAATTTCTTTTCCAGAAATTTGGAAACTGCAGACCCATTCAACTCCCTTTCCTCTCATCATTGATTCACCTCTTGGACTCAAGTCTGATGTCATTGGCTGCTTGTGTTTACAGTTTCGCTCATCTCGCCCCCATCCTTTCTGATCGTGGTTAAGAATTTCCCATAGGCCTTGGCCCTTTTTCAAGGCTAGACGAAGGAAGGCAGGAAGTCTGATAGTCATGTATCATTTGACTTCAATTATTTTGGACTTAAAGGGAGAGGTGCAGGTGTTCTCAAATGGATTGGGAACTTGGGCAAGAATTGGGATTGGATTCTGGTGCTGAACTGAACAGATCCAAGCATTTGACCATAAAATATAGGAACAAAAGAATTAAGCAATTCAGCCTACTCAGCCTGCTCCATTGTTTGATCATAGCTAATATGTTTACAACTCCATTCTCTTGTCTCCTCCTTGTAACCTTTAATCCCCTTACTAATTAGGAATCTATCTCGGTCTTAAATACACTCAACAACTTTGCCTCTGCAGCCCTCTGCAGTAATGAGTTCCACAGATTCACTGCCCTCTGGTGAAAAAACTCTTCCTCAACTTCATTCAAAAGGGTCATCCCTTCATTCTGAGGCTGTGCCCTCAGGTCCTAGTTTCTCTTTTAGTGGAAACAACTTTTCCATGTCCATTCCATCTAGGCCTCTCAGTATTCTGTAAACTTCAATGAGATTCCCTCTCATCCTTCTAAACTCCATCATGTACAGACCCAAAGTCCTCAACCACACCTTGTACGACATGCCCTTCATCCTTAGGAGCACCAAAGAAGAGCATACTTTCAGGCCTTACAAACAAATCTATTTTCCTCTTTTTCAGACAAAGATCAACAGCCGCTCAAGGACAGACCATGCACGAGACAGTCTGGGTGGAGGGGGAGATTTGGCCATAGTTGGTAATTTGAAAAAATTGCTTTCTACATTGGATGGTGGTGTAGCAATCATGGCATTGGTTCAGTAATCCAGAGGCCCAGTTAATATGTTGGGGACGTGGAGTCAAATCCTACGATGGCAACTGGTGGAATTTAAATGAAATTTAATAATCTAGAATTAAAAAACACAGTCTCAGTAACTGAAGTAGTCCATGTCAAAATGCAGCAAGCCCTTGAAAATATCCACAAATGGCAAGTACCATTTGTACCACACAAATGCCAGGCAATGAACATCTCCAATAAGACGGAATCTAACTATTGACTCTTGACAATCAATGATGTTACCATCACTGAATCCCCCGCTATCAGCACTATTGACCAAAAACAGAACTGGACTCATCATAAAAACACTGGGCTACAACAGCAGGTCAGAGCTAAGAATACTGCAGCAAATAACTTATTTCCTAACTCCCCAAAACCTGTTCAACAGCTACAGGGCACAAGACAGGAGTGCGATGGAATGCTCCCCACTTTCCCAGATGGTGTAGCTCCAACAACAAGAAGCTTGACACCATGTAGGACAAAGCAGCCTACTTGACTAGCACATATCCACAATCATGCACTCTCTCTTACCACTGATTCTTGGTAGTGTGGATGAACAGAGAGATCTCGGTGTCCATGCGCACAGATCCCTGAAAGTTGCCACCCAGGTTGATGGGGTTGTTAAGAAGGCGTACGGTGTGTTAGGTTTTATTGGTAGAGGGATTGAGTTGAGTTTCGAAGCCATGAGGTCATGTTGCAGATGTACAAAACTCTGGTGCGGCCGCACTTCGAGTATTGCATACAGTTCTGGTCACCGCATTATAGGAAGGATGTGGAAGCATTGGAAAGGGTGCAGAGGAGATTTACCAGGATGTTGCCTGGTATGGAGGGAAGGTCTTATGAGGAAAGGCTGAGGGACTGGAGGCTGTTTTCGTTAGAGAGAAGAAGGTTAAGAGGTGACTTAATAGAGGCATACAAGATGATCAGAGGATTAGATAGGGTGGACAGTGGAGCCTTTTTCCTCGGATAGTGATGGCTAGCATGAGGGGACATAGCTTTAAATTGAGGGGTGATAGATATAGGACAGATGTCAGAGGTAGGTTCTTTACTCAAGAGAGTAGTAAGGGCGTGGAATGTCCTGCCTGCAACAGTAGTAGACTCGCTAACTTTAAGGGCATTTAAATAGTCATTGGATAAACATATGGATGATAATGGAAATAGTGTAGGTTAGATGGGCTTCAGATTGTTGCGCCGACCTGTGAAACCATCAAGGGCCGAAGGGCCTGTACAGTACTGTAATATTCTATGTTTATGTTCTATGATGCACAGTGTGCACTATCTACAAGATGCACTGTAAAAAATCTCTATGGCCCCACAGGCAGTACCTCCCAAACCCACATCCATTATCCCCTAGAAAGACAAAGGCAGCAATGGGAACACCACCGTGTGCAAGTTCCTTTCTGAGCCACTCACCATCCTAACTTGCAAATATACTGCTATTCCTTCAGGTGCTGCTGGGTTAAAATCCTGGAACCCCTTCCCTGACAGCATTGTGGGTCAACCCACAGTACATGGACAGCAGTGGTTCAAGAAGGCAGCTCACCTCCATCTTCTCCAGGGTAACCAGGGACAAGCAATAAATGCTGGCCCAGCCAGCAATGCCCACATCCCAGAAGCGAATAATAAAGAAATCATGAAACCATTATTTGCAGTAAAACCCATGTGGCTCATTATTGTTTGAGGGAAACAAAAATGTGACTTCATTATCTGGTTGGGCCTACACGCAACTTCAGACGCACAGCAATATGGGTGGCACTCTGAGCACCCCTGTAAAATGGCCACACATGCCAATCAGCCTCTGCATTGAAGGGCAACTAGGAATGGGCAACAAACACTTGGCAGTGACACTGACGTTCCATGAATGAATCAAAGTAAAAAGAATTATATTCTCAATGCTTTAACTTCTATTCAGAACTTTTTGTGGAAAAACCCTTGGGCAAACTAGTATCAGAGATAAAAGGCACTGCAGATGCTGGAGAATCCAAGATAACAAGCATGGGGCTGGATGAACACAGCAGGTCAAGCAGCATCATAGGAGCAGGAAAACTTGACGTTTCGGGCCTAAACCCTTCATCAGAAAACATTTCTGATGAAGGGTTCTGAAATCAGCATTTCTGATGAAGGGTTTAGGCCCGAAACGTCAAGTTTTCCTGCTCCTATGATGCTGCTTGACCTGCTGTGTTCATCCAGCCCCATGCTTGTTATCTTGGGCAAACTAGTGTTCTGCTATATTTAATTATCACTTGAACCATTAAAAAGATAAACAGGGATTTTGTTTAATGCATCGTCAATAAAGGATACCTTTGGCAGTTCAGCATTTTGTCAGCACTGCAGCCTAGATTTCGTGTTCAAGTCTGCAGTGAGAGTTGAGTTTCTGGCTCAAGAAGCAAGAAGACAAGTATTTTAACTAAGTTTATATTTAATATTTGGACTGGATGTGGGGATGGGAACAGAGGAACTCTTATGCTTTTAAAATAATAAAAATTACATTGTGAGACAATTAGAGACATAATGGAAAAAAACAGCAGAATAGGCTCCCCAAATAAGGCAGCCTATTTTTAAATAATTGGAAACAAGTTTCCTGTTTGGCTTTGACTATAGTTCATGAAATGCAAGAGGTTTTCTTCACAGTCAATAGATGCCATTCGTGGAGTTCCTTCATTTAAGTGGTTGCTACAGGATACTGTTAGGTCCTCAACAAAACAAGCTCCATTACAACCATGTCACATGACAAAACTTGCATTGTTCATACTAACTGAACAAAGAATCTTTCAATAAAACCCCCCTTCCTTTCAAAAAGCTTACTTAGAACTATTTTGGTAACTATTAGGAGTCAGGGCATGACTGGCAGCCTCAGTTGTATGGGCCAAAAGGGAATGCTCCCCTCTGTAGGTTATGCAGCAATCTTTGCTGGGCAACATCCTCAATGACCAATCAACTGGCAACACTAATGACTGATCTTCACTTTGACATGGTACAACGGGACTGTTAGCACATCCCTCTGCGTGTAAAAGTTACCCTCCAGGTCCTTTTTAAATCTTTCCCCTCTCACCTTAAACGTCTGACCTCTAGTTCTGGACTTTTTAAAATTTATTCATTTGTGAGATGTGGGTGTCGCTGGCTGGCCAGTGTTCATTGCCCATCCCTTGTTACCTTTGAGAAGGGGGTGGTGAGCTACCTTCTTGAATCACTGCAATGACCTGTGGTAGGTTGACCCATAATTCCATTAGGGAAGGAATTCCAGGACTTCCCCCATCCTAAGAGAAAATACCTTGGCTGTTCACCTTATCAATGCCACTCATGACTCTATAGACCTCTATAAGGTTATCCCTCAGCCTCCAACAATCCAGTGAAAAAAGTTTCAGCCTATCTAGCCTCTCCTTATAACCGAAATCCTCCAATCCTGGCAACATCCTTGTTGATCTTTTCTGCACCCTCTCAAATTTAACATTTTTTCTACAGCAGGGTGACCAGAATTGTACACAGTACTCTAAAAGTTGCCTCATCAATGTCCTGTACAGCTGCAGCATGACATCCCAACTTCCATACTCAACGCTCTGACCAACAAAGGCAAGCATGCCAAATGCCTTGTTCACCAACCTGTCTACTTTCAAGGAACAATGCATCTGATTTCTCATCTCAGTCTTAAATGACAACCTTTTATCTTCAGACCACGACTTTCTAGTTCCAGACTCTCAAGCTAAGGGAATCAACCTCTCAGCATCTACCCAGTCAAGCTGTCCAAGAGCGAGTCCAAAACTAAGGGGTCACAGTTTAAGGATCCAGGGTCGGCTACATAGGACTGAGATGGGAGAAATTTCTTCACCCAGACAGTGGGGAGCCTGTGGAATTCTCTGCCACAGAAAGCGGTTGAGGACAAAACATTGAATGCTTTCAAGGAATTAGATGTAGTTCTTGGGGCTAAATGGATCAAAGGGTATGGGGGAAGAATGTGGGACTGAGTTGGATGACCAGCCAAACACTGAATGTCGGAGCACACTCAAAGGGCCGAATGGCCTGCTCTCGTTCCTGTTTTCTATGTTTTTGTACAAACTTAGAAATAGAATCATAGAAGAGAATTATTGAATCCCTACAGCGTGGAAGCAGGTCATCTGGCCAGCGAGTCCTCATTGACCCTCCAAAGACCAGCCCACAAAAACACCCCCCCCTTACCCTATAAACCTGCATATCCCTGGACACTATGGGCAATTTAGCATGGCTGATCCACATAAGTTTGGACTGTGGGAGGAAACCGGAGCACCCGGAGGAAACCCATACAGACACGGGGAGAAAGTGCAAACTCCATACACACAGTCACCCGAGGGTGGAACTGAACCTGGGTCCCTGGCACCGTGAAGCAGCAGGGCTAACCACTGAGCCACCGTGCTGCCCCGTTGTATGGGATCACTCTTCACAAGATAGACTTCTTGACGAGGAACCAATCCATTGGATATTCGTTGCACTCTTCAAGGTAAGACCACTAAAACACAGCATTTCAGGAATGGTCAACTAAAGTCCCACATATTAATAGCAGAAACTTCCTTCTCCAACACTCCACCCCATCTTGTGACAAAAACCAGCAGATTGAATCTCACAATTTCTTGTAACGTCCTTATGTGGTTCGGTATCAAATCTTGTTTGTTAACTGCTGTGTGTTGATACTGATGAAATCATTTTTTGGTAACTTTGCATTAAGTATTATTCAGCTTTTTAATGAGGTGTGCTCCTTGCATTCTCCCTACTCAAGCTTTTGAAAGCCAGCATCAGCTACTGATTGCAGACATCATTCCTTATGATCATACATCGATGACACTAACACACCTGTGTTGGTCCGAAGATGCATTGGTTAGGTGGATTGGCCATAGTAAATTACCCGTACTGTCTAGGGACGTGTAGACTAAGTGGATTAGCCATGGGAGAATGTGGAGTTACAGGGATAGGGCCGGGGTCTGGGTACGTTGGGGATGCTGTTCGGAGGTCGGTGCAGACTCAAATGGGCTGAATGGCCTCTTTACGCACGGTAGAGATTTTATGATTTCACAATCGTTTAAACACACTGGAATCCCTTGGGTATGAACAGTGAAAAATCTTTGTTCCCTACTCAAAAACCAGTGTTTAAATGTTACTGTATACAAAGAGAATGCTTCCTATTGACGGTAGAATGAATAAATCAGCACCTGAGAATTCTCTTTTAAACAAACGCAGTCAGTGACAGAGTGGCCTTTATGCACCTGACCAGTGTTTGTACAGATGTAACCTGAAATATCTGCTCTTTTTAATAGTATTTTATTCGAGAAGCATGTTCACAGCTGTATGTCAGTGCAGGCAGGTGCGAAGGGTTACTGATCAAATGGACTGCTTTGTCCATGAATTTATTTCTTTGTGTAACGTGTGATGCACATGGACTAACACTTGCAGAGTTTCCCAGCAACTGTGTAGCTGAGAGGGAATGGTGGCAGTGAGCTGCCTTCTTGAATCGCTGCAGTCCATGTGAGGGAATTTCAGGAGTTTGACCTAAGCGACACTGGAGATATACTTTCAAGTTAGGGTGGTGAGTGGCTCGGAGGGGAACTTACAGGTGGTGATGTTCCCATGTATCTGCTGCCCTTGTCCTTCCAGGGCTGAGTGGTCATGGGTTTGGCAGGTGCTGCTTTAGGAGCCCTGGTGAATTTCTATAATGCATCTTATCGACAGTACACATCCCTGATACTAAGCATTGGCAGTAGAGGGAGTGGATGTTTCCAGACTTGGGTAGGCGCCGGCCTAGTGGTATTATTGCTAGGCTATTAATCCAGAGACCCAGGTAATGTTCTGGGGACCTGGATTCGAATCCCACCACAGCAGATGGTGGAATTTGAATTCAATAATAATCTGGAATTAAAAGTCTAATGATGACCATGAAACCACTGCCGATTGTCAAATGAAAAACCGATCTGGTTCAATAATGTCCTTTCGGGAAGGAAATCTGCCATCCTTACCTGGTCTGGCCTACATGTGACTCCAGACCCACAGCGATGTGGTTGAGTCTCAACTGCCCTCTGGGCAATTAGGGATGGACAATAAATGCTGGTCCAGCCAGCGACACCCACATCCCATGAAAGAATAATAATGAAAACAAAAATCAGGTGGGCTGTTTTGTTCTGGATGGTATCAAGCTTCGAGTGCTGTTGGAGGTGCACCCATCCCAGGCAAGTGGGGAGTATTCTATCACACTGCTGACTTGAGCCTTGTAGATGGTAGACAGGCTTTGGGGAGTCAAGAGGTAAGTCATTCAGGATTCCTAGCACTGACTTGCTCTTACAGCCACAGTATTTATAAGACAAGTCCAGTTTAATTTATGGTTAATGGTAACCTCCTGGATGTTGATAGTGGGAGACTCACTGAACATAATGTCATTGATGATAAGGGACAATGATTAGATTCTCTCTTGTTGGAGATGGTCATTGCCTGGTACTTGTGTGGAGTAAATTTTATTTGCCACTTGTCAGCACAAGCTTGGATAAAGTCAAGGTCAAGCTGCATTTGGGCATCAACTGCTTCAGAATCTGAACAGCCATGAATGGTACTGAACACCGTTCACAGCTGACCATGCATCATCACTTCTGACCTTCTGATGGAAGGAAGATCATTAATGAAGCAGCTGAAGATGGTTGGGACTAGAACACTACCCTGAGGAAGTCCTGCAGAGACATCTTGGAGCTGAGTTCCAATAGCCACGACCATCTTCCTTTGTGCCAGGTATGACTCCAACCAGTGGAGAATCACCTCCCCATTAATTCCAGTTTTGCTAGGGCTAGTGGCTAGGCTACATTCAGTCAAATGCAGCCTTGATGTTAAGGGCAGGCATTCTCATCTCTTCTCTGGAATTCTTCACCTCTTTTATCCATGTACGAAACAAGGCTGTAAATGAGGTCAACAGCTGAGAGACGCTGGCAGAACCCAAACTCAGTGTCACTGAGCAGTTTATTAGTAGGCAAGTGTGGTTTTATATCACTGTGGAAGATCTCTTCCATCACTTCAGTGATGATTGAGCAGACTGATGGGGTGGTAATTGGCCAGGTTAGATTTGTCCTGCTTTGTGTACAAGACATGCTTGAGCAATTTTCCACATCGTCAGGTAAATGCTTGTGATGTAGCTGTATTCAAACAGCTGGTTTGAGATGTGGTTAAGCTCGGGAACAGTCTTCAATAATATTGCTGGAATGCTGTCAGGGCGTACAGCCGTTGCGATATCTAGTGATTGCGTCCATTTCTAACATCACACAGAGAGAACCAAATTGACTGAACCTGGTATCTCTGAAGTTGGGGGCCTCTGGAGGAGGCTGAGATGGATCATGGTGTCAAACCTCTTAAGGTTTGTGGGAGCTGCAAGCAAGGGAAGAGTCTTTCATCACGCTCCTCCATGGTGCCTTTTGGATCAAATAAAAGGTTTTTGGCGAACAGGAAAGGCAAGTTACTCTCCACAGAACTCCCAACCTCGGATCTGCACCACTGAAAGCACAATGGTGGCTACGGTCAAGATGGAAATTCTTGAACACCGTCAATCAACTGAAAAGGTGCAATGGAGATAAGCAAAGAACAGGAAGGAACAAGATCCCTGAAAAACTGGGTCACAGAGCCTAACATGAATTCAAGAACTTGAGAGACCTCCTCACCCTGCTGCCTCTCTGAATGGGCTTGCAATCTGCCCTCACAGCTGAAACAGAAATCTATGCAAAGACATGAAAATATCTGACTGTCGATCCATCTCCTGACGTTTCACAGAATCCACTGTAACCCAGTAACTTCTAACAGCTAGCCTGGATTGCATTGCTCTGTAAACATCATGGATTATCCTTCAATCATCTATTTTTGTTACAATAACCCATGAAGGGTGACAGTGACTGTCCCTGACATCAAGGAGCCCTGTGTCAAAGCTGTTGGCTTCTTGTGGAAGTGGTAAATAAATGCCGGAATGGAAAGCACTTTCCCATCTCCCAGTGCATTCAAACGAAGCAAAATAAAACTGAAAATAGCAGCAAGAGACTATTTGGGCTACAGTCTTTGTGAGAAGGAGATTAGAGCCTCAAACATCAGCTAGACTTTCCTTTTTTAGATGCCGATGTGCTGTAGATTCCCAGGATTTTCTGCTGAATATTCACCCATTCCAACTTTCCATTTCTGAAATCAAGATTTTATTTGGCAAGCTTCTGTGTTTATAACGGGAAATTTCATACTTTCCTTTGCAATAACCTGAGGCCAGTGAGATCAGTCATTTTTTAGCTTAATTGGCAAGCTATAGTGTGAGAGCTTTGTGGGATTTGTCCCCTGGTGTTTTGGCTGACATTTTTACTTTAACTGGTACCAGGAATACACTAACTGATCTACACTGTGTTACCTCTGACTCCAGCATCGGCAGTTCCTACTATCTCTTTGGAAACTATGCAGCCTTGCAGGGAGTTGGATAACTCAACTGGCTGGGTGGCTGGATTGCAATGCAGAATGACACCAACAGTATTGATTCAATTCCACTACTGGCTGAGGTGACTACAAAGGCCCTCATCCGAGGTGTGGTGACCAGCATTCCCTCAAAGCTGGGAAGCTCGCACATGCCAATCAGCATGTGGATGCATGGCTTTTGGAAGCCACAGATGTTGGAGGTCTGCTGTCAGCAAGAAAATATTAGAGGGAATATTGGTGGTGGGTATCAAATCAATCTCACTGGGAGTCACGGGAGAACAGCCTACAATGATTTTCACTTCATGCGTCCCAAAAATCCTGAACTACCAGCATCTGGTTATATTATATCTTCTTCAGGTTGGATGCAAATCATATATATTTTATTTGGGTAGTTGCCACTGTTGGAAGTTAGAACAATAAGAGAGAGAGACAGGCAGGCAGGCAGACGAGTGAGTGAGAGAGAGAGAGTGAGAGTGAGTGAGAGAGAGTGAGAGAGAGAGAGAGAGAGAGACAAAGAGAGAGACAAAGAGAGAGACAAAGAGAGAGACAGTGAGGGAGGGAGAAAAAAAGAGGGAAAGAGACAGTGAGAGAGAAAGAGAAAGAGACAGTGAAAGAGAGAGCGAGAGACAGTGAAAGAGAGAGAGAGAGAGAGAAAAAAGAAAGAGAGAGCGAGAAACAGAAAAAAGACAGAGAGAGAGAAGAGACAGACAGACAGACAGACAGCGGGACAGACAGAGAACTAGAATTAGCTTTATTGTCACATGTACTCACATGAGTACGGTGAAAGGTTTACAGAGACAAAGAGCAAGGGGAAGAGAGCAAGAGAGTGCAAAGCAGGGGAAGAGAAAAGGGGTTTAGGGTGAGGACTGGAATTTGCAACAAGGCTTCAATGTTTACAAAGGTTCCAAAAAGCCCACCACCTTCCAGAATGTCAAATGTCTGGGCGAGCTGACACACAGGCTGGGTTCTGCCAGTGTGTGCCTGGCTACAACTGTTCCCCAACCATGCCCTCTTGGAAACAGGTCTCAGGAAGAAAACGTTAAAAACGGTTCAAAATTCTAAATTTAAATTTACTCTGTACTCAGTCATTATTTAATAATGCACTCTGGCTATTGTCCAGTTCTCCAGTTGCTCTGTCTATTAAGTCATGCATTCCAGATAAAATATACTCTTTCAAAGATAATTATACATCACTACCGCAGTTGTGATAGTGTCAACCCTTCTTCATTCTTAAACTTTTAGAAATAAAAATTCAAATGGCGAGGGCTACATTTGCACTCCTTGTTGGGTTGGGATGTTTAATTGAAACAACATCCTGCTTTGAAAGATAGCAAAGGGTTTTCTGCCACCATTTGAATAGTGGGGAGTTCGTGTGGATCGCAGGCCAACTTTCCTCCCTTCACCAAGAACCCACCAGAAAGGGAACAAAAACAATCAAAAATTAATCTCATTGCTCTTTTGTGGGATCTTACTCTTAAAATACCTGTCATATCTGCCTAGATAATAACAGCCATTTCAAAGAAATTCAGTATATGTGAATTGCTTTGAGGTGGTCAATTGTGGGACACTACAAGTACGGATCTCTCTTGCTGATGATAACGTTGGTGTACCTGCTGTATATTTACATCAGCTACTATTCAAACAGCAGCAAGTGGATGAAAAACACACAACTTGTTTTTTTTGAGAGGCTGGGAATCAGCTATCAGTTTATGGATAAGGGCTGTCTTGCACAAATGAATCTCTCGACAAGAACCACACAACCTTGCAAACAAAACCAGCAAAAAACACCAGCAATTTGCGCAATTAAATTTGGACATAGTCATCGCTATCCAGGCGAATAATTTATTGACTGGCCAAATTTGACTTCCAATCATGGGAGAGTAAGTCAGCTGCAGTAACAGGTACGGGAGACAGAATCACGTTCACAGTACTGAGATTATTACTTAACTTAACTGGTTTAGTATTCAGGGTAGCTGCTGTAAGCTGAAGTTCACTGATATCGCCATCCGAAGACTCCCCGCTGCACACCCATCAAGGTGTCTGCACTCTTTTGGGGGAATTTTTACGTACAGAGCATGAAGTCACTTAGCTTTACTCCGTTTTCCATCAAATTTACCAGGAAAGGAGCCAAATCCAAAAAACAGTAAAAGTTCAAGCTGAATCAAACTCCCAGACTGAGCTTCAAGATTTGCTCCATCTCAAATTCATGAAGACAGTGCGATAAAAATTTACTTACAAGTCAATGAGTTTTCTGGATTTTTGTAGTTTAAAAACAACATACCTTGAGCAGCACAACATCAACACTTCTTGCATGTTTTGAGATTCCTGATAGGCTGTATCGCCTTTTGTGCCTTTCATACATTTTGTCAGGGATATGCAAAAGGAGGCGAATTCCACAGCATGGACTCCAGACTGCACTTTATGGAACATAGGAACCAAAAGGTACCAGAACTCTCACACACGTGTCTGTGTGTTGCTGATTTCCTTTGAATTGCTTCTGAACTGCAGGAAGAAACCCTTGCAGCTGAAACCGTTGGATAAACGCCCTCCTTTCAAAATCAAACACGAGGGAAGCCACACACAGGAGGGAAAAAAAGGCAATTGTCAGAAGGGGAAAAAAAAACTGACGAAATATTTTCCAAGTAGTTTGTCAAATGAAAATAACAAGCTGCTGTTTTCTACCCCCTCCCCTCCTCTTTTTTTCCTTCAAGGTAGCTGGACAAAGTGACTCTGTGCAAGCTTATGGACTGCACACCAGTCAATGGTCTTATTCAGATCAGCTGGGCTTTACGCACACTGCCACATAGCTGTTTCCTGCGTCTGTGCCTCTCAGTCTCCCTGGGATAAAACACTCTCTTTCTCTTCACTTCCTTTTCCTCCCATTAACGCATCCAGTTGTAAAAGCTATTTCATTCAGCAACAACAAGGCACAACGCTGTAAATGTGAGAGGCCTAGTTTACCCCTGGACGTTAATTACACAAGGTGCAGGGTACACAAGTCTTTGTGAGAAAGGGCCAATTATTGAAAAGAAACAACACATAAATTAAAGCTTTAAATCAAACTTGACGCAACAGGAAAGTAAATCTGTTGGCTTTTATGAGGGACTCTCACTGTATTACACGGTGGAATATTACATCTGCTTTTGACTCTTTAGCACAGGCAGCCAAAATTAAAACTAATAGTTTGGGTCACCCAAAGTGTTATTTATAATAGTAACAGGACTGCACTGCATAAAATGAACTCCAGTGTGGGGAAGTATGTGTGAGGTTGGACAATCTGGTGGGAGAATAATAGAAACTCACACAACCCTAGAAAGCCTGATTGAGGGAGAGGATCAGAAGGATTGCTGGCAGTTGCACAAACCACTAAAGGTCATGACACAGGTCAAGGCGGCCATCCAGAAAAGCACAACAAAGCAACTGGAGTTCCAGAAAACTTACACTGAATATACACAGAACCAAGGATGGCCATACTTTGAATAGGTCTCCATATTATGATTATAAAAAGGATATGGAGGCATTGGAGAGGGTTAAAAACAAGACTTACTAAAATTAGAGATAGTAAGGACTGCCGATGCTGCAGTCAGAGATAACACAGTGTGGAGCTGGATGAATACAGCAGGTCAGACAGCATCAGAGGAGCAGGAAAGCTGACATTTCTGGAGAAAGGTACCGACCCAAAATGTCAGCTTTCCTGCTCCTCTGATGCTGTCTGGCCTGCCGTGTTCCTCCAGTTCCACACTATGTTATCACTTACTAAAATTATACCAGATCTGAGACATTTACCTTTCAGGAGCGGTAAAGGTACTGAAAATGTTTTTCTCTACAACAGAGGATCAAGAGGTCTTAAGAGCGTTTGAAAAGGTTCGATGAGATTGACAGAGACAATGCAACATTTGATCTCAAAGTTAAACACCGATAAACACAATAGGAAATTCACAAGATCATACAGTAGACAGAGAGTGATTCAAGTGTGGACCTCACTCCAAATAGTTGTCGAGGAAAACAGTACAGAAGCATTTAAGAGGAAGCTGGGTAAATGTATGAAGAGGAGGATGCACTGATGGGGTGAGATTAAGTGTGGCAGGAGATTTATATGGCAGAATACTGGCACAAATATCCCGAGTTAAAGCAAGCAGTGACTTTTGCAGCAACTATCCTCTAATAGGCAACGTCAGAAGCACAGGTCCCAGCATTATTTCTTTGTTATTTCCTTGAGGGAGGTTAGCAGGGCAAGAAAACCATGTTCTGCACAGGCTGAACAGGGACAATAAATGGCGGCACGGTGGCTCAGTGGTTAGCATTGCTGCCTCACGGCACCAGGGACCTGGGTTCAATTCCATCCTTGGGTGACTGTCTGTGTGAGTTTGCACATTCTGCCAGTGTCTGCGTGGGTTTTCTCTGGGTGTTCTAGTCTCCTCTCACAGCCCAAACGTGCAGCTTAGGCGGAGTGGCCATGCTGAATTGCCCAGAATGTCCAGGAGTGTGCAGGCTAGATGGATTAACAATGGGAAAGGGATAGGGTAGGGGGTTGAGTTTGGATGGGATGCTCTTCGAAGGTTCGGTGCAGATTTGATGAGTCAAACAGCCTGCTTCCACACTGTAGGGATTCTAAGATTCCATGAACTGTGGATTGTCAGAACGCAGGAAAAATCAAGTCCTGCTCTATCAGGATGGTACACCACGAGCTATGGAATTCACAAGCATCTTTTGCCTGTATACGTAAAAATACCGACTGTGTTGGAATCAAATTTCTTGCGCTAAGTGCAAAATCAAATAAAACACTGAGAACGCTCAGTGGATCAGGATCTATTCGTGGTGACAGAAAGGGCTCATGCTTGGGGCCTGCAGCAGGAGCTGGGAAAATTCTCTGCTTGGCCTCCTTGGGAGAAGATGCTAGTGAAGATGGGGTTGTTGATTTGGGGCAAATCGGTGCCGACTGTTGTCAGGTGAGCTAAATTAGTAACGTTGTGTGTAAATCACTACAATTACATTTAATTTGGTCATGTATTAAGGAATCTCACAAACTATCAAGTACTGAAGCAATGATATAAACTATATTGCATATAGCAAACAAAATAAGACTCCTCAAGTAAGTTAGTTAAGCCTCAAAACTCAACTTGGTTACTGCCTGATTAATGGTGGAATTTAGCTACCACTCCAACCAATGGTGTCTGTATCTGGAAGTGTCCAGAGTTTGATCCGTGTGAAGTGTTGTTGGTTGAAGTTCTGCCAACAAAGGGTTCTGGAGTTGAATTCTTATAGATTTTCATCCTTCAGGTCGATGGTGTCACAATATTGATGAATTTTAGATTCGTTCATCCAGAATATCGATTTCGCTTCTGGAGTCCTTGACTCTACAGCTTCCTTCCTTATCAGAAGTAACTCCTTTATTCCTTGTCAGATTCAGTGTTAGCTGTTTATTTGAATACAGTGATTGTGAAGAGGTCAGCCAGGGGACCTCATAGAATATGAGCTCCCTCATTGGAGAAGATTAACGGCCCCAATCAGGGATCCCTGGCTGAAAGACAGGAACAGGAATGTTAGACGTCCTGTTCACTCTGACAGCTGGCTCTGAGGGAACTTGATCAGGGTCAAGGACTCTCCACATGTACATAAAGGATGACAGGATATCAGCCTTTGTGGAGTTATTTCTGTGGTGATGAGAGAAAAGCACACACCTGAAGAAACTCAAGAGCAACAGTCACCTTTGAGTTGGGGTAAGCATTTCTACTATCATGCTGCTATTTGGGAAGACTGACTCACTTGATTTTGCCATCGAGGACTGGGCCCAGTTATGTGGAAAGAATGCATTAGTTTCTCCAGGCAAATAATATTGGGGCAGATGAAAAGTAACAAGTAATTCTCCTGACAGCTTGTGGACCGGCAACTCTTTTGGTTATTAGAAGCCTAATTTTCCCTGAGGCACCGGATACTAAAACCTTTCAAGAGTTGATGGATTTAGTTAAGGAATATTGCATCCCCAAGCATCCTCCAGTTCCGAGACGCTATCGGTTTTACTTGGCAGTTCGCAAACCAGAGGAATCCGTGTCTGGATGTTTGACTAGATTAAGATAACTGGCAGAGGCATGTGACTTTGGTTTAACCTTTAATGAGATGTTGAGACACCATTTGGTATGTGGGGTTAATAACATAGCCATGCAAAAGCACCTACTAGCTGAAACCCAACTGGACTTCAAACAGGTACCACAACTGCCTTTATAATTGGCGAATGCAGCATGTGGAGCACGAGTTGCAGTGCATTCCGAAAGAAGTGGACACCCTTACCAGGGTGAGTAAGCTTGGGGAACACCACTTGAGTAAAGGCAAAAACAGAAATTGCTGGAAAAGCTCAGCAGGTCTGGCAACACCTGTGGAGAGAAATCAGAGTTAATGTTTCGGGTTGAGTGACCCTTCTTCAGTTCTGATTTGTCCCTGATTTATAGGATCCACAGTTCTTACATTTTTATGGAATAAAGGCAATTGTATGTCTCATTCAGGACATAACCTGAACAGGGGCTCTCTCGGTCAGCAAAACCCCAAAACAAAGCCAAGCCTTAGCCAAACGATTAAAATTTTCTTGAGGATCCGGGCCGGCAAGCCATTGTAGTTGCTGCCGGTATGCGGGTTCAAGACAGCAAAAGACTCCCACTAGACCTAAATGGAGTGAGGGACCTCATAAATCGGTACCCAGGAGCGTGCACACCCACCTACAGCTGACTTGCTTACATTGTTTAGCAACATCCAAACCAGAACCAAAAACAAACATCTGGTTAAATGGTCACCTGGTTCTAATGGAAGTCAATGCCAGTGCAGCAGTTTCAGTGATCGCAGAACCAGTCCTCAACAATATTCGCTCTGGTCTCTAACCCTTAAGTTTGTGCAAGACCTTGGCTAGACTGAGAACTTACACTGGGGAAGCTTTATAGAATAAGGGTACAACTTTAGTTTTGGTCTCTTACAAGAAGCAGCTGATTCAGTGACTGTTGATTATAGTTTAAAGTCTCAGGCTGAAGCTTGATGGGGTAAAATCGGTTGCAAAAGATCCATCTAGGTTGGCTCAACGTTTTTCAATTAGAAAATGACTTCCTGAGTGAAGTCCTAACTAAATACCCATAAGTTTTTCAGGAAGAGTTTGTAATGGTTTTCAATTTGCTGGACACACTTCCAGTCACAGCTGACAATATTGGACATTGGACACAAAGATCCATGCTGGCAAAACTTAAAACAGCTGGTAGTGATGAGGGAAACCAAAGGGCCATCCAACAAGAACTGAAAATTCTTAGACCCGGAGAGACCAGATCACAGGAGAGGATGACGTATTATTGTAGGGAGCAAGAGTGATTGTCCCGAGCAAACGTCACCACCAGATACTGGCTGAACTCCACCAGTGTCATCCAGGAGTTTCCAAAATGAAGATGCTGGTGAGAAGTTATGTCTTGGGGGCCAGGACTTGTGGGGGACAGCCCAGAGTGCCAACAAGGAGGAATGGCCAGGTAAACCCTGGACTCTGTTCATGGGCTCAATGCTCTTAGTCATTGTGAATGCACACTCAGATTGGCCAGCTGTGCATAGTGTTCATTTGTAAAACATGGAGACGACGACGACCAAAAAACTGTGCACATCTTTTGAAATATATGGACTCCCAGAAGTGTTGGTCACAGGTAATGAGCCATTGTTTATCAGCAGGGAATCTGAGAATTTTCTAAAGCTGAACGGTATTCGACAGATATGGTCAGCTCTGTACCATCCATCACCCAATGGTCTGGCAGAAAGAGCAGTCTAAAAACTTTGTAGGCAGGGTTAAAGAGATGGCTTACAGCTTCACCAGATACCGAGCTGTCCCAGTTCTTATTTGATTATGGGACCACCAACTATAGGCAGAGCTCCAGCAGAGTTGTTAATAGAGAGAAGACCCTGCACCAGGTTAAACCTGATCATTCCGGACACAGCGGGAAAGGAGGCCTGGTATCAGGAACACCAATGGCAGACATAAGACTCTGCTAAGCAAGAGACAGTTTACTTGGGGATGAAGTTTGGTGTAGGAACTGTGGGAACGGCCCTGCACGGCTAAGAGGCATGGCTGACCCGAGGTCAGGTCTAGTGATGTATAAACTTCAGGTAGATGAGATGGTCTTGAACAAGCACATGGGCCATATGAAAGCTGCAAACTCATGAACGGGGCAGGAGCAAAAGGTGCCCTGCTCCTGACTGCCTTTCTGAAACCCATGGGGTTCTCCCTGTCCGTCAAGCAAACAGGCCTCTGAATCAGAGATAGACACAGCAGCTGCCTCAATGCTGTTTGATGACACCTGTAGAAGAGAATGAATTTCTTCCAAGATGCCGGGTGCAACAGGCGAGCTATTGTGTGTTACATGCCACCCCTACATTCAGAGGCCGAGTCTGGGGGACCTGATCCAGTGCTAAAACGCCCCAGGAGGAGCTACAAAAAAACACTGGCTTATGTCTTCTGACTCAAAACAGGAGGGATATAGTGACTGTAACAGATCAGCCAGGTGGACCTCATGGAATAGAAGCTCCCTGATTGGACCAGGTTAACAGCCTCAGTCAGGCAGCCATTTGAACAGACAATAACAGGTGGTTAGTCAGAGGTTCTATTCACTCAGAGAGCTGGCTCTGACAGCTGGATCAGTGTCAAGGACTTTCCAGGTGTAAATAAAGAAAGAGTGACTTCGCCATGGAGTTATTTCATTGAAGACACAGCTTTCCTGTGATTAACTCCTTAAATTCTTCTGCAGGGTAATCAGTTGCCCTTGAGACAAAAAGCAGCCAGTTATTAAGCCAACGTCCAAATAGTTTTGTTTATCCAGCTTCGACTGCTCCAGGCATGGCTAATTGATTTCAATTCCTGCATAAGTTTGTCCTTGTCCCTTAATCATTTATTCCAAGCAGAGTTACTGCTGATCCCTTTATGTGTAATAGTACTTTTTGTTGATTCTTTCAAGCCATGAACAATTCCTGAAGGTCCAAATGTTTAAAATATCACAGTAAAAAGACCAGAAGCATCCACGGGGACTGCTGGCTACCAAAAGTGAGAATCTCAATAGCCCACTCAGCGCTGAGGGATCTCATCCAAGCTAAGATGAAGAAAAGCCTTCTAGTCTCATGCCTCAATCCCAGCTTACACTCCCCAACAACCATCCAGGCCAACCATATGCCCTCCAACCCAATCACATGACCCCTCATGCACCCCAATGCTAAGCAACGGCCATTCACCCACCATACAGCATAGAATCAACGAAACCTATGACTGTAGGATGTGTAAATAAAGCTTTACAGAAGTTAGTCATAACTTTCCACTTACTGGAGACAGAAACAAAGCTAAACATTTTAATCCCTTTCTCGATATATTTCTCACTAACTGGATCTCAACCATTGCCTACCTCAAAGAACTGGCTGTTTTTGCAAATGAGTTGTGCATTAAACTTTGTGAACTATCTGATCTCATAACTTAAAGCACAAAAACCCTTTAATGAAACTATCATTGTAAATTCAACAATGGTCAATCCCTCTGGTCCATTATAGAGAAGATTTTAAACTGTTGACTCTCAATCCTTTGAGAGTCCAGCAAGTAAATTGCTGGAAATTTTCAGAAAGGGCAAACAAACATTTTCCTTGCTTTTCCACTTTGTCTTTTCTTTCTCCTGTTCTAATCTCACCCCGTTTCTCGTCTCTCTTTCACCTTGTGTGCTCGATTTCATTCCAAATCACATTCCTGTTCCCATGTGACATTTTCTTTCCCGAAATCTCTTATTTTAATTCATTCACAGGATGATGGTGTCGCTGGCTCGGTCAGCACTTGTTGCCTATCCCTACTTGGACAGAGGGCAGTCAAGAGTCAACCACATTGCTGTGGGTTTGGAGTCACACCGAGGCCGGACCAGGTAAGGAATGCAGTTTCCTTCCCTAAAGGACATCAACGAATGTCCTTTCTTGCCTAAAGGATGCAGACAGTTGGTCCCAAGCACCTCATTGCCCATGCAATACTATTACCAATCCACATTTCCAGCAAGTGCCAGAACAAAGTTGTTTCACACCAAAGGGTGCAGGAAGCAATTGAATTAATAGCAGAGGCTTTGAGATGGCCAAGCACTGGAGGACACTGGCCCATTGAAGATATTTTGATTGGTGAAATAACTTGCTTTTTGTTTGAGCTCCTCCTGCGGGAAGTCACTACAGAGATGGAGGAAGAATTGGATGTGAGGGACAATTAAGGAAGGGGAAGAGTGAGACCAATGAAAGTAGAAGGCGAGAATCTGAAAAGAACAAAGAGGAAGGCTTGAGAATCAGGGGAGTGGGCAATTTGCATTTTTCAAGAGCCATAGCAAAGTCTTTAAAGAGGCATCACTGCACCCACCAGGGGCAGTGGGGAGGAAGATCCCCTCCTTTTTTTTTAAAACCTCTTTATTCTTTCAAGGCAAGGTCAGCATTTATTGCCAATGTCCAAATTTTACTATATGCATTGTTGGACCATTTCAGAGGGTATATCCATGGATTTTGAGTTTAACATAGGCCAGATCCGGCGAAGATAGTAGACTTCCTTTCCTAAAGGATGGACAATAGTGAACCAGACAGCTTTTTACAGTAATCAATGTTTGTTCATGGTCACCATTATGACCAACTTTATACTCCAAACTTCATTAATGGAGTTTAAATTCCACCATCTGCCCTGGTGGGATTTGAACCAATATCCTCAAGCATCTGGTTGGTATTCCAGTGACATTACCATGACTCCACCATCTTCCCCATTTGAAGATGACTGTACCTAAAACAATGAAATATTGACTAGATTCACACACAAATGATTTGTGACTACTTACTCGTCCACGTTAAGTCTATGGAAACGTGATTGTTGCAAAAACGGATAAAGTATTTCCCTTCAAAAAAATCTCCCACTAATTTACGAATGCTAAAATGGTAAACATTTGGTATCTAACAGCTTGCAGATAAAGTAGGAACAAATGGGGATCTTTATCTCCCAAACTGTCTCTGACACATGTTAAGACTTAGAACGTCATTCCTATCTGCTCCACCTGTATTTAATTTATGAAATGGTTCCCCTAATCACGCTGGACGACCTGTGGTTGCTCCATTAACTTCAAATAAGCCACATGCTATTAAAATAGTAGTTGGCTTTTTTTTAAAAAAGACAGAGCCACCCCTCCCCATGATTAAACAGGCCTCACATTGCATTGGCTGCAAAACCAGGACTCTCTGGCACCTCCACTGTCACATGAGCCTCTCTGCTTCCAAACTTGTTCCCTTGATTCCATTAACGGCACATCTCATTTACAGAGCAGCAGCACTGTTTTTCAAAACAATAAAGTTAAAGCCAAGTTATTACTTTAGCTTGCTGCCAGTCGGCCCTTCCCTAGTCTCCTACATCCACTAATTTCTCAGCAGTTAGCTACATTTCACAGAAAACCCATGAACATGGCATCAGCAGCCAACTCGATCATGGGTGGTGTGTCACCACTGAGTCTAATCCTGCTCACGAACCCGTCTGGTTTCAGCAGGAGACAAAATATTAGATCAGCAACAGAAATTATGGTGATTCTTCCAAATCCTCAGCTCAGTGTTCCTAACTCAATGTGGACCATCCCTACTGTAGTTCAACTGCAATCAGTTGACATGTAGATTCAGGACAGAAACATCCTGGTCTGCAAACTCAACCATTGACTTAACCTGAAAGGAGACAGGGGATAGGGAAGGGGTAAGAGGGGAGTGAGTGCATGAGAGAGAGAGCGCGCGGGGGTGGGGAGAGAGGGGGGAGAGAGAGAGAGAGAGAGAGAGAGACTGTTGGGG
>JAHRHZ010000047.1:11856563-11878750 GCA_024137785.1 Ginglymostoma cirratum | reverse complement strand
AGAGAGAGATAGGGAGACAGAGAGAGATAGGGAGACAGAGAGAGATAGGGAGACAAAGAGAGATAGGGAGAGAGAGACAGAGAGAGAGAGAGAGAGAGAGAGAGAGAGAGAGAGAGAGAGAGGGGGGGGGAAATAAACCACAATAAAAGAAGTAAAGAGAGAGAGATTATGTGAGAGTGAGCTAACACAAGCAAGCAGAGACAGCATTAGAGAGGAGTGAGCAAGAGAGTCCGTGCGAAAACAGAACGAGAGAAAGGGGGACTAATGGAGAGAGGGAACAGAGAGAAAGGGAGAGAAGAAAGGATTGATCTAAGTTATATTGAACGAGGCAACAGCAATTTTCATTTTATGCCTCTGCAAATATTCAAGTAACCACCAGCATCTCAAACCTCCAATCAAAATCCTGGGTTGTGAAGCTAGTTTTCTGGGAAATGAATCTCAAAAGTAGCTTAAATCAAAATAGTTTATAGATTAAACATTGAGTTGACCGATTACTCCTAGTCTGAAGTCAACTTCAAAGTCAATTTTCATGGTTAATTGAAATATATGTACATATAATTATGCACAATTTAGAATCCAACTATTGCTCAGCTGCTGAGTGCATTACTGCCTTCTTGACTGTTGCTCTGATAGGACCGGTCAGGCCGATGAAGATAACCAGCTAAGGATGTTAGGGTGCCAGGTTAGATAGATAATCTTATGCTTTGCCTAATGAGTCTTTAAGCTTACAGGAGTTGGATAGAATTCCTGATCAAGTGGATTTGACATTGGACGGTGCAAGGAATGAGCTTGGCTTGAAGGGCTTTTTTGGTACTTAATGCTTTCTTGTCCTCATTTCTCCATCTCATTTAACCATTGCAAGTGTTAGTTCTTTCATACTTGTACATTTCTTTACACCTCGATCTTCTCCTTTGCTTTTCTGAAGTCTGCCATTGCTAGATAGGACTCCCTGGAGTCATTCCTGTATTTAAGTGGTTCCCAATCGACTTTATATTGTAGGCTCACGTGACCCGGTTCTCAGCGGTATCCGTGGTTGGGGCCAAAGAATAGGTACCTGGACCAATATTTCTTTTCCCATCTAAGCCAAGGAGTCACCGTAAACAGGGTTTGCACACTACAGGAGCTGGGATTTTTACATTGTTATAAAAATACAGTTATATTCTGAAAGACAAGGTACAGAGCATTCACTTTAATTCATGCAGAATGAATCACTTGTTAATTCTGTTCCTGTCTGAATGGAAGACCTGCATTTATAATAACACCTCATTCTAAATGATCTCAAAGCTCCCCTTAAGGAGTTACATTTGAAATGCAGTCTGTGCTACAGAATTAAAGGGGACATCCATCCTACTCCATTTGGCTAACAGCAGTGTACTGATCCATTTTTAAGGGAGAGTTTGGAAAGACACCAGGAGAATCTCTACTCTTCTGTGACAAATGCTGCGGAGGTTGGGTCTGTCTCCACAAACAGAAGGGTCCTGGGTCTTAGCCAAGTTATGAAGGAAGAATAAACCCCCATTATTCAGCAACCTTGCATTTACTGCTTTAAGATCTCTTTAATGACTAAGTGATGACTGTGGTGAATAACAATTCAAACTGCACCTTTGACATTCAGAGGTGGAGGGGATTCCATGGTTAAGGCTTTTAACACATCTTGGAATTCCTTTGATATAACCAGGAATGTCCAACTTGCCATTTTCCTTCTCACATACAGGCTTACAGCTGTAATATTTGACCAACCAAGAACATTCATTGCTCCACTGTCTGAAATTATATCTTTGAAAGGAAAACAAAATCCCAATAATCCCAGGTTACAAATTGAAATTGCTTGGGCTTTTTTTTTTGCGCGTGGTGAGTGGAGTTTCTGAACCGGTTCTACTCTGGAAACAAAATCTTTGCCTAAATGGATGCTTCATCATTGCTTTTGAAATCCAGTAATAGTGCCAGACATATTCTGTCTGTAGCAATCTTGCTTAAGTCAGAAGGGTTTGATTTTAAGTTCTATGTCTAAAGCTGGAGCACAAAATAAGAGTGGACAGTCTCCTTGCAGTCTTGAGTGTGCTACACGATTGAGGGTGCCATTGCTCAGACAAGATGTTAAAATTAACACCCTGCCTGAGAGTGTAACAAAAAAGATTATGTGGAATCGGTGCCAGGGAGTAATCTGTGATGTCCTCGTCAACATCTATTCCTCCACCAAACAGATTAGCAAGTCTGTGCACAAACTGACCACAGTTTCCCTACCCATTACAGCAATGAATACACTCCAAAAGTTGGTTGTCAAGTGCTTTCGGTCAAGTTGAGGTTATGGAAAATGTGGTTGAAATGCAAACCTGCTTTTTGTACTGATTAACTTTCTTTACTCTGCTTTTGTCTAGCAGACTGCATGATATATACCTGCTACTCACTTGTACAATCTTTTCTTCCAGTTTCCTAAAGATTAGGATTTGCAATTAAGTGTAGGAGATTCAGCAAAAAAGGTTTTTGAGGATCTCTGAGCCAATTATTAATATGCTGATCAGAATGGTAAAATGCACTCCAAATGTGTATCTTCTGCCTGACTAGACACAGATGTTATTATTCCTTTTTCAACTTGTAGGGCTCCTGTGATCAAACATTAAAAAGAGGAATTAAGTAAATATTTGGACACAAAACTGGAGAGATTCTAGTTAACAAATAAGAACAGAATTATTTTCAAAAAGATTCTGGGACATACAACCAATAGCTAATTGTATTGTTAGGGTAAAAATAAATTGGCAGGCTATTTAAACCACAGCAGCCCTACACACTGTGAATTTTCCACTCTGCAACAATTCCTCGTCTGTCAGGGCTTCAGTAACAGTCTAACGGTTTGCTCAGGAAAGCAACAAAAAACTTACCCAAGTCTTCGGAGGAAGCAGCTCTGCCTCAGGTCTAAACATCAAACTGGACTAGAAATTTCTTTCAAGAACAAAGTGTTGGCTATTAATCGTTTTAAACAGGGTGATAAACTCTGCCTAAAATAAAACCAAGCTGCGCTCGGTAGGAACACCACTTGAGTAATAGCAAACATTGGCTTTTAGCTGAAAACGCCCAGAAATTACTCACAGAAATAATGTTCTTTGCAAAGCAATATTAGGTTGATGATTGATGCTTCTATTGTCCATCAAAACACAATCAACTGATCATGTGGGCCAACCAAGGTGAACCTGGCAACCAATCATTTTGTTCTTGCTTCTGCTAATGAATCTAGGCAGTTACTTAGATAACATGTTCTGACATAGAAAAGGTATGTTTATGAGTCAAATGGGATATAGGATGGCCAGTTTAAAACACACTCTCCACAGAAATTCCAAATCTTACTTGCCCCATTTTGTTTTCATTACTAAGCATTCTTATCTAACACTCCTCCCTTTCAAATCAGGCAACAGCCTTTGAATCATACAGCAAATATGAATAAAGGCACATCGAAAAGAAGCTGGTGTGAAGTCAAACATGGCATATGACAGATTTTTCTTTCTCATTGATTGATTGATTGGAAAAGGTCAGTCAATCGAGTGAGTTATGCTCCACAACAATACTATCAAACCATAATTGGCCACTTGGATAATCTTGTTTGGCGTAAAGTGAACACCATACCTACCTGCATAACAATAACTACACAGGGCTCTTGTGGCAAAGTGTTAGTGTCCCTACCTCTGAGCAATGAGGCCTGTGTTCGAGTTCCGCCTACCCCAGAGTTGTGTAATAATATATCTGAACAGGTTGATAAGAAAATATCAACAATAACTACACAAAGTAATTCATTATATGCAAAGCACTTAACGTTTGAAGTGAGACCAACCTTTTGTTTCTCACTGTCCCAATCTTTCTTCTTGCTTTCAATCCATGCAATCATTACTCCTCCAAGCATCATCCCTTTTATTCCTTCTGAGCTCCAATATGAGAACTCCAATATGAGAACTTTTCTCAGCATTCCCAATTGATTGGAATCAAGACTCACTGGAACATTTACTGCTCTGACCCACACAGAATCCCCGTTCCCACATCCACAAGTATTTATAAACAAAACCAGGAGGATTTTGATCCTTTTTAATCACACCAATGAATTATCTCAGCAATACTTGTCTTCCAACCAACTTACTAAATGGATTATTTGTTCCTTGTCACATCAATGTTTGTGGAAGCTCGTGTCCAAACCGACAGCCACATTCCAACATCACAACAGTGAGCACGCTCCAAAAAGTACTTCCTTAATTGCAAAGTGTTTTCCAATGTCCCAAGATCACAAACAGTGCTAATGTAAACACAACATCCATCTCTCCCCCATGCTTCATTGATTTGCAATACATTGCAAAGTGGAATCTCAACTTTAAGTGGGTTAACTTGGGGTGGGGGTGATGAGGGATTGAACAGGTTTCCTTTGTTCACCTGGAGAACATATTGCAGTTAGTTAAAGATTCAAGAAGGGGGCAAGGGCTCCTTCTGCACACATTCACAAGTTCCCCAGGACCCTTCCACCTCCAAACGTTCATGGTCAGAGGACCAAAGAAAACCATCAGCTGGGAATGTTTAGCACAACTCAGTGTTAACACATCCCAAATACATGGAGGTGTACTCACTAAAGGACTTGCAGCATGACTGAAAAATGTTGAGGGTGGAAAGCAAACACTGAAAAGTCCACTTCGTAGGGAAAAAAACAATCCATTCTAAAAAAAAAATTTCTGTTTCTCACAAGATGTTTGATTTTATCTTTTTTAAAAAGTAAACCTCAGAAGTCAAGCCATATTCTCTGCCCATTTTGTTGGGTCTTGTGATTGGCAAAAAAGGACAAAATCTTTCCAAGTATTTAGCAGGGAAATGGACAGGCTCTCTGCAATGCCAAAATAAAATGCAAGCATTAATGTTAGTTGCTGAGAAGCACCTTATCTTTCACAGTGGTATTTGCAGCTGGTTACGCTTCAACAGCTGGACGACCAGCATCCTTTTTAGTGAAAAAAACAATTTAACAGTCAGAGAGCGTCCAGAAACCTTGGAGCTTCTCCAAGTTAAACTGATGAGAAAGCTACATGGGGCAAAGTGAGTGATTTGCTCGACACGCGAGCATTTAAGCAGGTTTGAATGAGTCTCTGGCCAGCTGCTACAGACATTTCTTGCCCCAGCCCTGTTGCCCACCCTCCCAATTCATTCAAATCAATTGGTAAATGAGAAACAAACACTGACATTCATGGGTGCTCTCAGCGATCTCACGAAGGTCATTCTGAATGCTGACGTTGATGACCCACAAGTATAACTGAGACATGCAAAAATCAATGGACAGGATGAGACCTGTTGGCCAATCAAGCCTAGCTCACATTACGATTGTTCCAGCATCATTACTAAACATATCTTTCCATCCCTCTCTTCCTCCAGAGGCATGCAATGTCCAGACAGACAATAAAAGAGAACATACACCTAAGGCCAATAAAGAAGAAACAAATCCTGCAAAGTTCCTTCTCGATCCCCTCAGGCAACACAAACTGGTTCATGAGATCCAGGAACACCATTATGACCTTAGTACACTGTAACGCTTCAATATAACAAGGCAGTGTTTTTGTAAAATTGAGGCTTGCATAAACCGCAGCCTTGAGTTGTTTAACTTACTGTCAAATTCAGAACTGTTCAAAAACAAGAAGTTGTTTTTCCATATGTTCAATCCAGGTCACTGTTGGCGTCTGCAGGACAAGGGATGTAAATCTGCGCTGTGGGACTCACAAGCGCCTGTACTGCTGCAGATTCTTGCCAGTGGTGCAGCCAAAAAGAAATTCGACAGATGAATCTGGGAGAATCTGTCACAAGTGCAGTGACCACAAGGTAACAATGCCAGTAGGTAAATACCAGTTGATGCTGCTGTTTCTGGAGGCAGATTTCTCCTGCAGGGCTCAGTGCCTTCCAGCCATGTTGTAGTCAACAATATCCTTGTTAGCCAGCCTTTGCTGAAGGTCTGGCAGCTAGAAGTGAAGTTCTGAACTACAATGTTTAAACAGCTGTAGATGCACAAGCCAACATTTTATTTCCATATTTCTCGATCTGCGGGACTATCCCTCTAAAGGGTAATCTAGAAATCCTTTTCCTTGAACTAACAAAAAGCATTCTTTTTTAAAAAGGTTCCAGCCATATCAAAAAAATATTAGCTTCTGGTCTCAGTGCACTTCATTTAGAGACATTCCAGGATTCTGGTACACACACTGGACCAAGCAGTACATAATACTGGACTAACAGCATATTACAGAAGAACAGTAGAGCACAGGAGGCTGCCATTTGGTTCATCATTCTAGTACCGACTCTTTGAAGGAAGTACCAAATTCATCCCATTCTTTCTCTATGGTCATTTTCTCCAGTCTTTCAAAGCCTTCAAGATTAATGCCTGACTTTTCCTACTTAAGGCAGTCCAATTCCATCTAACTTGTCTCACACATCTTCTTTATCCCTCATAATGAAATACTTATTTTTCACATGGGACACAATGCAAATGTCAAGTTTTCATTAGCAATACCTGGTGGAACACATACAGAATGAACTCTGAACGTACAACAATGGAGTTCACAGCTCCACAAGTTCTCCTACCCCTATCTTTGGCTTCTTTGCACTGCAAGGAAGTTTGAAAATAGAAGCTTTACTCACTGGTTAGACTTTCAAATAATGTGTCTTTGAAAATCAATAAGAAAAACTCATGTCAACAGGTTTAGCTCGTGGGAAATGATGCCATTTATCTCAATTGTGGAGGTAGCTTATTTCACAGTGAATGTCTCATTAAGTTGGGTAAAGACCATTGATATTTGTTTGCAAAGTTTACAGTTCTAATAAAAGTGAATAACTTGGCTGGACACAAAATTGAGTTTTCACATGTAACACTTACTTTAAAATTGAGAAGATAAGAACAATAAAGAACATAAAATGCTGGCACAACAGAGGTAGAAGCAATCAGTATCTGAAAAGGAATCTATATTCCCCTCCCAACTGAAGTGCTTAGCTCTTTCCACGTCATTCTCTATGAAAGATCTCCTGTAGGCAGAATGATTTCTCATCCAGTTATGATTCTTCTAATTTTATGTTGAGGGCCAGAACTGATAAACATTTAAAAAGGAGGCTTTTCTGCAGCAATGGAGTAACAGAAGGTGAGTTGGGCAAATTGGACATCTCTTTCGATACACTAGCACAGGCAACGATGGGCCAAATGATCTCTTTTTCAGGTGTATGTAATTACAAAATGACAATGAGGGGCACGACTGGGAGTTGGAATAGGCACATTCCCGTGTCCACCCCCCTCCCCTTTATCCTCTCACCCCCAACTCAGACTTAACCAAGAGTTGGAGACCACGGTGGTACAAATGCAGTTGGTAAAGATGGCAAAATATTTTCTACAGTTACACAGGAGTATGTTTGAAATCTTGGGTCAGGAATGGATCGCTTCTAATTTCAGCAACTAAGTTAACCCTTTTATATGTTAATGATTTGAATAGGGAGACTCAACACACCGAGGGAAGTCGTTTACGTGGCAGTTTGTGACCAGTTAACAGGCTGCCAACGTGCTTTAGTCACTAAGTGAATAACATTATTCCTGCCGAAACAGTGTCCTGCTGGTTGGCAAAAGTACAGAGTTTGGGAGGTAACTGTAATGCTATAGACTCAACAATGACTCAATTCAGAAAGACTGAAACATGATACTTTCAGAATATTAAACACTATTTACATATAAACTACCCAGACTTAAATATGAAAAAATGTCTCCCTTAGCAAAGGCCACTGTTCTCCACCCCTGACAGTACAAAATATCGCAGCCCAAGGCACAAAGAAATTCTGATTCTAGCCAAAATGCAAACAACATCCTTCCTTCTGCTTAACTTAGTTGGGGTGTCTGCCTGTCTGTGCGTGTGCGCGCCTGTCAGTCTGTGTGTGCGTGTGCGCGCCTGTCAGTCTGTGCGTGTGCGCGCCTGTCAGTCTGTGCTCATGTGTGCTTGTGCGCGCCTGTTGGTCTGTGTGTGCGCATGTCAGTCTGCGCATGTGCCTGTGTGTGCGTGCGCGTGCCTGTCAGTCTGTGTGCGCCTGTCTGCCTGCGTTGTGTGCCGGTCTGTGTGCGCGCGTCTGTCAGTCTGTCTGCACGTGTGTGCGCGCATGTGCGCCTGTCTGTGTGTGTGCCTGTCTGTCTGTGTGTGCACCTGTCCGTCTGCGCATGCATGTGAATGAGAAAGATGGGGTAAATTTTAGGGTTAATTGCCTAGGCGTGTTCTATTCCGAACAAACGCACTTGCCCAAACTCCACCAGGCTCTGGAGACTTGTCACTAAACATTCATCTTCACTCAGGGATATAGAGTGAAGGGAGGGAAAACTGGTACTGACTTTCAATGAAAACGGGAAGGTTTTAAATTGGGAAGATCTTTCGTAATCCAAAATTTAAAAAAAACTTCATGTCATTTTTGTGGAGAATGGCTTAAATAGAAAATTATTCAAGGCAGTAGGGCAGCAAGGTGAGCAACTGCAAGAATTCTAGGGTAAGTTCATAACTTTCACAAACAATACCTCTGCAGTGTATACACTGAATGGAGAAGTTATTTTTTGGAGTATTTTGCTGGTTACAGCTAAAAATGGAAGATGAGCTTGAAGTAAAGTCTAATCCGAAGTGGCTGCTTGGATGGTAGTGGAAGTCACCTATTCAGGATGAAAAGTGGTAATATCGTAACCACCTACCAAACAGCCAATCACTAAGTATTGTGGGAAACAAACAACAGAACACCCAGGTTGTTACTGAGTACTGTGATTTCCACAATGTCCTGCAATATCCCAGGATCCACTGCGATCTCTGCCAGCTTTATCACTCGGAGAATTAAATTGCCTGCATCACTCACTGAGCGTTCAGGGGCTGGGTTTGTTTCAGAGATTTTCTACATTCATATAGAATTGATTAATTCGAGCAAGCAGGATCTCCCTGCTCTCACTGCTAAGCACCTTGAGCACAAAGCGTCCAACTCCTCACAAGATAATTAGCTGAATTGAAACACGGAAGACTAACGTATTTGAAATTAATCTCTGTGGACAGATGCCAGGTCTTTGAGAGTCTCTTGAATATAACGAAGCCCAAAATGGATTCCAGTTGGAGCGCTTTTTAAAACAGGAGACACCCTTTTGACTGTGACATACAACAACTTCATTAAGGATTAGTTATTAATTTTAAATCTGAGATTGATAAATTTTTTGTTAAGTAAATATATAATAAGAAGTTTATAGAATACTGAGGGGTATAGATAGTTAATGGTAGTTGGCATTTCCCTAGGTTGGGGGATTTCAAGACTTAGGGCCACATTTTTAAGTTGAGAGGAGAGAGATTTAAAAAACTCACGAGGAGCATTTTGTTTTTTTACACAGAGGCTGGTTCATGTGTGGAATGAACTTTCTGAGGAAGTGGTGGATGTGGGTACGATTACCCAGATGTCTTTTAAATGTTGTAAGTACATGATTAGGAAAGGTTTGGAAGGATGTGTGCCAGGAGAAGGCAGGTGGGATTAATTTAGCTTGGGTTTACGTTTGGCATGGACTGGTTGGTCCGAAGGGTCGGTTTCTGGGCTGTATGACTCTGGTCTATATCCCTTAATACTGTCATAAAGGCAAATATATAGAGTTAAGCCACAGATCAGCTATGATCTCACTGAAAGGCAGTACAGGTTCAAGGGGCTGAATGGCCTTCATCTGTTCCTATGATCCTAGCAGGAGGGTGGCACTGGATTGAGCTGACATGCTGTGCCTCAATGGCAAGAATTTCCCCTTAAGTCACTTATAAATCAAAGGATCATATTTAATGTGGTGAACAGAAAAATGTGGACTTATGCCACTACATAGAGACTCTGACTGCTACAAAATGTTCAGGACATTTTCATCGTCATCATTGAGCAAAATAACAACAGCAACAATTACAAACCAAAGTAGCTGGTAAGGATGTCTTAAACAGATTACCTCTAAAAAGGTGAACGATGAGGTGGCTAGAAATACACAAGTACTGGTGCAACCATATGTTTGTGGTCAAATGTAGGAAGCTCCCCAACTGCTCCCAGCGCTGTGTCTAAAGATAGCCAAAAACTTACTGACCATTATACAGTCCGTTTCAATTTCGTAAAGTTTTCTTATTTATCAGCTGATTTTTTTTCTTATACAGATACTAGATTGTGTCAGAATTGACAAACTACTTGGATGCCCATCAGAATATTCTAGATGGAGATGCTGAAACAAAACAAATGAATATTTATAACGGCGGGTGGTGGGGGTTTGGTGAAGCACAAGACGGAAGGAGCGTAAAAGAGCAAGATCAGGACTGGTACACAGATCACTCAATGCCTTTCCATCCCCAGTTGGGACGGACAGATGATGCTGCCCAATGACTGGAATGTTTTCAGCTCCTGAATGATTTTACAGGAGAATTCATGTCGGGAAGAACAGGCTGTTGTTGTGAGAGTAGACATGCTAATACGTTTATGAGAATTGAAAATTAAATCCTGTTGAAGCTATGCCAACAAAAAGTTGTCAGGCTGATCTCAGTTGAGGTTAGAAGCCAAATTAGTGGATCACAGTCTCTTTTGAAAGGACAAAAGAAAATCCTGCTGAAAATGAAGCAGTAATAACGCCTAACAACAAAACACAGGAGCCAGGAGCAGGAGTAGGCCACTGGGCCCCTCAAGTCTGCTGTGCCATTCAATAACATCATAAGAGATATGATTGTGGTCTCAAGTCTATTTTCCCATCTGCCCACAGAATTCGAGCGCCTTATTGTTCAAAAAAATCCCTCTAACCCAGCCTTGGATACATTCAATAACCCAGGCTCCATTACTCTTGGTCGATGAGAATTCTGCAGGCCCTCTTCATCTCAATCTTAAATGGGAGATGCCATTCAGAGAAAGAGATCGTTACAAGATTCTGAGTTAACTGGCCCTCAGTGTGACTTACTGAGAAAAAAATGTTGACAACGTGAAATTGTCTGCATAAAAAGCACACGGAAATGGTCTGGATAAGTACCTCTGAAGCACTTAGCTGAAAATATTTTGGTATCAATTTGCATTTTGACAACGTGTTACATCTGAAAGACATGGGTACAACCTTCCGTACACATGGTCAGGCGGCTTACACTTCAAAGCCTTGAGGAATTATGCTGATATTTTAGGTCTGCAGAACCTCAAGTAGCACATCTTAAAAAAAAAGAATCACCTTGAAAAGTGATTTTAATAATTTGAAGCTGATTTGAGAGAATTGAATTAGGACATCCAAATAGTGTGAGAAGATTATGCAATTTCATATGTATGTATGTGATGTCGTTTCCAACAGATCTAGGAGTCAAATGTGCTGGCAATCAGAGACCTTCACACAACCAGAGGGATTGACAAGAAAATTGGTTCCTGGAGGTCTCTGGTAAACAGGGAAATGGAGGCTTGCACATTATGCACAAGAAATTTACCATCAAACAGAAAAAAGGAGAAGCTTTGTGTCAAGCACTGAAAAGGATGAGATTTCTTTGAACTAAATTGAAGGATTGTCATAAAAACTCTTCACTATGTCATAGTGTTTCAACTGGACCTTTAGTTGACTCAAGTGAGTTCCAAATATTTGCACAAAAAAATTCAGTCATGGCATCAAAGTATTCAGAAAACTCTTTAAATACTCCTTGAATTTAAAAAAATGGAAAAGTTCAGAATGTTGTTCTTGACAATAGTCAAAATGGGATACTGCAACTGTTGAACATCACAGTAGTTACAACTTTTTAAACTTGTTGACAAAAGTTCTCTTCTTTTGAGGCAGCTGATGTGACAATTGGTGGATGTAACTTTATATCCACAGTCAAACAGATGAAATTCTTTGACTGCTTCCTTTGACCAAATGTTTGCATGAGTGACAGCTGATGCAGTTAGTTGAAGATAGCTAAACATTAGATGCCACATGTTAAAGCTCTGGATCAACACAGCACAAGAAAAAGATAAAAGCAGCCACTGAAAGATTAAGGAAAATAGCAAGCAAAGTTACCAAGGGGAATAGAGGGATCACATTGAGAGGAGGGATTAAACAGAATGGACATGATCTCACTGAAGAGGGGAAAATGAAGACAAACATAACATGAGATCACGTGACCCATTTCACTCTGTAACGAATGAAACAACTAGAAGACATGACCTGCATTTGAAATGCGGTGAGAAGGGGTATGATTTAAAACAATCCTGTCAAAATAACGAAAGGCATCTTCTTCCAGTGTCGGAGAGTGTCTCACTCCCTTGCTGATGTTTCACAGCATCTTCCTCCAATCAACTTGCTTCGAGGGCAGTGCTGGGCTTTTCTCGGAAACCCAGACCCAAAAGCAGAAAACCAACGCAATGGGTGTTTCTGGCCAATTAGAGGTTGACAGCTCTTGCCAAAGGCATGGCTGGTGCTGGGAGGGCACAAGACATCCTGAGCACCAAGGTCTCAAGTAGAGATAACACAATGTAGATCTGGATGAATACAGCAGGACAGGCAGCATCAGATGAGAAGGAAAGCTGACATTTCGGGTCTGGACCCTTCTTCAGAAAAAGTAAATGGTCTCAAGTAAATGCTTTCGTTTCTCATGCAGAGGGTGGTATCTCTGTGGTTGGGCAGGGGCAGGAGGCACGGAGTCAGTGAAGGGTTTGGTGGGGGGGGGGGTTCCCAATAGCCTTATCCTTGCCTTATTGCCCCAGGTCTGGTTTTGTTGGGGATGAAGTCCTTAAGCAATCATTAGATGGCCAGTTAAAGGGCCTCAATTGATAGTAGGACTGGCAGATCAAGCTTGGACCTTCCCACCCAGAACCAATTCAGGCAGAGGCGGGAAACCAATGGAGTTCTGGGATGTCACCACCCCAACTAAGAAAGCTGCCTCTCTGGCTCCAAAACCAGAAGGTTCAGCCCAATATTCTAGCAAGTGAGTGGTCAATTCACAGACCATGGAAACAGTTAGCAAATGGAAATGAGATATTTATTTCAGGGAACAACATTTAAGGATACAGTATATACGTAATCTGATATTTGGCAATGGAAGGGAAACATTGAGTTTGGAGTTCTGGTTTGCCATAGCTCCATGCGACCATAATAAATAGGAACACTGCCGTATGGTTAGTCACACATTATGTTTAGGTTTATTCCAGATCAACTGATGGAGACAGATTGTTATAATTAGTTAACAACCTCACTTCTCCCTTGGTTCTGTTTTACACAGTCATTGCCTGTGTTAACTCAGCATCTTCTCTCAGAGGGTAGAAAAACTGTGGAAGTCTTTGCTCCCCACAGAGGGCTATCGAGGTTGGGTCATTAATTGTATTCAAGGCTGAGATAGTCAAATTTTAAATCAGCAAAGCAATGAAGGATTATGGGAAAAAGGCAGGGAACTGGAAGTGAGGCTCATCAGACCTCAGCTATGGTCTCACTGAATGGCGGAGCAGACTTGATGGGCTGAATGGCCTGCTTTCACCTCGACATCTTCTAAGGAGAGAGTCAGTAACTGTTGCTATGATCACCACCATCCACACCATTGCAACACGAACGCCGCCTTCAGAACAGTTGGATTCTACATCTGCCACTTATCTGATCTCAGTAGCATGAAAAATTTGCTGCTACTGGTAATAGGAAATGTTAAATAATTTCAGCTACTCCAGAACTGCAGCTCTTCGCTCTATGGGGTTTACTCTATTACAGGGATCGGTTAATGAGTTCAACATAGGCAGACTCTAGTGTCAAGAGCTGCACTCATCACTATTCGTACAGGACTGAACTGGATTCTGCTGCTCAGAAGAGTCTGCTTCCTGATAAGAGACCTGCAGTCCTTACACTCCATGCAAATGTTTTCTTATTCTTCAAGCAGATAAACTAAGTCCGACAACAACTCAAGTCAATTATTTGCTGGAAACAGTGTTTGAAAGACAGACAGGTATTAAAAATGTTGAAATTAGGCAGGCATGGCAAGGATTCTTACTTCAAGGTCACTTTTTGCCTGGTTTTGGGTCACACAATTGTTGTTAATTACGTGTACTACCCTGAAATTCCAGAAAATGTAAACTAGGCACCAAGAGCTCATTCTTTCCTCTCCAGTTACTTTCTGTGCCTTGACAAGGATATGCTCATTGTGTTTACAAAGACATTTTTCAGCAGAAATAAAAAGGAAGCTCTGAAATCCAAGTCAGAGCCATACTCTTCCGCCATTGAAACTCAGCAGGAGATGGAGAAAGCCTTATTTACAGCTGATCTGACAATGAATTCTCTGACGGGTACAGTTCAGGTAACGTTAAAGAAAACAAAAATTGCTGGAGATCATAGTGAGTGAGGGTAGCATCCATGGAGAGAAAGCAAGCTAACATTTCAAGTCTGGATGACTCTTCATCAGAGCAGACGTGAAGTGGGGAGAGGGCAGCTTAATCTGAACTATCAGCATCCTTTCTCCCCCAGCATTCCACTCTTCTCCCCTCTAGCCCCTTCAGCTATTGCATAAATGCTGCAACCCTCCCCACTTCATGTCTGCTCTGATGAAGAGTCATCTGGACTCAAAAAGTTAGCCTTGCTGTCTCTCAATGGATCCTGCCTGACCCACTGTGAAATCCAGCATTTTTGTTTTCAGTACAGGTTCCAGCATCTGCAGTAATTTGCTCATATAATGTTAAAGACATACCCCCTCACCTCACCCCAGTCAGGAGACACTGATCATCTCTTCCACTCTTTCCAAACGGAGGGAATATGGCCATGACTGCATTTGGATCTCTTGGAAAATGAAAGACTGATGCCAAGATATTATCAACAATTCTTCATTCTCTACAATTTATCCTTCAGGTTTCCCAGTGTTGTGTCTTCTCCACAGAAGCATTTCCCACTGGTTCCCCTTCCATCTCCTCTAACCCAGCTAATCTCTGCCGTGGACTACTCTTCCAACTCTGGAGCCTGCTAAGACTTGAATATGGAACAGAAAGAACGCCTCTTCATTTTCATAAGATGTCACAGACCAAAGAACATCCACACCTTGAAAGTCAGCAAAGAAAAGCAAGATGCAGAAACAAGAGTTAAAAATTTTGACTCTCTGCACGAATGGGCTGTTAGCCAAGCCCATATGGACTTCGGAGTAGTGAGAGCAACTTACAGTAAAACAGTCATTTAAAATGACTCCACCTTATTAATGACTGGGAATACAGATGGGGAAAGGATTACTCAGGGAAACTAAAAAGGACATGATCACTGGGGCATGCCCTGTCTGTCATCTGGCGGTTCTATAAATCTGATTTTACTGCAAAATGGCAATTAATTCAGATACTTTCACTGATCAGAAAATTCACTCACATTTCAGTCTCTGTTAACCATAGGAGATTGGGAGGGGTTGGGGGAGGCACAAAATAAACCAGAACAGCAAAAACAGTGCATCATGCTGAAGCCTGAAGACAGTCTTAGGGTCCACAAATGTACTAGAAAGGCCTCAGGTTGAATCCCCAGTTTGCAATGTATTTGTTGTTTTTGTATAAGTGATGGTTGGGTCTGAACAATAATGCTCTCCACTGCAAGACAGAAGGTGGAAAGAGAAAGAGGAGAGAATATGCCCAACTTTACTCTTGGAGGACTATGCAGGTGTTTAGACTTAGCTGAAAACATGGTCAGCCGCAGGATAACGCGTTACCCCTGAGACATTGTAAAAAGTCACCAGGTGCTCACGTTATGTCAATGACTTCAGGACAGCAGGCAAGAACAGAAAATATGCCCCCGCCTCCAACTCAAAGCAAAAATCCAAATTAATCTCCTTAGAACAGCCTATTTACAATAAGATATCATCAACATTAAGTTGGGATTCTTGTTGTGGCTTAATATTGACCAGGACAGCAGGGAGAAATTCCCTGTTCTTCTTTGCCATGGGATCATTTAAACTGAGTCCCTGTTGAAATACAAAGTTTCATCTGAGGGATGGTGTCACTGATGGTGCAGGGCTCCTTCAGAACTGCACTGGCAACGACAGCCTGGATTTTTGTGTTCAAGTCATCCAATTGGACCTTCACCGCTTTCTAACTCAGAGACTAGAATGCTACTGAACAAACAATGGCTGACCCATGAACAACTCTGGGAGTTTCTCCCTCTGGAAAAAGAGAAGACCAAGACATTGGTTAATAGAAATCTTCAAAAGTATGAAGTGGTTTTAGAAGACAAATGAAGCGGAAACATTTTTCTCACAGAGTTCAAATTGAAACTGGTGCTTTAAATTGCAAGGAAAAGGACGCTAAAAAGCTGACATCCAGAAAAGAAAATGTTTACAACATTTTGGTTGTTGATCAGAGCTGAAAAGCTACAATGACCTCTTCTAGAGCTCAAAGTGAAAGGCAGCATACGGAGTCAATCAGGTGCAGCTGGATGATGGACTCCCAGATTGGCTCCGACAAATTACAACAGGATGTTGAAGATGGTTCAAGACAGATGAGTGTGACGAACTATGACAGCATATCCCCAATATAAGTAGCAACAAACCTCAGATTTACTCAGAGGGACATTCTCTGCCAATAGTATGGTTAAAGGATTCAAACTGATAGAGGGACTGGCCTTATGCAGAGAGTTGATCAACTATACAAGTCCAATAGTTCTCTCCCCAAGTCTCAACTATTCCCCCTTCAAATACATTTGTTATATATTAAATACCTGTTTACAGATGTTGGTACACAGCTCTGGATCAGGTGGGACTTGAACGGGGCCTCCTAGCTCAGAGGGAGAGACTCTACCACACTACACCAAAAGAACCCTCCCTTTTACTTTATTCATTCTCTCAGGAAGGGGCTAAATCAAATCGGAGTTGGAGAAGGAAATAAAGCACTGTATCCCCCACATTGCCCACCTCTCTAAAGGAAAAGAAAGCATTGATGGGCAGATTGTGCTCCCTCTCCAAAGACACTTGGGCACGAACATAACCAGAGAAGAGGGACAGGTAGTCAGAAATGACAGAGATGACCTCCTCCACAGCTGATGCCTGGAGCTGTTTATAGCCAGCCTGGCCAGGCCCAGGAGCTGACCCAAATGAGGGCCTCCAATCTGCCCACACCCCCCTGCACCGCTCCCCCCACCTTTATATATGTAGATCAATTAATTGATTGATTAACAGCCATCACTCATCTTCCCACTTATCTTAATTCCTTGTTACATTAAAAAGAATTCTTGTATTGAAGGGAAGGTTTGAAGATTAAATCCAAGAGCAAGTTGATGCGTGTTTGACAGAAAGTCACTGAAGGAGACACTACAAATTACTACAAGACGAACTAAGCAAGCTCTGAAATGAAAGGCGACTGACAATATATGGGGTTAATCAATAAAACAGCTCCAAGCCCCATTGGGTTTCAGAACATTTTCTTGTCAGTTGAGACCCTGATGTTTACTCCATGAATAGTTTTATAGAACAAGACACAAACAACAGGTGGTTAAGGATGTGTAACAGATGTGCGTTGAGTGGAGGAGGGGAAATCTCCTGCGAGTTTGGAGTTTGATGAAATGCCACTCCCATAGCTATCTCAGGACAGTGTCCAACAGCTGTATGTGCTCCTTGTAAACACCCTATGCTCCAGTTTTAAGTTCCAGCTGCAGGAGAAGCAGCAACCAATTGAAAAGGTGACTTTTACAGCATGATTGGGATCCCGCTGTCCATTCTAATCATGCAGTCTTCCACTGGATTGAAGACCAACATGGATCATGGCCCACAAGGTGCTCATTCTCCCTTGAGTCACGCAAGGTGTGTGGTTCAGTGAGATTGGGCAGGGAGAGACCGTACAAGGTCACGGTACCCTTCAATAACGTCCATGCCCTTTTTCTCATCTCTCCAGCTTCCTCAGCTGACAGGATGACTCACATTCGCACACCTTTTCACAACGGATGGCAAGTTCCCGGTCATTATTTCCAGCATGGTGGCTCCTCACTGCACTGAGTCAAGATTCTTAATCAAACAAAGCCACATAACTAGAACATATAAACTAACTCAATCGTCTGCTTGTTAAAACATCACATGCTACACGTAGACATCAGCCTCTCCTCTTTTCAAGTGCTGAATAAACTGTTTTTTCTCCAATGCCATGTCCTTCCCACACAACATTCCAATGAAAGACAAGCAGATGTAATACCAGCCCTCTCCCCATCCCACTCCTCACTTTCCAAAGCCCCAAACACCAATTTAAAGTGAACCAGCAATTGGAGCATCCTACAATTTGGTCAGTGGTTCTCACTGCTCACAATGTGGACTCCTCTACACTGAGGAGAGCAAGCACAGACTGGAGACTGTACTGTGAGACACCAGTCCATGAGCAGGCCTCTGAGCTCTCGAAGGTTTTACTTCTTCACCTTGCTCTCATGCTGGGGCTCTGTCCTTGACCTGTCTCACTGTTCCCTGTGAGACTCAATGTGAGCTTGAGGGACAGCAGCTCATCCTTTAATTCAACATTTTATAGCCTTGCAGACTCAAACTAGAGGTCAACTAATTCAGACCTCTCCTCCATTCCATTTTACTTCCTTTTCTTCACTTGCTTAGGTTTTTCTCGACTTGCTTTTGGACAGTACTACACTTGCTCTCGATGCATCTTATGTTAATTTTCCTGCCTCATCACTATTTTCCTTTGATGTAAAAGGCTAGCTCTTTATTTCAATCTCTCCCGTCTTCCACGCCAGCAAAGACCTTTCGCTTATCCTTATCCCAGCCAATCCTTGATCAAAACTGATCACATCTCTGATGTTTCCCAGTTCAGATGAAGAGTCATTAACCTGAAACTTCAAAAACAAACCGAAAGAATTTCGGATGCTGTAAATCAGGAACAAAAACAAAAGTTGCTGGAAAAGCTCAGCTTGTCTGGCAGCATCTGTGAAGAAAAAAAATCAGTGTTAACGTTTTGGGTCCGGTGACCCTTCCTCAGAACCTGAAACTTCAACTGTGGTCTCTCCTCAGATGCTGCTCCACTTGCCGAGTAGTTCCACAATTTCCCATTTTTAATTCAAAGTAAACCAGCTTTGCTTTGACATAAATGTGACAAATCACTGTCCTGACTATTTACTGGTTTGAATAGTAGTTTTGATAGTTGATACACTATAACAAACTTCTCATGCTAAACCTCAGTTTCAGCTCTGCAGTTAGTATGTATTTGGAATTAATGTATCTGGAGAAAGCTACAGCAGTGAAGCCCCCTTCATGTCTTCAGCTGACTCAGGCTTCACTCCACACTGTCCAACAGGACTCTGCAACATGCGACTGACTTTGGTGAGAGTGTACCGGACTTCAGTCTTCACCTCAGGAAGTAAGTCATTCCATTAGCCACAATCAAATTCACATGAGGAACATCAAGCAAGCCACACACTACGTGAAAAGCAATCCTCGCATTTCTCCAGGAGACATTAGATTGCAACAAACATGTCAACTTACTTGTTCAGAGACAAATTCAGCAAGATCCTCAGGCAGTTTCTGGGCACAGTCATCTTCGTCCTCTGGTACTTCTTCTGAAATTAGGGAAAAAAATAGAGAGAGATGCATCAATTGCCTTCCACACAGCAGACAGGGAAAAGCGTTGAGCATCGGACCAGACGCATAATTCAGGAGGGACGCCACATCTACAACACGACAATGCCACACCACTAACCATGTGTCATACCTTTAATATTTTGTTGGCCTTTACTAAGCAAAAGAAACTTTCTTTTCAGTGTTTCACCAAACAAACTTCACAAAATAAATCAAATCCAAACTCACACATTCACAAGAAATTTAAATGGGCTGGCCATGTAAGATAGTGTGATGACAAGAGATTGGGAATTCTGCAGCAAGCAACACACTTCTTGACCTGACTCTCAGTGCCCATCCTCCTATCAAACATGCACGTACCAGGGAAATGATATTTGCATGGATGAGTGCAGCTAGGACATCCAGGTCAAATAAGTCCACTTGAATGGCATTCCATCCAACACCTTCAACATTCATACCCTCCACCTCCGAGGCAGAAACAGCAGTATCATCTACGAGATGCACTACACAGTTACACATCAAGACTTCTTTTTGACTGCACGTTCCAAACCTGTGCCCTCTACCACCCAGAAAGCCACGTGTAGGAAGCTGCATGGGAACACACCCCACTTGCAATCTGACATTTCCTTCGTGACAGCACTATGCAAAAACCTGGACAGTTACCAGTTAGCTCAGTTGGCTGATTAGTGATGCAGAGTGACACCAACAGTGTGGTTTCCATCCACCCACCAGTTGAGGTTACCATGAAGGCCTCTCCTCCTCAATCTCTCCCCTTGCCCGAGGTGCAGTGGCCCTCAGGTTAAACCAACATCAGTCATCTCTCTCTAATGGGAGAGCAGCCCTATGGTCTGGTAAGACTATGATTGTACCCTTGCAGTGACAAGATTGACATTGCTACAGAGCTGTTGAGGAGGAGCCAATGTTGGCTCTCACTCCTTCAAGATCCTCTGCTCTATCCACCAGTTCAGATGACATCATAGTGTGTGGAGCTTATGGCACTTCTCAATATTAACTCTTTCCAGACCCCCACACAACAATTTGATGATAGCCCTTGTAACAGGTGGTGTCCAAGTCTTCTGTTTTCAATTGAGCACATAATAAAGGGGAGGAAAAGACTGTGTGCTTATTAAACAAACTTCAAGCAGCGTTGTGAGAAAAACAGTGCATTCTTTTGAGGACAAGGTACAATCCGCCCTAAAGTGGATTCTATTAGATCAATTGGATCTCTGTAGGAAAAAGTCATTAGGTTACCAAATGCTGCCCCTTGAACAAGTGAGGCATCACCACATCCATCGAACATGTTTTCCCATTGTACAACAGAGGCCAGAGGCCATTCTTACAACAGCCAGTGTTAATTTTACACATGTTAAGCTAATTCAGTGTGGAAACCGTGGACAGGTGCATGCTCCATGCAAAGATGAAGAGCAGTTAGCTTATTAATTACAGCATATACTTAAAGACCTACTGTCTACCTGGGAAAGGGGGCTGAACAACAGAACAGAATGGAGGACTTCATTAATACTGGACTTCAATTTGACACTAACGTCAGCATTAGAAATCAATCCATTTTGAGAGTGCATTCACAGTTTCTCCAACTTCATAAAATAACTCATCACCAACTATGTGGCACCAACTCACAACAACATTAATAAAACACATTACAGCCCAGAGGGTAGGGGGAGTCACAGTTAAACATGAAGATACTGTTTGCTTTCTTCTTTGCTGTTTGAACCATCACGAGCGATGTTCATCAATTGAGTGAAAACTTGTCAAGTCCCCAAAACCACACACTGTTGCATTTCGACTGCTCCAGCTTTGCCATTAATGTTCAACAATGAGAGTACGGAGCAGATTAAAAAGTGGGCAAGACAGAATTGCTTGGACTTCTTGTTGAATAATTAGCGGGGCCCAGCAGCTGGTGAATTTATATAGGTGAGAAGTGACTCATGAAGCAGCACGGGGTAATGAATGGCAGTGTTTGATCTCCGTTCTCCACACACACTTGGATGCTCTGAGGACTGAGCTGCACTCTGTCAGTAGACAACAAGTAGGAAGAGTAAGAAATTAAAAAAGGTCCAGACAGGTTATCCCAATGCAGGGCAAAACTGAGGCTGTGAACCACTGCCAGGCACTTCCTAGTATTCAGTTCTCGACAGGGCTCCCACAAAAAAATGTTTAATTTTTAGAAGGATAAATTATCTAAAAGGACGTCGGGTTTAGCAGATTATCATTCCAAAGGCAATGTGTTTTTGGTAGATTAGCTTAATGGCAAACAAACTGGCTCTCCAAAACAATAATAAGCACAAACACAGGATCCCTCCAATCACAGCTGGCAATTAAAATCGGATGATAAGTATTACCAAGTGCTAATTTTCATAAACTCACATCTGCAAAGCCCACATGGTCTTTCCAACGCTTGATGCTCCTCTTTAATTTGTGGTACACCAGATAGGAATTTGCAGGCCGCACTACTCTATATAACCACCAGGTGGCTTTGGTAATTCACATTTGGAGCTGGGAGCAGAACGCTGTAGGCTCAGAGAGAAAGGGAGGAGAGGGGTAGCAATGTGGAGGGAGTAGAGGGGGGAAAAGGAGTGAAGGGGGAGACGGAGGGAGAGCCGTGAAGGGGGAGGGGGGAAAAGGAGGGTAGGGGGAAAGGGGGTGGAAAGGGGGTGGAAAGGGGGGGGG